>CM022710.1:11860508-11930496 GCA_012295165.1 Asparagus setaceus
GTCGCCACCACTTATGTCCTCACCGTGGATGGAGAACTTCGCGCTTGTGGTCTCAGATTCAACATTCGTACACCATGTATGGCCTTCCAATCAACGCCAATCATTTCTTCACCTTATTCGAAGCTTTATAATCCGATTCAATACGCTTTCACTAAACACGGCGAAGTTAGGTTGGCTTTACATGAGATGTACCGTATTTCGTGTCTACCCATGGGGAAGATGCTATATCAGAGTACTTTCCTCCAATCAGAACTGCTACCAAGGAACATACCATCGCTATAAGACTTTATGGATCTCACTTGTCATTACTATATAGCTCGCCCAACTGACCTTTGCCAAAAGAAAATCGTGAGTCCAAGCAGCCAACTACTTGTTCCAAGATTTGGAGGACAAATCATGAGGAAATATGTGAACTATCACCGCCACTTCTTTCAAGGTTAATGAACTGATCGAGAAGTCCGAGGCTAACTCTTATACGCCAGCTACGCCAAAGAAGGCTTTCCTTCAGGACCAAGTTTACACTTTCTGCGGCATGTGAAGCCTATCCACCATACAACTCTTAGCGGCTACCTTGCAACCGGGCTTAAGAAGTGTGTGGTTCCATATCAACTCGATGATGCTTACCTTTGGAGGTCCTTTATTGGCGATATATCGAATATCCTTCCGTCTCGGTAGAGCTCCCATATACCTATTTGATGGCTCGTTGGTCTCTTCATCGCCCCACATGATGTCGGCACCGGTTCCACTGCATTCGCCTACCTTTCTACAGCTTGGTAGAGGATTGCAGATGGAAGGGGTGTGGTTTTGCAGAGATCAAGAAACGTATGCATTCACAAAGGGTGGATCTAGACCCGAAATAGTGTCCTCACATGACTTAGGCTCCGCATCAACGTGTGGTGCTACTATGAACATTTTTGCATAGATCTCAGATATCTTTTGGGTACTTGTCCACGGAATGATCTCTCGAGGTAGTTGAGATTCCATAGATGGCTCTAAGTCATCTAAAAATATCTCGCTGCTACTATCTCTAACTGGTAGAGGAACTAATTCGTCCTCCATTGATAGATTCATGATAGTTTTCTCGACCTCATATAAACCTAAATCTTGACCTACTTCTTCTTGGTACATGAAATCCTCCCCGAGGAACTCAATATACCACAAGTCTCTCGGTCACAGTCTCATCATATTGCTCATATGTAAACACAACCCAGAAAGTGTCTAAAATAGTGTGAGAAAATATACTTCAACATTCTAGGGTCCAAACTTCTCATCCAATAATAAGAATGTATGAAAGCAACAATCCCTCATGGACATAATGGTCCAACACCCTCGGCCATCCAGGACCAATAGGGTATTGACTGTACCGATCTCGAAGGTACACGGTTTAGAAAATATGTTGTTATCAATAGCACATCTCCCCAAGACCTAATGGATAGCTATTCTGAACTATATCTAGCAGAGTTATATTTCTTATTTCTACAACACCATTTTATAGCAGAATATAGGATATCATCAACCATCTAACTTTTCCTTTATCTTGACATAGTTTCCTTAACTTTCAACATAGGTACCTCTCACAATTAGTGTACAAAACCCTAATGCTTTTACTTAACTGATTGTCCATCGTACTAATTTAGCTGCTTGAAATAAATTCAAGCACTCAACTAGGCAAAAGATCAGATACACATGATCGTAAATAGAGTGATAGCCTATAAATATGAGGAATTAATATGCTCCACTTTGACCTTTATAAATATCAGTCTGTATATATCAGAGTGAACAAATTACAATTGAGCTGCTCATAGCCTTTCCAAATGACCTTTTAGTGATTTTATCCACGAGACCATATTCGTGGAAGGACAAATACCTTAGTACATATACTAAGGAGGCCGCCCCTGGAGAGCCTTCACGTGTCCTCTTATGCTACTTAATCTACTATACCATAAGTTAGATCCAATCTTAATTCATGGCATAATACAAAATAGAAGATAACCCGGTGTAGGCATAAAAATTGCTTATCAAGCATTCGAACAAGACTCAGAACGGGGTCGACAACCGACGATCCATCCGACGCGCTACACCTTAACGCCGCCGACGTGATTACGCCGCGAAAACGCGATAAAGCTTAGCCGATCAACTCATGAAGTGAGTCGGCGAGGCGCACGAAGCTGCCGGAACGACGCGCCGTGGAGAAAACCCGATTACCTAAGCTCAACGAGGCGAAGTTGGCTAAACTCAAACGTTGACGAGATGGAATCAACCGTGACTAGTCCGTCGATGCAAACGAACCGCTTGAGCTCGAAAGTTGATCGGACACGACTCAACACAACGCACATCACCGAGCAAAACTAAGCCCTAAGACCAAGAATCGACGAAGAATCGACGAAAACGACTAACCGACGAATCCGGACCTCTGGCCAAATGATCGAGGGTGGTTTACCAACATGGCCGAAGCTACCTCGGCCACCACGAGGTACCTACCAAGTGGTCGAGGTGGTGCCACTTGTGCCGAGCCACCCTCGCCAACTTGCCGAGGTACCGCAGGTGCCGGTGGCTCTGGCCAAACATGGCCGAGCCTCCCGCCAAGTCGGTGGCTCGCAACATGGCCAGCCTCCTCGCCAAGTGGCCAGGTGGCTCTGGCCAATTGTCGAGCCACCCCTTAAGATGTATAAATAGTCTTGTGGTTAGAGGTCTGATTTTTGGGAATTGGGCTTGATTTTGGCGACTTCAAGAGCCTCGCGAGATCTACGACGCATCTGCCCAGCACCGCGAGCTCAAGTCCGCCGACGCCGATCTATAGGCTAAAGGTAACCAACGGTCGAACTACAGATACCCTCTAGGTTAAGCTTCGCCTTAATCTCGTGGATAGCCCGGATTTCTCCTAGTAGATCTCACACCGCCATCCTCTCCTTCGTGAGTGTGATCCCCGCAGCCATCCTCTCCTTCGTGAGTGTGATCCTCAGCGCCGCTTTTCGTGAAACGAGCCCTCTACGCCTCAGTTCCGCAACCCGGTTTACACGTGATTGAATTGCGCTGGTCCACTGACACAATAAGTCCCCGACATGCAAAGAACCCACGCTTTGTGATCCGATATAACAGATCCCGTGTTTGTTCACTAAGGATAAAAGTTGTAATCTTTTTGATTTTCATTGTAATTTAAAATAAAAGGCATTTCTTTGAATTTCGCTAGGCCAAAGAAGCCGTAAGCAAAATTCAAATCAATGACAATCATCCCAACTTTACCCGCAACAAGGCATAATTACACCGGCCTCAAGACGAGGTCGTTGCCGCAAACGCGATCCCTATCCCTGGAAGAAGAGGTCGAAGTTCGAAGTTCGACTCAGAGAAGTTCGAGGAGTACCTATCCTCACCCTCCTCCGCATCCGCTCCAAGAAGGTCTCTGGAGAACCCGATGGCCTCCCAGAGCCCCAGGACGGCGAGTCCAACCTCACGCCACGTGTAGCAGAAATCCCTTCGCCCGAAGTCCGTGATGGTGTTCGAGATGAACGCCGACGACGACTCTCCAGCGAAGCTCGCCAAAGGCGACGACAAAGCATGGCGCAAGCTGCCAAGGCCATGCAATCCATGGATGGGGTCCGCTACGGCGGATCTAAGATCCGCACTTACGCAGAGGCTTCAAGTGATCGACGGCCTATCCAAGCCGCCAACCGACGAGGGTCCGCGTCAAACGGAACCGTCCACACTTCGTGAGCGATCCGCGCGCCAAGACTCCTTGCAAAGCACGAAGCTTTGGTGCAACAAAGTGAGAAGAAGGAAGTGGCAAAGAAGCCACCAACGCATCGCCGTGTTTGAGGCCCAAGTCTAATGGTGCCCCAACCCGCCGCCACACTCGCCTCGCCGCTTAAGCCGAAGGATACAAAGGCGGTAAATCCAGCCAAAGCCTAAGATCGACGACGCCAAAGACAAAGGCTGCTCAGATTCCACCGGAAGCCAACTCGACCACCAAACCGACTATCAAGGATCGCCTCGGTCCTCGAAGAGAATCACGTCACCTCATGCAGAGGTCGCACTGCTCCAACAAGGACAAGAAGATTCCGCGTTCTCCTATCGGATTGAAAATCGAAGTTCGAAGTTCGACCAGAGAAGTTCGAGGAGTACCTATCCTCACCCTCCTCCGTGATCCGCCTCCCGCTCCAAGAAGGTCTCCGCTGCAGGAGAACCCGATGGCCTGGCATGTAGAGCCCCGTGACGGCGAGTCCAACCCCGCCGCCACGTAGCGAGAAATCCTTCGCGCCCGAAGTCCGTGACGGTGCCCGAGATGAACGCCGACGATGCGCCGCACTCTCCAGCGAAGCCGCCAAAGGCGACGACAAAGCATGGCGCAAGCTTGCCAAGGCCATGCAATCCATGGATGGGGTCCGCTAAGCGGATCTAAGATCCGCACACGCCAGGCTTCAAGTGATCGACGGTCTATCCAAGCCGCCAACCGACGAAAGTGGGTCTCCGCAACGGAACCGCTCCACACCGTGAGCGCATCCGAAGCCGCCAAGACTCTCTATGCGCAAGCACGAAGCTGGTGCAACAGTTCGCGGAGTTAAAGAAGGAAGTGGCAAAGAAGCCACCAACGCATCGCCAGTTTGGAGGCCCAAGTCTAATGGTGCCCCAACCTCGCCGCTCACACTCCCGCCTCCTGGCGCTTAAGCCGAAGGATACAAAGGTAAATCCAACGCCAAAGCCCAAGACCGACGACGCCAAAGACAAAGCGCTCAGATTCAATCGCTGGTGAAGCCAACTCCGCCACCACCACCAAACCGACTATCAAGGATCGCCTCTCCTCGAAGAGAATCACCCTCATGCGTGAGGTCGCACTGCTCCAACAAGGACAAGAAGATTCCTCGCACCTCTCCTATCGGATTGAAAATCAAGTCCGAGTCGGCCGAGACTTCACCACATCGGCGAAAAGTCTAGGCGAAGTCACTTTCTGAAGTTTCGATGGATTGACCCGCCCTCTAAGGAGACGCATCCGACGATGAGGACGTTATACCCGAAAGATCACGCCAACATACCATAGGTTGTTCTTGCACACACACCGATGAGCCGCATCACCGCGGTAAGAGGTACGAAAATCTCAAGGATTCCCCAAATTGACGCAGTGCATGCTTGTGCTCCAAGCTCATTAAGACGATGCTCGAGTGCAATTGCCATCAAGAAGCTCCGAAGGGTGTCAGCCTTCCGTAGACTCACCACGAGATGCGGAGACCTAGGACAATGATTCCAAAGGATGATCTCCGAGAGGGTGAGTTGCCGAGGTCACTAATAATATGACCAAAAAGAATCATCGCCACGGCTATTCCCAACAAGACGCAACGCTAACTCGCGCGGTCCGACTATCCGACGGTCCGATAACGATAAGCTTCTCAAGGTTACCCGCGGAGGATGATGTCCGATATTGGCTCCAACGATCCATCATACCGTATCTAGCTAAGGAGCCCCTAAGAAACACTTATGATCGCATGCATCAAGTGGCCAAAATGCTAGACGAAGCGCTGAATAAACAACGGAAAACTTCAAGTTAGAAATGGAGTTGGCCATGCGACGATGAGAGAAATGCACGACCAACAGATCCAAGCCCCGACAAAACATCAAGGTGAATCGAAGTCGCCCAACGCCGATGAAGATGATAGCGATTCGGATCGAGGAAGCACCGAAGATGATAACCCCCGAACCACGCGACGCTGCTGTTGTTCTCAGAGCGAGAAGATCAAAGACTTGGAGAGCAAAATCAATTCATTGATTTCCGCCAAGAAGTAAAGAAGACAGTATTCCTTGCCCATACCAGGGAATGGGAATCAATCCGCACCGTCAAGTTTAACTTAATAAACTTCACACCATTTGACGGAAGGGTTCCCCGACGCAAAGACTTGATTTATTTCAAGTCACACTCGGAGTTATTTCGCAACGAACCCCTGATGGTTCGCATTCGCTGGCACCCGCGGGCTGCCTTCGACGGTACCGCCTCAAGCCGGGAGCATTCACACCGGGACGACATGGAGTCTAGCTTCCTTACCAACTTTTGATGACGATACCGAGGTATCGATCGACATTGCTCGACGAGAAGCGTAAAGACGGAGAAACCGGATATCTTTGTCAAACGATTCTAACAAGGCAATGAACTGTCGGATCCAATAACGGAGGAGTTCATCCTCCAAACCTGCCACAGCAACTTATCGATAGATGTGCTTGAAGCAATGGGTACAGCACCATCGATAACGTGGAAGGACCTGAAGGTTCGTGGAGAGCAAGCCGAGAGGTTCCTCAAAAGGAAAAAGGCAGAGAGAGGTCAGCCGACAACGGAAGCTCCGAAGCGTAACTTTGTCCCGCGCGGCAAAGGGAAAGAGCAAGCCAAGACGGCGGTTGCGAACCAAACGTTCCAACTCCAACCCCAGCAGCAGCAGCAGCAGCAGCAACGGGCGCCGCAACAGGCACAATCAACGTGGCAACCTGGGCCACAAAAACAGAAGGCCTTAGAGCCGAGATTCCCGAAGTCCTATTCCTTTAGGGACGACGAGATTCCCGGTCTCTTCAAATATCTTGTGGAAAATAACAAGATCAAGCTCCCTCCGATTCAGAATCAAGAGGAGGCGATGAACACGAATGACCCAAGATACCGTATGCACCATAGGGCTTCATCACCCCACTAACTCGCTTCACCTTTAAGGACAAAATCCGTGCTTTAATTGATGTAGGGTCATTACTATGAAGCCGCCCAAAGAAAAGAAGGTCGGAGCGAATGCGTATCCATAAGTTTCGGTCGGTGCCATTGACATGGTTTGAACCCGAACCGGTCAAAGTTGCGTTGAAGACGGGAATGACGACCCACACAAGCAACGCCAGAAAGGACTTGTATCGTATACAGCCCCGAATGGCGAAGTCTTGTGGGTCCACCCAGACTTACTGGAAGATGAGCAATGGGTAGCCTCTTCTTCGAAGAATAAGCCGGGCGTAGGGAAAGGCATGCCATGCTACTCCGCACTCGAGGGAACGATGAACAGGTGGTAACATTCCAGCTGTCCGAAGGGGAACCTGAAGCCCACGCCACCAGGAGTGGACACGAGTACAAATACAAGTACCCTGAAATCCCTGACCCAAATGCCAAGACGCTATCGTGAGCCGGGGTACCAACAACACCCTCACTGCGACCGAAAGGCGAAGATAAACAAACCACGTGAAGTTCAACTCCGGCGCCTCGATTCACCGCCGATTGAAGAGATAAACCGAACTTCGAACTCCATATCGCTCGACGCCATGGCCACATAGCCAATATCCCCGGGATCACTCTCTAGTTGCTACGGCATCAAAGAGACGAGAAGCTCTTCAAGAAGCCCTCGCCGATTCGTAAGTCCTACCCGATTAGGCCGTAAGAGTTGGCCCAACAATGCAATCTTGCGACTAAACACTTCCCTGCATCACTTTTACAAAGGAGGATATGCGACGAGGAATTCAAGCACGATAGGCTATACTTCACCGTATATTGGCTCTAGTGAAGTTAACCGATCCAAGTCGATCCGGTTCACAGGAGCATCATGCCCCGCCATGTATCATTCGAATTCCTCGCCAAGAACTCAAGGCCGACAGCACAATGATTTATGGATTTAACACCGGGTCTCGCCACTTGGTAAGATCCGGAAAGTGCCAAATGGGGACTTAAAGTCCAAGTCACGCTATGTGATTGACAGACTTCCTATAACTTATTGTTGGGTCGACCTTGGATCCACAATAACTATAGTCCCGCCTACTCTTCATCGTGTCTCAAATATGTAGACACTAATAATGAGGTCAAGACGGTGTCGACAAACAACCGCTTAAGGATGGAGAATTATTTCACCATTCTCTCTCACGGTAATGAGTCCAAATCAATCATCGCCCAAGGTACGACAAATGTGAAGAAGCCGATACCAAACCGGCTTGGTTATAGTGGAGGTTTTGTTTTAAATGACATTGTACCCTTGTAATCAATCTTGACGATGAAGAATCGCCGATGAACATTGTAATTGGCAAATTGCCGATGAATCAATAAATGACATTTAGAGTATCCTCTATTTTGAATGATGTGATGACAGTTTATACAATGATCCAGAGTTGCACCTGCCAACTCGGTCATCTTGCTTTACACAAAAGCAGCTCCAGACTCTTTGGGACAAAGACTCGCCATCCCAAAGATCAAGTAGTGAAAAGACTTGGTTTACGGAAAAGGAGATGCGCCCAAATACGAATCATTTCTTGAAGAAGATGAAGATGACAATGGGCCTATCCTCCACACATTCGATATAGTCCAAACACCGGGTATCATGAAGAGATGGGGGTATGACTTGACACGAGGGAAGGTCTATGTTTCTGACGAGGTCCTCGAACCCTCCTAAAGCGCATATGTCCCAATAGGGAAGCCGGATAATTACTATGCATTTAGAAGGGGATTGGGATACTAATCCTCCTAAGATGAATGCTCGTGCTCGATTGATAATAATCCACCCTATGAGGGAGACGACATCTGCCCGACTCTTCGCTTGGGATTCCGACACCAGCCTCTAAAAGCTTTCAAGGCTTTAATGTCAAATATGGCTACTGGCCGATCCCGCGCATCTTGAGAGTGATGAAGACATGCCAACATGGGAAGACCCATGGATCCATCAACTCCAAGAGCAGCTGGGGATAGGTTCAACAAAGAGAACCCCCACTAAGGATGAGGTAGTCCGTGTTAATATGGGGATGAAGAGCATCCTAAACTCATAAACATCGCAATACTTCCCTGGAAGAAAAGGAAGAGTTGATTGCCCTAATCGTGAGTATATCGATGTATTCACCGAGTTACGAGGACATGCCAGACTCGACCCTATGTGGCAACACATCGCTTCAACATCAAGGCGATGTCAAACCCGCCAAGCAACAAGAAGACGCCGCCCACAAATATTGGAGGCAATTGTTGACTAAGTGAAGAAACTCATAGAATCGGATTCATCAAGGAAATTCAACATCCGGATTGGGTGGCTAATATAGTCCCTGGCCATGAAGAAAATGGGTCGATTAGGATCGGTGGTCGACATGAGACCTCAACGCCGCTTGCCCGAAGATGACTTTCCTCTTCCAATCACCGATGTCATAGTTGACAACACGTGGATTTGAAAGAATGTCCTTTATGGATGGCTTTTCGGTATAATCAAATCAAGATGTACCCCGATGACGCCAAACACACAAATGCTCGTAACGATCGATATATGCTACACGGTCATGCCGCTCGCCTCAAAATGCCGCGAACATACCGTGAGAGCAATGACGGAGATTTTCCAGATCATCTTCGAAAAGGTCAATGCTACGCCGACGATTTGGTCGTGGAAAAGCCGCGGACAAAGGAGATCACATCAAAGATCTTAGAACGGTATTCAACTCATGCGACTCATCGCCTAAAGATGAACCCCGCCAAATCCTTCCTTGGGATGTCCAAAGGGCAGTTCTCTCGGCTTCGTCCACCGACAAAGGAATCCACGCCGATCCCGACAAAGTGAAGGCATTCAAGAGTTGCAACCTCCGAGAAATCTGAGAGAACTCGGGTTACAAGGACGACATGACATCCGACGGTTCATATCGAACCTATCCGAAGTGCAACCGCTCTCCGTTGAACAAGAAGGGCGGTCATATATTTGGGACGACGCCGTAAAGCGTTTGAAGAGATCAAATCGTATCTCGCTAAACCTCCCGTTTGTTGCACCGCTGGTCGGAAAACCGCTTTTGATCTACGCCAAGGCAACGGATCACTGTTGCTTTACTCGCAAGAAGACGACGACGGCGTCACGAATGTGCAAAGTATTATTCGAGCCTAACATTAGTCCGGCCGAAGTCTCGATATCCAATGGTCGAGAAGCGCTGCCTTGCATTAGTGTTCGCGATTCAAATGCGCACTATTTAGCCGACGACGATTTATGTTATTTCCAACGTGAATCCGGTCCGAATATTCATGACCCACCGCCTCGATGAGTTGGCGCTTGCTAATGGCCTTGCTCTTGTCCCAATATGACTTGTATTTCAAACAACGTAAGTCAAAAGGACAAGCGATTTGTGATCTCTTGGTCGCCACCACAAATGCATGCTGAGCTATATGATGATCTTCCCAGTTCAAGAAGTCAACACTACATCGCACCAACAAATATGGTGACTTTATTTTGATGGAGCTTCTGCCACCAATGTGGCAAGCCCCGATGTTCTAAGATTTCACGAGTCTGAGTTGTCTTGATTTCCCCGAATCATGTCATGCCCCGCTTATTCACTCACGAACCTTGTTCCAATAACGTGAGTCAATACAACGCGCTACTTATCTGGACTTAGCTTCGCCAAGGAGCCGGGGTAGAGTATCTGCATACGAGATTCGCATTGATAGTCCATGCATCCGGTGACTATGAAGTTAGAACCGGATCTAATCCCCTATCATCGATAGCCGCTGAAATAGCGCACTCATTCAAGAGTTTTTCATCGAATATATCCCGCTTCCAAAACGCTTATGCGATGCACCGCGCAAGTACGGTCGTTAGCATAACCTTCCGAGACCGAGCAACTAGTCACGCCAGACTCACCAACTCTTCGCACTCATTATACGATGAGGCACAAGAAGATAAGGGGTAGTTACCAAAGAAGTGTATACAACCCAAACCAAGTTGGAGCCCCGAGATTGGCGCTTTCCTATCATCGACACGCCTTACATGGTATTCTACCGTAAGACGAAAGAGAGAGAGAGTCAATCCTAAGAGCTCCAAGATTCTTTTACTAACACGTAGACCCGTGATGTTATATCACGGGTACGATGGTCTTTGTTCGATGCCTCTCAAACAAAGAGGCGGAGAGGTCCTTCTGAAGCACACGGTGTGAATGTGGTGCACACCACCGGGTCCCAAGCTCTACGATCGAATCAAGAGAATGGGCTACTTTGGCCAACAATGGTTAATGACGCAATGTAGCACGCCGAATGCCACGCCGCGGTCAAATTCACGAATTATATGCATCACTCGAGCAGCTTGCATCCTTCGCCACATCCCGCCATTCGAGACATGGGGAATGGACGCTAGGTCCCATTTTTCCTCCGCCGCTAAAGGAGATCGGTTTATTCTAGCGATCACCGACTACTTCTCCAAGTGGGCGTAGCAATCCCGCTAAAGGAAGTAAAGGCGAAAACCGCCATCAAGTTTATCAAACACCATGTCATCTATCGACATCTGTCCCAAGACGGATCGCGTGCATGACAACGGTCCCCAATTTATCGCCATTCCTTCATCGTTTTGTGAGAAATTCAAGATACAAGATGTCTCACAATGCCTTATAATCCAAAGAAGAAATGGATTAGCCGAAGCATTCAACAAGACGACATAAATTTCGCCGGCTTGTGAAGAGTAACAAGCCAGACCGGATGATAAACTCTAGCACTCGGGCGATCGCACGATCAGACGCACGCCAACCGAGAGACCCCGCACTCCCCGGGTTTACTGCGGCGTCTGGAGATCCAGATCCCATCACTTCAGACGCCTCTTTCAACGAGATGACGACCAAGAACAACATCAAAACGCCTCAAGAGCTTGAGATGTTAGATGAGAAGCTCGAGGCTCAACAATGCATTGAGTTCTACCAAGCTAGGATGTCGGCTTTCAACAAGAAAGTTCGACAGAGAACCTTTAGAGAAGGAGATTTGGTCCTCGCCGCCGACGATCGATAATCCTCACTTCCAAAAAGAAAGGTAAATTCAACCTAAATGGGAGGGTCCGCTTGTAATAGAAACGGTTTACTCCAATGGTGCATATCACCACATTCAAAATGGCGACCGCAATTAATGCCGATAAATGGGAAGTTCCCAAGAAATACTACCCAGTATCTTCGATAACCCGCTTCGACGGAAGTTCCTCGGATGTTTCACCCACTTTTCGCGAGGATAACCCTAGATTTATCCTCCATCTAATTTCCCCACCGATCAAATTCCTTGACGGTGGGTACAAATTTTTCGGGTATTACCAAAATCCCTCTTGATTCCTTCTATGAACAAGAGGCCCACTCAAAATTCCTTTCACGCCGGAGAGAGAATATAAAATCCTTCCTCTCCAAGCCGCAAAATCCTTTCGTGTCAAACGGAAGGGTTTCATCTTTATCTTAGGTAGCTCCAAGGTATGGCCGGATTTTCGCATCAGTTGTCCGGATCAAGGTCACCGAAGTCTTTTCGCTCGGAGTGGAGATCCCACTCTTAGTTCCACCTTTCATCTTAGGTAGCTCGACCGGTTGTATAGCCGGATTTTCGCACTGTGTTGTCCGATCAAGGTCACCTGAAGTTTCTTCGTTCTCGGAGTGGAGATCCCACTCTTAGTTCCATCTTCATCTTAGGTAGCGCCGATCGAAGGTATGCGCCGGATTTTCGCACTGTGTTGTCCGCCTGAAGGTCACCTGAGTTTCTTCGTTTCGGTGGAGATCCCACTCTTAGTTCCATCTTCATCTTAGGTAGCGCCGACTGAAGGTATGCGCCGGATTTTCGACCAGTTGTCCGCCTGAAGGTCACCTCGAGTTTCTTCGGTTCTCGGAGTGGAGATCCCACTCTTAGTTCCATCTTCATCTTAGGTAGCTACCGACTGAAGGTATGCCGATTTTCGCATGTGTTGTCCCGACCGGTCACCCGAATCTTCTGGTTCTCGGAGTGGAGATCCCACTCTTAGTTCCATCTTCATCGTAGCGCCGACGAAGGTATGCGCCGGATTTTCGCACTGTGTTGTCCGACCAAGGTCACCTCGAGTCTTTTCGTTCTCTGAGTGGAGATCCCACTCTTAGTTCCATCTTCATCTTAGGTAGCCGACCGGTATGCGCCGGATTTTCGACCAGGTTGTCCGACTGAAGGTCACCTGAGTCTTTCGGTTCTCGGAGGAGATCCCACTCTTAGTTCCATCTTCATCTTAGGTAGCCGACCAAGGTATGCCGGGATTTTCGTAATTGTTGTCCGATTGAAGGTCGCCTGAGCTCTTTGTTCTCGGAGTGAGATCCCACTCTAGTTCCATCTTCATTCAGGTAGCGCCGACTGAAGGTATGCGCCGGGATTTTCAGACCAGTGTTGTCCGACTGAAGGTCACCTGAGTCTTTTCGGTTCTCGGAGTGGAGATCCCACTCTTAGTTCCCCCTCTTATCTTAGGTAGCGCCGACTGAAGGTATGCGCCGAGATTTTCAGATCAGGTAGTCCGACTGAGGGTCACCTGAGTCTTTTCAATTCCTACGCTAAGGAATCTACTGTTAAGCCTCATCCCGGGAAATAGAACACATTCTTCCTTCCCCACCTCAATCAATCTTAATCCGGTTCAGTCATTCTCCGGTCAAAAGAAGACACCAAGATTCATCTTGGGGCATTTTATCCCGAAGCCTAAGAAGGGATAAAGCCAACGCCTCACACGCGTTGCCGGTTTAGTCTTTTCTCCGATTGAAGAAGACACCAGAGTTCGATTCTGGGGCATTTTATCCCGAAGCCTAAGAAGGGATAAAGCCAACGCCTACCACGCGTTGCCGGGTTAGTCTTCCCGTGAAAAAGACGAAGCCTACGTATTCAACATCGTAGCATTAAGTCTAAGAGAGTTTCATTCTTTTAGCACAACGCAGCGTGAGAACGGATTTAGATAATCTATGCTAGCCCAACTCAAACGGTAGTTGGTAAAGGCTCATCAAACCCGCTGAGGGTCGGGTTGGCCATAACCCTAAAGTCAACGCCACGCTAAGCCGGTTTAGTCTTTCTCCGATTGAAGAAGACACCAGAGTTCAATTCTGGGGTATTTTATCCCGAAGCCTAAGAAGGGATAAAGCCAACGCCTCACACGCGTTGCCGGTTTAGTCTTTCTCCGATTGAAGACACCAGAGTTCGATTCTGGGGTATTTTATCCCGAAGCCTAAGAAGGGATAAAGCCAACGCCTCACACGCGTTGCCGGTTTAGTCTTTCTCCGATTGAAGAAGACACCAGAGTTCGATTCTGGGGTATTTTATCCCGAAGCCTAAGAAGGGATAAAGCCAACGCCTCACACGCGTTGCCGGTTTAGTCTTTTTCCGATTGAAGAAGACACCAGAGTTCGATTCTGGGGTATTTCGTCCCGAAGCCTAAGAAGGGATGAGTCTACGTGTAATACGCGTTGCCGGGTGGTCTCTTGCCCGTAAAAGAGTACGAAGCCTATGTATTCAATATCATAGCACCAAGTCTAGAAGGGTTTCATCCTTTTAGCACAACGTCACGTGCGGAACGGATCCTGATAATCCGCACGCTAGCCCAACTCAAACGGTGGTTGGTAAAGGCTAATCAAACCCGTTGATGGCTGAGGGTTTGCCAAAAATCCTATAAGTATTATAATTATTCCTAATTTAAATAAAAGAATCATAATAAATAATGAAAGGAATAAATCTTATTCATTTGAAGCAAATATAGAAGGAGCTACAATTGTCGAGACAATTGATTCAAGCAAAGTTATGATAATACATCTAAATAAAAATCGTAACGACTGGCCTGAACAAAGAGAATGTAAAGTCTCGCAAAGACATCGACTTCATTGGCTAATCCAAAGAAGGAAGGAAGGTCAGCCTTTGACGGCGGCTAATTTTTCTTCCTGATCGCTCGAACCGAGCCTTGGCTTCCTTCTCGTTCCTCTTCGAGTTCGCGGCAATAGTACCGCATGTTCCCGACGACGCCGAGGACTTGCTTCACGCTCGCGACATCCCGACTGTGCACTCACGCGTGAAATCCTTCAACGCTTTCTCCCTTGAACAGTCCTCGATTCCTGACGCTCGACATGGGTGTGGTAAGTTTATCTTACGCCGCAAGTTTGCCGCCATATGAGTTCGAAATATGATCTCTTGCTCGATATTCTCGCTAAAAGCTGCTCACGAAGCCTTGATCCGAGCTTCGTCGATGAGTCGTGTCACCTCATCGCATGATTCAAAAAAGGCTAAATCCTCCACACGGTACGCAAGAGTTAGCCAGCTAGTGAGCTTCTGCTCACAACGATTAGCTAGCTGAGGGCCACCAACACGCTGAATTTCCTCCAAGATACCCAATATGAATGGGCGAAGACCATGAGTCGCCCATCTAACCTCGATAATAGAGATCGCTCGCCAAACCATTCTCCAACAGCTGAAGGAGACCCATCACGAACTGGAGTCGAACGCATTTTGGCCCGGGCATCTCGCAATAGGTTGAATCCGCGGGAAGTGGTCCAAGATTAACCCGGGCTCCACCCGCGCCCTATACTGAAGTGTCGGGAAATCCTCGGTTTCGCCAAGGCTATAAGGGAGGCGGTGGAGCGGATGATGGAAGCGATCCTCAAACTCGCCATCCCAAATTATGATAGTAGGCTCAGCCAAGGGTTTCTTCATGCTGTTCGCTGCGGTTCGCCTCGGTGGAAAAGGTTCTCCCGGATGACCTTGAGAATCGAGACTTGACATTACCAAGCAGACGAATAATCATCGAGCATCCGCCTACCACAAGAGAACAAAGGGTTAACAGATCATTTAGGAGGAATATCTTGAAAAGGAAACAAAGATAAGGCGAGAACTCTTCTCGAAACCCATGAGATCAAGTCACGACCATCGGTAATGACGATTTCACCCATCAATACCGAGAACGATAAATATAGTCGCATGAACAAAGCAACAATATATCCCGCTCTACGTATGCAGAGTACGGTATGAAATCGCCCCGCTAATAACATCGAGACGGTGATCTTTGAAGCCTCAATCCTCACGAAGGAGAATCTCGCTCTTCCCAATCGCCTCACAAAGGAGAACGGCGGGTCTTAACGAACGTACAACTTGAAGCCTCAATCCTCACGGCGAGATCTCATTTTCCCAATCAGGAGAACGGCGGATACAACGCATATATGTACGAATATGATGACGCCGGCGCACCACCGAAAGAAGGAGGCGTGCATTCACGCCCCGTGCGAGTTGATCGACTCCTCGAAACGCGTGATCTCCCCGACGACATCGGAAGCTGCAACAATACAACAAAACGCCGACATGGCCAAAAAATCAGCAAATAAAGCGTCAAAAAGATACACAATCCGATGCCAAGAACCCGACGAGCGCCCGGGCGCCGGGCGCTGTGACACCAGCGCTCAGCTGCCGGCGCCGGCTGACACCGGCGCACTAGTGCCCAGCCGGGCGTTAGGCGCCAAGATCACGTTTCGGCCGGGCGTGGCGCCGGGCAAGAAGCAGTCAGCCAAAGACACGTAGGCGCCGGGCGATTTCAGCCAAGGGCGTGAGGGCGCTTACGCGACCAGCGCTTCAGTCGCGGGCGCTGGCGCTGCGCGCTCAGCTGCCCGCCGCCGCTGCGGACCGCCGCGATCACCGCTGATCGCCACTGTCGCTCGGCGACTACACCTGCATGCACAAGAAAAAGAAGAAAAAAAGAGAGAAAGAAAAGAAGAAGAAGAAAAGACGCCTCATGTAAACCTCGTCGATTGAGAGAGAGGAGACGGGCGAACGAGATGAAGACAAGAGAAAGCACGAGAGGGGGGCCGGTCGGTGGAAGAAAAGGAGGGATTATAGGTATTTATAACAACCCATATGGACCCAATCCTCTTTGAACAAGGACTCCTATTTGGCAAGAAGTAGGAATTCTAATTGGGGCCCAAATCAATTCTAATTAGGACTCTAATCAACCCCAATTAGGAGTCCTAATTGGAACCTTATCCGGATATCAAAAACAGCCAAATCAGTCCGCTGATTGGCTCCTAATTCCTCCGCTATATTTGGGAAAGATTCTCAAGGTTTATTCGGCAGATAACACCTCGCTGAATTCCCCGACATCAACGCAGCCTAATCCTACTCCAACTAGGATTACGAGTATAAACCGTTTCCTAATTTGTCGAGAGTTCTCGAAGAATATTTTCACAAAAATATTCTTAGGATAACTCGATCGCGGATTGCATCGACGCCGCATCAACGCTTCAATCCTACCCAACTAGGATTACGAGTATAAACCGCTTCCTAATTTGTCGAGAAGTTCTAAGAATATTTTCACAAAAATATTCTTAGGATAACTCGATCGTAGGATTGCATCGACGCACGCATCAGCCGTCGCCAATCCTACCCAACTAGGATTACGAGTATAAACCGCTTCCTAATTTGTCGAGAGTTCCTAAGAATATTTTCACAAAAATATTCTTAGGATAACTCGATCGGCGGATTGCATCGACGCCATCAACGCTACCAATCCTACCCAACTAGGATTACGGTATAAACCGCTTCCTAATTTGTCGAAGTTCCCTAAGAATATTTTCACAAAAATATTCTTAGGATAACTCGATCGTGTGATTGCATCGACGCCGATCAACGCGTCGCCCAATCCTACTCCAACTAGGATTACGAGTATAAACTGCTTCCTAATTTGTCGAGAAGTCCCTAAGAATATTTTCACAAAAATATTCTTAGGATAACTCGATCGTGGATTGCATCGACGCCGATCAACGCGTCGCCCAATCCTACTCCAACTAGGATTAGTATAAACCGTTTCTAATTTGTCGAGAGTTCTCGGAAGAATATTTTCACAAAAATATTCTTAGGATAACTCGATCGCGGATTGCATCGACGCCGCATCAACGCTTCAATCCTACCCAACTAGGATTACGAGTATAAACCGCTTCCTAATTTGTCGAGAAGTTCTAA
This sequence comes from Asparagus setaceus, assembly GCA_012295165.1. NCBI lineage: Eukaryota > Viridiplantae > Streptophyta > Magnoliopsida > Asparagales > Asparagaceae > Asparagus > Asparagus setaceus. Next base: position 11,878,177 of record CM022710.1, read on the forward strand.
GAATATTTTCACAAAAATATTCTTAGGATAACTCGATCGTAGGATTGCATCGACGCACGCATCAGCCGTCGCCAATCCTACCCAACTAGGATTACGAGTATAAACCGCTTCCTAATTTGTCGAGAGTTCCTAAGAATATTTTCACAAAAATATTCTTAGGATAACTCGATCGGCGGATTGCATCGACGCCATCAACGCTACCAATCCTACCCAACTAGGATTACGGTATAAACCGCTTCCTAATTTGTCGAAGTTCCCTAAGAATATTTTCACAAAAATATTCTTAGGATAACTCGATCGCGGATTGCATCGACGCCATCAACGCCGCCTAATCCTACCCAACTAGGATTACGAGTATAAACCGCTTCCTAATTTATCGAGAGTTCTAAGAATATTTTCACAAAAATATTCTTAGGATAACTCGATCGCATGGATTGCATCGACATCAACGCCGCCTAATCCTACCCAACTAGGATTACGTAGTATAAACTATTTCCTAATTTGTCGAGAAGTTCTCGAAGAATATTTTCACAAAAATATTCTTAGGATAACTGATCGCGCGGATTGCATCGACATCAACGCTACGCCTAATCCTACCCAACTAGGTTACGAGTATAAATCCGCTCCTAATTTATCGGTTCCCGAAGAATATTTTCACAAAAATATTCTTAGGATAACTCGATCGTATGGATTGCATCGACGCCGATCAACGCCGCCTAATCCTACCCAACTAGGATTATGCAGTATAAACCGTTTCCTAAATTGTCGAGAAGTTCCCGAAGAATATTCTCACAAGAAATATTATTAGGGATAACTCGATCATGCGAATTGCATTGACGCCATCAACGCCGCCCAATCCTACCCCGACTAGGATTACGAGTATAAACTATTTCCAAAATTTCAACGAGGAGTTCCCGAGAATAAATCCATATTCTTAAGGATAACTCGTAACCCTTAATTTCCTCCCACCATAATCTCCAAGAGAGGATAACTGATGAGGAGGAAAGTCATGTTGACATCGGATAATCATATCCTCCCCATAGTTAAACCAACAACACACGTGATGATGAAGGAATTAGCCGAATAAGGGTTATGAAATTCCATGTACTCGATTACGCCAATGTGTCGCCAACAAAGGAGTTCGCCGATATATGGAGAAGTCCAAAAGTCTGATGGTTAGTCAAACAACGACCAACCGACACGAGTTACAAACAAAACTCACCCACCAGCTTCGAATCAAGATTTCAACAAACGGTCGACAAATGCAAAGACCGATCTTATCGTGAATCCTACAAAGAACTGGATGATCCGAAAGAATCAAGACTTGAAGCTATCTTTGGGACCTCACCGATCAAGGCCGGAATCATCATGTCCAAAGCATCCCTGACTCATCAAGAATCGAGACCGAGACGCTTTGGAGGGGTATCTCAGGCATAAAAATTGCTTATCGCACTCAACAAGACTCGTAAACGGTGGGTCGACAACCGACGATCCATCCGACGGCATGACCCGTAACGGCCGACGATTACGCGAAACGATAAAGCGAAGCCGATCGAACTCATGAAGTGAGTCGGCGAGGCGCATTTGTGCCGAAACGACGCTGGCCGTGGAGAAACCCGACGACAAGCTCAACGAGGCGGAGTTGGCTAAACTCAAACGCTGACGAGACGGAATCAACCGTACTTAGTCCGCCGATGCAAACGAACCGCTTGAGCTCTCGAAGTTGATCGGACACGGACTCGAACACAACGGCGACATCACCGGAGCAAAACTAAGCCCGGAAGACCGAAGAATCGACGAAAAAAACGACTCGAACCGACGTAAACGGGACCTCGGCCAAATGACGAGGTGGTTCGGTTAACACCGCCAGCAAAGTCGGTGGCCTGCCAAACATGGCCGAAGCCTCGCCAGCAAGCCGAGGTGGCTCGGCCAACATGGCCGAGCCTCCTCGCCAAGTGGTCGAGGTGGCTCGACCAATGGTGTCGGACACCCCCTGAGATGTATAAATAGGGGGTCTGGTGGTTAGAGGTCTGATTTTGAATGGGCTTGGATTTTGGCGGACTGAGAGCTCTCGAGATCTACGACGCACGGTTCCGAGCACCGCGAGCTCAAGTCCAATGACGCCGATAGGCTAAAGGTAACCAATTCGGTCAACTACGATACCCTCTAGGTTAAGCTTCGTCTTAATCTCGTGGATAGCGTGATTTCTCCTAGTAGATCTCACCGCTCGTGATCCTCTCCTTCGTGAGTGTGATCCCGAAGGCGATCCTCTCCTTCGTGGAGTGTGATCCTCAGCGCCGTTTCCTTCGGGAAACGAGCCCCTCGTCTGTAGTTCCGAACCCGGTTTACACGAGATTGGAATTGTGCGGTGGTCCACGGACACAATAAGTCCCCAAGCAAAGAACCCACGCAAGCTTGATCCGATATAACAGATCCTCGTTTGTTCACTAAGGATAAAAGTTGTAATCTTTTTTATTTTCATTGTACGCCTTAAAATAAAAGGCATTTCTTTTGAATTTCGTTGTAGGCCAAAGAAGCTGTAAGCAAAATTCAAATCAATGACAATCATCCCGACTTTTACCGCGAACACCCGGTCATCTATTAATAAGTCACATTCTAAAACCATCTATAAATGATTAGCTTGGCTTATATAAGCAAGAGAAATCTTGAAGCAATTCTAAGTAAGTTACCCACAAACAGGAAACCAACTAGCATCCCACAAGCCTAACTACTGAGAGATGATTCCTCACTCTTAATGAGAGCATCCTAAAAGATCTATTTGTTCACTGAACTCAGAGGAGACCTCTATGCATCAGTGCCTAGCACTATTACATAATCCCAAGCTAGTTCTTTTTGCTCTCATTCAGGACCTAATACTGCCTCTGCCCTGCAGGTGCAATCAGTGAGTCCCAAGTTTTCTCGGTTAAATCATAGTGCCATCTCTACCCTAAATCTCCTACTTAAAATTATTTATTTATACATTCCAGTATGCATTTGAACATGAGGCATGGTAAACATAAACAAATAATTTTACTTTTACATTTACCATCCTAATTTATCTTATCAATTTTATTATGGTTTTTCATTTCTCGTGAAATTGGTATGTGCCCCAGGCGCTCCCACTAGAACAGCTACCCATCAAAATCTCAAAGATTTTATTAGAATTTTATAACTAAATTTTTTAGTGTATAAAAATAATTTTCTTAAACTTTCAAAGTTTAATAAAATTATTTTTCTAAATCCAAAATAACTCTATTATGAAATCTAGTGGGCCCCACATCAAAAGTTTTAAAATTTCGAAGAAAAATAATAAAAATATTTATTAGAATTTTCCCAATATTTTTATTATTTTAATAATTTTCTGATTTAAAAATAAATTTCTATAATTTTTAGAATATAAAAATACATAATTACGGTTCTACCCCTAGGGTTTCAAAAACCTTAGGGGCTGCAAAGGCTGTGGCGACGACGACGGGCGATCGCCTCTACCCCGACACTGACCGGTCGGGTTCAGCATCGCCCCGCCAAATAAATCTGTTGCCGCTATGAAAGCACCACCGGGTAGCAACCCTACCCACTTTTTTCTTGACGAGGTACCACTACCACTGGTGGCAGCGGTGGTCGAAGGGGGATCTTCGGCGCCCAGCGCCAGAGGCTCTGTGGTCAGATCTTACCGCCGACCAACGCCCCTAGCGCTGGAAGCGAGATCCGATTGGGATTAGTCTTTTTTCATAAAAAAACACCGTCATCGATGCCCCCGCGGGCGATGGTCAGAGGATGGCCTCTGGTGCCTATCACCGAGCTCCTCGGTCACGTCCCATCGCTAATGAGCGCCCCAGGCACCGGTGGCGGATCCGACATAGGGTTTCAAATTTTTTTTTTGAAAACCAGGAAACAAAAAGGTTTTAAAATCTAAAACATTAAAAAAAATATTTTTTGACTTCAAATTTTTTAATAAATCTCAGATTTATTAAATTTACCCACTAGTTCATAAAGGTTGAAGATGTCAAAAATTAGAGTTTTACACCAAACAATGAATTTTTATTAATAAAATCCTAACTTTATCTGTTCCAGTGACCAAAAACACCATCAAGAAATCAGATCTATTCTACACAAAAACTAGCTGCGAGAATAATAGATCTAATCGTAAAACAAGAAGTTTGAAATTGCGGGCACTGATACCAATGTAAACCGTGCATAAATACGAATATATAAATCTCTTGTTTAGAGATTATCTTTTCCAGGATTTTTGAAAGGATTGCCAAGCATCTACTCTTGATCTTCAACAACGGTCGGAGGATGACCACACCGATAAGGCGAGAAGCCCTGCATATCACTCCGCGACTAACGCATAAATCATAGGATTGATGAAGAGGAAGGAGATGACAGTAGTATGTGTTTCTCTCTTCTTTCTCTTTAATCTCTTCATAAAAGCATATATAGAGTAAAGAACAAAACTCTAACACTTTAGGATTAGGAACCGGTTTGAGCCCACTTAGGATCCACCCACTCAATTGGGCGGACCCCATTAATTACTAACAATATACTTAAGAAATCAAGTGATATGATTAAAAGAGAGTAGTTCTAAAATATAAATAGGACTTAACTAGTGGATTCAATTCTAGATTTCTAGTTTCATAACTAGATTTTGTTTAACTCTTTCATTCGCTTTCTCTCTTGGTTTTATTCTCCTTCTTGTTTTAGTCCTTTTATTTATATCAAATCAACACCAAAACCGGCTTCTATTTTCTCTTTTCTACAACAACTCAAGAATCACTTTAGGATCTTTCTTAGGACACACCTTACTAGTTGGCTCGGCACTTGCATGCTACACACACATAAGTTGTGCACTTGCAACGTTTATATTTAGAACTCATCATCTAAGTAAGAAATTCAAGTAAGAAGAGGACAGAAAAGTCAAGGAGCTTATCAAAGAGAAGGGTTAAACAAGGTGATTCAAAATGACGAAGAAAGTGCTGGAGGAAATTTTAAGTGCCCCTATTTTCTATCAGTTTGTTATGGCTTTTTTTTAATTTTAAACTTTTAATTTTGAGAACAAACACTTTGGTAGTTTGTTATGTCTTAATGGCTACAAGATGCATGGGCTTGTCAGCTTGAAAACTTATGTACTGCTGCTTCTTTTTCAGTCTTTTAGGTGAATTTTTTTCCTCACTTATTTGAATGTTATAGTTTGTCCAGGTATGCCTACAAGGAGTGACAACAAGGCTCTACTCTTTCTCGATATTTGGTAAAGTATTAGTATCTAACTAAGTGGTAAGTTTTGCCTAAAGTTCCTCAAATTTTATCTTTATAAAAAGCTTTTGATCTCGCCCAATTTTTACCTGAAAAAACTATCCGAAATTTTTTCCCCTCTTAGATCATCTGGACTTTGCAGGACCCGATTACTGCCAAAAGGCATTACCTATTGAATCGTCAAGATCAAGGAGGGACTCTTTCGTACCGTCCCATGATCAAAAATAATTTTTAAGTGTAAACTTGGGAAACATTCCAGCGTCCTACCACGCGAGGAGACCGCAGAAATTACCAACTTTTAATATTTTATTATCTTTTTTGTACCTTTTTTCGTTTTTTTTTTGGGAGAGACTTTTTGGTACCTTTGCTTCGTATGATTGAGCAGACTCGGTAAGATTGGGTGCTCTTCATTACAGTTTGCACAACTGCGAACACTCATGTTTGGAGTTTTTTAAACATGCGTGTCCCGCTTGTTTGACAAGATTATGATAACTTTGTAAACTTTAATATTTTTTAATTAGCTGGGGTACGATGTTCTCCATTTGGTTAATATGTACACTTATTTCGTGAGCCTATCATAAAAATACATCTCGAATCTTTTCAGCGGACTTGAGGAGCAATCTATGAAAATTAATATCTGATGGGATTTCTCGATTATTTTAAGGAGCCTCGATGATATCGCAGTATAGACTATAGTCTTCAGTACGATTATGCCACTGTGTTGCACAAAACTCCCTCGTATGGATAAATTTCAAATAAAACCCTATACTTTGGATGATTATCATTCAACTCCCATAACGTCCAAAATACTAGGAAAGTCCCATTCAGTTTACGGGTTATGAGAATAACTCTTTCAGCTTTCAAGGTTTCAAGGGGATTTTCGGATAACCCCTAAACTTGAGGTGGATTTTCTGATATTTTAAAAGTTATAATGAACTGTTATTTAATAATTGTCCAGAGTTAATGGGTTATCTGAAATTTATTATTCTTTTCTATAGACACGTTGAGCATACAGTTGCTACAAGTTATTAAGTGATTACTCAGTGGAAACGTCAACAAATTTAATTAAATTCAATAAAAATTATGAATAATTGAATTAAATTCAACAAATTTAAACATTGCAATTAACCCTATAATAAGCTATTCAACTCCAAAACTCCACAACTTTCTTAGATTAGAGGAGGCTGACTTTAGCTTGCTGTAAGAGAGGAGCTGAAAAGGTATTCAACACTTTGCTCAAGGTGAGCTTTCCCTTCTCATGTACTTCAAATTTTTTAGTTCTTTCCTAGTTCATTAAATTTCACAGTAAATTTTGGACATATATTTGTGTTTCCTGATTTCATTTCGTGAGTTTTAGTTTATTTTATTTTATTTTTTAAGTCCTTTTTTGGTTAACTATCTTAATTTTGATTAATTGCTTTAGATTATCATTCCCCAAAGAAGTTTCTTCAATATATTGATTACTGCCAATTGTAGTCATGCTCAATTTAGTTATGCATTACATAGAGGGAGAGATAATAAGAACAGGATTAGTTAACTGATTAAGTAAGTTACATTTTTTTCCCCTTTCCTTTTTATGTTGAAGAGGGCATTCTTCTTCAATCTTTTAACTAGCCAGTTATACCCTTTAGTTTTATCACTTCTACCCTTTAATTTTGCATGAATATTATCAGCATCAATTGAGTCCCAATGCTGAATCCTCCATCATCATCACCACTTCCTCTATCGGAAAGCCAGCAGCTGATTTGTTTTCAGACCCAGTAAGTCGAAACAGGGCCAAATCCTAATTTGGTTTCTAGAAATCATTCAATTATTTTTCATGGAGTTTTTAACTTTTAACTCCTGTTCTCCTTTCTTTGATTCGCCGAAAAGTCCTTCAGATGTTGAGGAACCTGAGAAATTTCCCGACAGTTCAAAGCGGAGTAGGTCTATTGACCTTAACCAAGATCATATACTTGCTGAGAGGAAGAGGAGGGAGAAGATATCTGAGCAGTTGTTTACGTTATCGACGATCATTCCTGGCTTAAAGAAGGTATTTTTCCTCATTTATCTTGTGTTTAGATATGACATGCAGTATTTCATCTTAGTAGTTTCTTAGTAGAGTTATTGACGCAGCGCGGAAGTGATAAACCTCGGAATCTATCAAGGGGTGCTCTCTAAATCCACAAAGAACGATCTCCGAATCCACGAAGAACTTCGAATCCACAAAGAAAATATTAAAAGAGGAATTTATTGATAAAAAGATATATTGATTCTAGGGTTACATGACTCTTCTTAAATAGAAAAACAAAATATACTCCTAGTAAGACTAGAATTATAAAAAAATAGAAAGTATCAAATCCTACCCTAAAAATACTCCCTATAATATAGAAAACAAATCAGTCCTAATTAAATCAAAATTGATTTTGTTTCCTAATCTAAATTGACTCTAACTTTATTACTAAAAATAAACTAAAGGCTGATTATTTTCGGATTTCAGTCAAAACTGGGTATTACTGATGAGATTTTAAAATTTTGACAATCTAGTTGGCTCCGTCTCCTCGAGATAGGCGATTTACATATATAATATGTCAGAATCCGCCTTCCGGATTAGAAGATATGATTATTTCTTTGCGGAAATCAATAATACGTATGAGTCGGGATTTAGCTCGTGATTGTCACACTCCTCCATGAAATTGTCCGTTAAGTGTCCTACATCAGTTATATATCATTTATGGATCAGTTTTAGATGATCCTCATGTCATGAGAACTATAGATCCAGAAAAATATAACAGTACAGATCTTTTGAGTCAGAATCTCATATATTACATAAAGGGTTAATTGCGGATAGAACCCCCTGTACTATCGCCAAATTGGACTTACTAGTACTCCTGTAGTTTTATTATTGCAGATTGACCCCTGAGGGAAAATTTATTGTTGCAGATATACTTGAAAGGGGTTAAAAAAATTTTTTTTAAAATTTCACTCTGGGGTCTATCCGAAACAACAGAAGCGCAGAAGTAGTAAGTTCAATTTGGCCATGGTAGAAGGGGTATCTCCTCAATTAAACCTTTACATAATGGTAAAGTCACCTTTTGAGCATTTTTATAAGGTCAAGAGTGGAACGTGCACAGGTTAGAAAAGTAGAGGCAGAGCAAATTGAAATAAATCTATATAAATTGCAAAACATTACAACATTAAAATCCTGCTTTATTTCTTGGTATTCATTCATATTAATTACATAATATCATGAGAATTTTTTTTTGCAAAATGTTTGATTTTTTTTTTTTTTGCAAAATGTTTGAATTCCTTTTGGTATTTTGAACAATTACATGTTTTAATTGATTGCAAGGTGAAGAGTGATTTTAGAGTTCTGTTTTCATGCACATATCGTCTGAGTAGAGGAATCCATTTTCACTAGCACCTACCGTTTAGAAAATGAGAACTCAAAGTTTCGTCAGAAACATGAAATTTTCATAGATCTCTGTGGTGACAAAATATTTGTAGCATTACAACTCAAACATATTAATTTTGCTTAATTAAAGTCATTGGTCCTAAAGTCCCTCTAACCATTAGACGAAAACTTCGAAGTGTGGTGTGGTAAGAATTATAGTTTTATATTATTTCTAATATTGCCCCTAGTTGAGCGCCTTTTGTTATGGGCCGAAAACTGGACTCACAAAATAGTGTCAATTTTTAGAGAATCCGCTTAAATTCATGGCCAGTGGGATTAGAACCTTGATTGCTCTGATACCATCTTAAAGTCCCTCCAATCATTACACTAAAACTCTAAAGTTGTGATGAGAATTAAGGGTTATAGTTTTATGTTAATTCTAACAATTAGTACAGCGAGAATTCAATATCTAATTAAGACTAATACTCTCTTTCGAGGGTTGACCCCAAAACCCCATTTGCGGATAGACACTTGTAGTTCCACTGTTGTAGATATGCCTTGATTGAATTTGGTTTGTACTCTTTTATCCGTAAAGAAAGAGTTTTTTTTTTTTTGGATGACAAATAGACCTCCTAATAGTAAAAAAGTCAAAAAAAATTTCACTCAGGGTGTCTTTCAAAAACAACAGAACTCCAGTGGGTTCCACGATTGAGGATAGTATAGGGGGTTTATCAGCAATTAAGCCCTTCTTTTAAGAGGTCAACCATGTCCATAATATACTGGACTGCACTATATAAGTGCAATTAGACAATATCTTATAAAGTTTTGCCGATAATTCCGTCCTTTGTACATACTGAATTCTTCAGAGTAATTCAACAAGTCCTGTGATCTTACATAATCAGTATTGCATTGCTTCTGTTGCAGAGAGACAAGCTCTCTATTCTCATGCATACAATCGATTACCTGAAACAAATGGAACAAAAAATAAAGACTCTCGAAGATCAGGCATCCAAAGAAACAGTAGAACCTTCGGTCTCAACTACAAAATCCCTACTCTCTGTTGCCAGTGACGAGGGCGAAGAAAGCGTCCCCTCTGCTCATAGTACTCTCCCTGAGATCGAGGCAAAAATATCAGCAACGGCAGTCTTTATCAAGATTCATTGCAAGAATCAACGAGGAGTGATGCTCAAGGTTCTTGGTGAGATTGAGAAACTCCATCTCAGTGTCATCAACTCGAGTTTCTTACCCTTCTCAGATCACTTTCTTGACATAAATGTGATGGCTCAGGTTAGATTTCATGCAAATTTTCTGTGTGAAGTAGGCTAACTAGTACTTAAATACCTTATAGTTTCCCCTGCTTTGCACCAATATACATTCACTTGCTTTTAGCAGCTCTTATACACCTGAAGTTATTAAAATTGGCACTTTAGTGCTTTTTGTGATGTAAAGGCGAGAATTTCCCCCGAATATATGCATATGACACACACATGCCAATTTACAACTTTTAAACACTTAACCTTGTCGAATTTACGGTAAACCTACTTGATTTCAATTTAAACCTACCAAAACTCTATTTTGGAATTAAATTTGAATAGGTTTAACAATACATTAAACAAAAATTAAGTGTTAGTAAGTTTTAAAATTAGTATGTGAATACCAAATGAGAACACATTCGAGAAATATTCTCACGTTTGCATAGCGAAGGTATTAAAGTGCTAATTTTAAAACTTCAAGGTATATAAGTGCAAAGTTGGGGAAACTATAAGGTATTTAAGTGACAACTCTAATGTAGTATGGTTGATTACTCAATATTGTTAAGAATTTATGTTAAAGTACATTGTTCGTTTAGAATTTAACAAATTAAACATTTGGTTAGTTCTTGACATGATATCTAAACTTCGGGTTTCAAGATTTTTGAGTTCAGACATAATCATCATTGTAAAAATTTTGAAATCTGTTTACTTTCCCCTGTTTGTTCTATCTTGTATAGCAAAGTTGGAATTTGAAGGTTTTTAGCATAGCACAAAAATCATTATAAGAGGGAGAGTTAAGTATAACTTAGCTTGATATGAATGTTAAGAATTCTATAAACTTTATATTCATGTTACATAGAAACCAAGTTTAATTTGATAAGTCACTTTGCTATGATTTCTCTTTCCAGGTTGAAGAGGGGTTCTCAATGACGGTGAAGGATCTTTTGAAGAAGCTAAACTCGGCGTTTAGAAAGTTTATGTGAAGAGATTAAGACAATACTAGTTAGTTGATGTGTTTAGTTCTTTCTACTATTTTCACCTTTTCTCTTCCTTTTTAGGATTTTCTTTTCTTTTCTTTTCTTTTTTTTTTCTTTTTTGATGTATTGGGATGTTTTGTTAAGAGAAGAGATCCTCTACACCCTTGATTGTAGAGATTTGGCTAAATATGAGAAAACCCCCCTTAACTTTGGATGATTATCGGGGGGTTTTCAGTTGCAGAATAAGAGATGCCAATCTTATTTGGGCCCATATCACTCGCAAAATTAAAATCCATGTAGGATTTTGCTTTGTTTTTTAATAACGTTTTCATTTGAATTAGTACTTGTAGTTATGCTTAAAATGAATTAACATATGATATGCGTACAAATCTCCCAAATTATATAGTTATTTGAAGTAAGTTCGCCACTATCTCCCTCTCGAGACAGAAAAGAACAGAAAAGAAAAGAGAACATAACATTGTCTGGTCGACAAATTAGACCAAAATTCATGAAACACCTGTAGAGATATCTCTTACCTCCGGATTAAAATTCAGAAATGAGTGGAAATTAATGGAATGATTATTCCCATTTTTCATTCACGCGTACTAAACATAACATTTTTTTTAGAAGAAGCTGGGAATAAGCTCAATGAGATTGTAGGAAATGGACAATCTCACTTAAGCGGGATAAAAATTTTGAAATAATGCTTTCATTACTTATTAATTTCTCATACCAAAAATAAAAAAAAAATATCATTTTCACTTCATTCTCTAATCGCATCTAAACGTGCGAGCATGAATGAGCATTCCATTCTCACACTTATTCTATTTTATTCCTTATTTTCATTCCATTCTTAGTTGACTTGATTCTCCTATATCAAACGAGCGTTAAAGTCCATGCTTAGCACAAAAACTTTAAATTTTTGATGGGCTTGAGGGTTATATTTTTATACTCTAACAATATCCACTCAAAACGGAGAACAAAATTGCAAGTGAATTCTTTCATATCTCGGGTTCTCACCATATTAGCAAAGTTTAACATAACACTAAGATATAAAATAAGGCTTTAGACCAACCCACCCCCACACCCAAAAAGAAAAAAAAAAAAGAAAGAAAACACACACACACCAACAAAAAAAAAAAAGAGAAAAAAAAAGGCAATGTCCTGCTAGAATACAAATGGTTATCGTGTAGCTAAATTTTCTTGATCGTGAAACATCAACTTGAATTTTTGTTTAATACACTTGTATGAATAGTTAAAAATTCTTAGCCTACAACTTAAGGTCATTTGTAGTTTGTAATAATCGCAATAAGGTTATTAACGGCTTTTTTTTATCAGTTTGTTATGGCTTTTTTTTTAATTTTAAACTTTTAATTTTGAGAACAAACACTTTGGTAGTTTGTTATGTCTTAATGGCTACAAGATGCATGGGCTTGTCAGCTTAAAAACTTATGTACTGCTGCTTCTTTTTCAGTCTTTTAGGTGAATTTTTTTCCTCACTTATTTGAATGTTATAGTTTGTCCAGGTATATGCCTACAAGGAGTGACAACAAGGCTCTACTCTTTCTCGATATTTGGTAAAGTATTAGTATTTAACTAAGTGGTAAGTTTTGCCTAAAGTTCCTCAAATTTTATCTTTATAAAAAGCTTTTGATCTCGCCCAATTTTTACCTGAAAAAACTATCCGAAATTTTTCCCCCTCTTAGATCATCTGGACTTTGCAGGACCCGATTACTGCCAAAAGGCATTACCTATTGAATCGTCAAGCTCAAGGAGGGGACTCTTTCGTACCGTCCCATGATCAAAAATAATTTTTAAGTGTAAACTTGGGAAACATTCCAGCGTCCTACCACGCGAGGAGACCGTAGAAATTACCAACTTTTAATATTTTATTATCATTTTTGTACCTTTTTTCGTTTTTTTTTTTTTGGAGAGACTTTTTGGTACCTTTGCTTCGTATGATTGAGCAGACTCGGTAAGATTGGGTGCTCTTCATTACAGGTTGTACGCACTGCGAACACTCATGTTTGGAGTTTTTTAAACATGCGCGTCCCTCTTGCTTGATAAGATTATGATAACTTTGTAAACTTTAATATTTTTTAATTAGCTGGGGTACGATGTTCTCCATTTGGTTAATATGTACACGCATTTCGTGAGCCTATCATAAAAATACATCTCGAATCTTTTCAGCGGACTTGAGGAGCAATCTATGAAAATTAATATCTGATGGGATTTCTCGATTATTTTAAGGAGCCTCGATGATATCGCAGTATAGACTATAGTCCCCAGTACGGTTATGCCACTGTGTTGCACAAAACTCCCTCGGATGGATAAATTTCAAAAAAAAACCCTGTACTTTGGATGATTACCAGTCAACTCCCATAACGTCCAAAATACTAGGAAAGTCCCATTCAGTTTACGGGTTATGAGCATAACTCTTTCAGCTTTCAAGGTTCAAAGGTGATTTTCTGATAACTCCTAAACTTGAGGTGGATTTTCTGATATTTTAAAAGTTATAATGAACTGTTATTTAATAATTGTCCAGAGCTAATGGTTTATCTGAAATTTATTATTCTTTTTCTATAGACACGTTGAGCATACAGTTGCTACAAGTAATTAAGTGATTACTCAGTGGAAACGTCAACAAATTTAATTAAATTCAATAAAAAATTATGAATAATTGAATTAAATTCAACAAATTTAAACATTGCAATTAACCCTATAATAAGCTATTCAACTCCAAAACTCCACAACTTTCTTAGATTAGAGGAGGCTGACTTTAGCTTGCTGTAAGAGAGGAGCTGAAAAGGTATTCAATACTTTGCTCAAGGTGAGCTTTCCCTTCTCATGTACTTCAAATTTTTAGTTCTTTCCTAGTTCATTAAATTTCACTGTAAATTTTGGACATATATTTGTGTTTCCTGATTTCATTTCGTGAGTTTTAGTTTATTTTATTTTATTTTTAAGTCCTTTTTGGTTAACTATCTTAATTTTGATTAATTGCTTTAGATTATCATTCCCCAAAAGAAGTTTCTTCAATATATTGATTACTGCCAATTGTAGTCATGCTCAATTTAGTTATGCATTACATAGAGGGAGAGATAATAAGAACAGGATTAGTTAACTGATTAAGTAAGTTACATTTTTTTTCCCCTTTCCTTTTTATGTTGAAGAGGGCATTCTTCTTCAATCTTTTAACTAGCCAGTTATACCCTGTAGTTTTATCACTTATACCCTTTAATTTTGCATGAATATTATCAGCATCAATTGAGTCCCAATGCTGAATCCTCCATCATCATCGCCACTTCCTCTATCGGAAAGCCAGCAGCTGATTTGTTTTCAGACCCAGTAAGTCGAAACAGGGTCAAATCCTAATTTGGTTTCTCGATCATTCAATTATTTTTCATGGAGTTTTTAACTTTTAACTCCTGTTCTCCTTTCTTTGATTCGCCGAAAAGTCCTTCAGATGTTGAGGAACCTGAGAAATTTCCCGACAGTTCAAAGCGGAGTAGGTCTATTGACCTTAACCAAGATCATATACTTGCTGAGAGGAAGAGGAGGGAGAAGATATCTGAGCAGTTGTTTACGTTATCGACGATCATTCCTGGCTTAAAGAAGGTATTTTTCCTCATTTATCTTGTGTTTAGATATGACATGCAGTATTTCATCTTAGTAGTTTCTTAGTAGAGTTATTGGCCTTGTGTGAAGTGATAAACCTCGAATCTATCAAGGGGTGCTCTCTGAATCCACAAAGAATGATCTCCGAATCCACGAAGAAAATATTAAAAGAGGAATTTATTGATAAAAAGATATATTGATTCTAGGGTTACATGACTCTTTTAAATAGAAAAAAATAGACTCTAATAAGACTAGAATTATAAAAAATAGAAAGTATCAAATCCTACCCTAAAAACTCCCTATAATATAGGAAACAAATCAGTCATAATTAAATCAAAATTAATTTTGTTTCCTAATCTAAATTGACTCTAACTTTATTACTAAAAATAAACTAAAGGCTGATTATTTTCGAATTTCAGCCAAAACTAAGTATTACTGATGAGATTTTAAAATTTTGACAATCTAGTTGGCTCCGTCTCGTCAAGATAGGCGATTTACATATATAATATGTCAGAATCCGCCTTCCGGATTAGAAGATATAATTATTTTTTTGCGGAAGTCAATAATACGTATGAGTCGGGATTTAGCTCGTGATTGTCACACTCCTCCATGAAATTGTCCGTTAAGTGTCCTACATCAGTTATCTACCATTTATGGATCAGTTTTAGATGATCCTCATGTCATGAGAACTATAGATCCAGAAAAATATAACATTACGGATCTTTTGAGTCAGAATCTCATATATTACATAAAGGGTTAATTGCGGATAGAACCCTTGTACTATCGCCAAATTGGACTTACTAGTACTCCTGTAGTTTTATTATTGCAGATTGAGCCCTGAGGGAAAATTTATTGTTGCAGATATACTTGAAAGGGGTTAAAAAAATTTTTAAAAAATTTCACTCTGGGGTCTATCCGAAACAATAGAAGCACAGAAGTAGTAAGTTCAATTTGGCCATGGTAGAAGGGTATCTCCTCAATTAAACCTTTACATAATGGTAAAGTCACCTTTTGAGCATTTTTATAAGGTCAAGAGTGGAACGTGCACAGGTTAGAAAAGTAGAGGCAGAGCAAATTGAAATAAATCTATATAATTGCAAAACATTACAACATTAAAATCCTGCTTTATTTCTTGGTATTCATTCATATTAATTACATAATATCATGAGAATTTTTTTTTGCAAAATGTTTGAATTTTTTTGTTTGCAAAATGTTTGAATTCCTTTTGGTAATTTGAACAATTACATGTTTTAATTGATTGCAAGGTGAAGAGTGAGTTCGGAGTTCTGTTTTCATGCACATATCGTCTGAGTAGAGGAATCCATTTTCACTAGCAATCCATTTTCACTAGCACCTACCGTTTAGAAAATGAGAACTCAAAGTTTCGTCAGAAACATGAAATTTTCATAGATCTCTGTGGTGACAAAATATTTGTAGCATTACAACTCAAACATATTAATTTTGCTTAATTAAAGTCATTGGTCCTAAAGTCCCTCTAACCATTAGACGAAAACTTCGAAGTGTGGTGTGGTAAGAATTATAGTTTTATATTATTTCTAATATGCCCCTAGTTGAGCGCCTTTTGTTATGGGCCGAAAACTGGACTCACAAAATAGTGTCAATTTTTAGAGAATCCGCTTAAATTCATGGCCAGTGGGATTAGAACCTTGATTGCTCTGATACCATCTTAAAGTCCCTCCAATCATTACACTAAAACTCTAAAGTTGTGATGAGAATTAAGGGTTATAGTTTTATGTTAATTCTAACAATTAGTACAGCGAGAATTCAATATCTAATTAAGACTAATACTCTCTTTCGAGGGTTGACCCCAAAACCCCATTTGCGGATAGACACTTGTAGTTCCACTGTTGTAGATATGCCTTGATTGAATTTGGTTTGTACTCTTTTATCCGTAAAGAAAGAGTTTTTTTTTTTTTGGATGACAAATAGACCTCCTAATAGTAAAAAAGTCAAAAAAAATTTCACTCAGGGTGTCTTTCAAAAACAACAGAACTCCAGTGGGTTCCACGATTGAGGATAGTATAGGGGGTTTATCAGCAATTAAGCCCTTCTTTTAAGAGGTCAACCATGTCCATAATATACTGGACTGCACTATATAAGTGCAATTAGACAATATCTTATAAAGTTTTGCCGATAATTCCGTCCTTTGTACATACTGAATTCTTCAGAGTAATTCAACAAGTCCTGTGATCTTACATAATCAGTATTGCATTGCTTCTGTTGCAGAGACAAGCTCTCTATTCTCATGCACACAATCGATTACCTGAAACAAATGGAACAAAAATAAAGACTCTCGAAGATCAGGCATCCAAAGAAACAGTAGAACCTTCGGTCTCAACTACAAAATCCCTACTCTCTGTTGCCAGTGACGAGGGCTAAGAAAGCGCCCCTCTGCTCATAGTACTATCCCTGAGATCGAGGCAAAAATATCAGCAACGGCAGTCTTTATCAAGATTCATTGCAAGAATCAACGAGGAGTGATGCTCAAGGTTCTTGGTGAGATTGAGAAACTCCATCTCAGTGTCATCAACTCGAGTTTCTTACCCTTCTCAGATCACTTTCTTGACATAAATGTGATGGCTCAGGTTAGATTTCATGCAAATTTTCTGTGTGAAGTAGGCTAACTAGTACTTAAATACCTTATAGTTTCCCCTGCTTTGCACCAATATACATTCACTTGCTTTTAGCAGCACTTATACACCTGAAGTTATTAAAATTGGCACTTTAGTGCTTTTTGTGATGTAAAGGCGAGAATTTCCCCCGAATATATGCATATGACACACACATGCCAATTTACAAATTTTAAACACTTAACCTTGTCGAATTTACGGTAAACCTACTTGAATTCAATTTAACCTACCAAAACTCTATTTTGGAATTCAATTTGAATAGGTTTAACAATACATTAAACAAAAATTAAGTGTTAGTAAGTTCTAAAGTTAGTATGTGAATACCAAATGAGAACACATTCGGAGAAATATTCTCACGTTTGCATAGCAGAAGGTATTAAAGTGCTAATTTTAAAAACTTCAAGGTATATAAGTGCAAAGTTGGGGAAACTATAAGGTATTTAAGTGACAACTCTAATGTAGTATGGTTGATTACTCAATATTGTTAAGAATTTATGTTAAAGTACATAGTTCGTTTAGAATTTAACAAATTAAACATTTGGTTAGTTCTTGACATGATATCTAAACTTCGGGTTTCGAAGATTTTTGAGTTCAGACATAATCATCATTGTAAAAATTTGAAATCTGTTTACTTTCCCCTGTTTATTCTATCTTGTATAGCAAAGTTGGAATTTGAAGGTTTTTTAGCATAGCACAAAAATCATTATAAGAAGGAGAGTTAAGTATAACTTAGCTTGATATGAATGTTAAGAATTCTATAAACTTTATATTCATGTTACATAGAAACCAAGTTTAATTTGATAAGTCACTTTGCTATGATTTCTCTTTCCAGGTTGAAGAGGGGTTCTCAATGACGGTGAAGGATCTTTTGAAGAAGCTAAACTCGGCGTTTAGAAAGTTTATGTGAAGAGATTAAGACAATACTAGTTAGTTGATGTGTTTAGTTCTTTCTACTATTTTCACCTTTTCTCTTCCTTTTTAGGATTTTCTTTTCTTTTCTTTTCTTTTTTTTTTCTTTTTTGATGTATTGGGATGTTTTGTTAAGAGAAGAGATCCTCTACACCCTTGATTGTAGAGATTCTGCTAATATGAGAAAACCCCCCTTAACTTTGGATGATTATCGGGGGGTTTTCAGTTGCAGAATAAGAGATGCCAATCTTATTTGGGCCCATATCACTCGCAAAATTAAAATCCATGTAGGATTTTGCTTTGTTTTTTAATAATGTTTTCATTTGAATTAGTACTTGTAGTTATGCTTAAAATGAATTAACATATGATATGCGTACAAATCTCCCAAATTATATAGTTATTTGAAGTAAGTTCGCCACTATCTCCCTCTCGAGACAGAAAAGAACAGAAAAGAAAAGAGAACATAACATTGTCTGGTCGACAAATTTGACCAAAATTCATGAAACACCGGTAGAGATATCTCTTACCTCCGTTTAAAATTCAGAAATGAGTGGAAATGGAATGATTATTCCCATTTTTCATTCACGCGTACTAAACATAACATTTTTTTTAGAAGAAGCTGGGAATGAGCTCAATGAGATTGTAGGAAATGGACAATCTCACTTAAGCGGGATAAAAATTTGAAATAATGCTTTCATTACTTATTAATTTCTCATACCAAAAATAAAAAAAATATCATTTTCACTTCATTCTCTAATCGATCTAAACGCATGAAAGCATGAATGAGCATTCCATTCTCACACTTATTCTATTTTATTCTTTATTTTCATTCCATTCTTACTTGACTTGATTCTCCTATATCAAACGAGCGTTAAAGTCCATGCTTAGCACAAAAACTTTAAATTTTTGATGGGCTTGAGGGTTATATTTTTATACTCTAACAATATCCACTCAAAACGGAGAACAAAATTGCAAGTGAATTCTTTCATATCTCGGGTTCTCACCATATTAGCAAAGTTTAACATAACACTAAGATATAAAATAAGGCTTTAGACCAACCCACCCCCCACACCCAAAAAGAAAAAAAAAAGAAAAAAAAAGAAAAACACACACACACACACCAACAAAAAAGAAAGAGAAAAAAAAAAGGCAATTTCCTGCTAGAATACAAATGGTTATCGTGTAGCTAAATTTTCTTGATCGTGAAATATCAACTTGAATTTTTGTTTAATACACGTGTATGAATAGTTAAAAATTCTTAGCCTACAACTTAAGGTCATTTGTAGTTTGTAATAATCGCAATAAGGTTATTAACGAAGTACATTTTCTTTAGCATGGCACCGCCACTTTGTTCAATTGTGGAAAGTTGCCATCTCTAAACTTTCCTGCCAAGGAGATTCTAGAATAATATACGGCTGTGTTTGGTTTAAGAAATTGTGAAAGAAAAGAAAAGGAAACGAAAAGAAAAAAAAAGGAAAAGAAAAAGAAAATAAAATAAGATTCATTTTTATGTATGGTTTTGGAAGACACTCATTAAGCAATTTCGAAGGAAACTATCTCAGGGATATTACCTGAAAAGGACCCAAAGTTCAAGTGGCTTTTGTGAGAGTAACTTATGGACCCGAACATATTAATGATGCTCATTCATTTGGCCCACATGAAATAGAAAGTGAGCTTTTGGTAAGTTTTCTTAAACTTAGTAAGGCTCCCACTTAATCTAAAGGAAAGGGAGAGTGAGTGATTGGGTGAAGCCAATAGGCAATGTCCCATTTTGTTGCCGAAGGGAGTGATCCTCTACCCTCCTGGAGAGGTCTAGGGTCCAGGGAAAAAATTACAGAGAGTTTTTGGTCATCGATGAGCCAAGACAGACATCAATGAGCCAATGTCATCGATGAGGTCTCCCACTCATCGATGAGCCTAGATCGATTTTTTAGATTTTGAGACCTAATCTCAGCCGTTCGATGCAGTTGAGATATATCTTCTCTCCTCTTGTTTTGATACAACACTCCAAACCTAATTGAGAGAGAGAGAGAGAGAGAGAGAGAGAGCCATGGCTTGGAGGTTTGAACAATAATTCTCATTGAAATCAACCAAAACTTGTTCAGATCACTCCTTTGTCGCGTTTGTCGAGAGAGAGAGAGCCATGGCTTGGAGGTTTGAACAATAATTCTCATTGAAATCAACCAAAACTTGTTCAGATCACTCCTTTGTCGCGTTTGTCATTATCGAATTTACAACCATCAAGGAGAGCGCCCTTGGAGCACTGTTTCCAACCCCGTTCTTCTAGAGCTATGCATAGGTCATCAAGGAGAACGGTTTGATAAATAAAGAAATGTAAGATCTTTCCTTTGTGCTTAACTAATATTGTTTTTATCATTCAAACATTTTTCGTGATCGTGTGATTAGTTTTGTATGGCATACTCAAACTTGGGATAATTGAGAGCTAGGGTTATAGCTGTGTGAGATTGAGAGATGTAGACGACTAATTTGGGTTGACTAGAGTACTGTCTTGTATCACTTATTGGATTAGGGTTTGTAATCGAGGAAACTGTTATATAGTGTGGAAGCCCTTCCTGTCATGGAGGAAGAGTGAATGTAGGATTTATCCAAATCACTATGATCTGTGCTTTATGATTGTGGTTGCTTAATTTTTATGTTGTTTATTTTCCATTGTGTTTAACATATATCCATTTTAATTTTTAAAAAATCGTGCAACCCTATTCACCCTGCTCTAGGCTTGCATCTTAGATCCCAAAAGTATTATCAGAGCTCGGTATTTATATATTAGGCTTCACAATATTGGATATGGTAAATTTAGGATCCCCGACCAATTTTTCAGAAGGTCACACTGTAAACTGACCCCCACTCTTTGATTGAACAAATCATACTTACTAGAAAGCTAGACTGAGATTCTTCCTTTTGTCCATAGATTGTGACATTTGGAATATGGTAGAGTCAGATGTCATGACCCAACTGAAACTATAGCTGAAAATAAGACCCAGGGACAAATGGACTAAAGGATTAGCATATTTTATTGCATTTTATACCTTCATTACCTATATTTTTCAAATATTTTTTATTATTACTAAAGTGTTTTTATTTGAATTTGATAGGAAATAAAAGATGAGCTCAATGAAAAATATCTCTAGTCCAAAAGACCCCAATTGAAGCTAATTAAAGCCCACGACTAAGTCTAGAAGTAAAATCTTAGCATTTATCACTTTCTTAGTCAGAAATTATCAATAACTTGACTAGCAATTAAGCATTAAATCAGATCCGAAAAGAAATCAAGTCAAATTCCGTATTCAGGATGGGTAGTGGTAGAGAAAAGGTATTATCTCCCAATTCGGAAAGCGAATTTAACATATTATATATAAAAATCAACTTCTCGATTAGAGGAGCCATTCAAATTGGCATATTTCAAAAATTCTATTAGCAGTAGCAGGTTTTGACAAAAATATGAATTTAACCATTATATATTAAATTACTTAAAGGCCGAGTCAAATCCTATGAAGTCCAAGAGCATTGAAGATCAGAAGCCCAAGAGCATTCAAGAGAAGTCCAAGAGCTTGAAAGGAATTAAATACAAAAGAAATGAAGCTCATAGAACCCATCTATCAAGTTTTGGAGAGAAAAAAAATCAAGCATGTAGATTATTTTGAGAGATCCTGTAGTTATGATGGTTAGTAGGAGGCCAAGTCAAATCTAAAGGTTATGAGAGATTCTCGTAATATATTAATGGGGGGTAGAGTGAGGTGTGAGATATGAGAAAATTTTTATAAATCCTTTTCTAGAGGATAGGAGGACTACTCTTTGTAGCCCTTCTAAATATTGAGAACTTTACTTTTGCAATAAAAAAATTTTCCTTTTTAAATTCTTTTTCCCCTTCTCGTGAAGACTTGAAAAATTTGGGTCTATAAAGGGGCTAATCCCTATCAATGTGAGTTTTAAATTTCTAAATTTCTCTTGTTTAATTAGGATTGCTTGTTTAGGGATTTAGTTTAAATTTATTTTCTTTAATTCATGCATTGTCTTGCTTTGTTTTATTTTCATGCTCATTAGTTATTTAATTTTCTTGCTTAATTAGTTTTAGGATAGTTTTATTTTTATGATTAAATAGTTAGTTTATTTTCTTACTTTTTATTTACTTTTATAGTTTCTTTTCTTATTTTTTATTCATGCTTTCTTTTATAATTAAATTAGAAAAAATAATATGTGTGGCTAAATTTTAGGATAATTTGAATTAGAAGAAACTAGTATAACTTGTTTATTAGAATTAGATTTGGTCTTTTATGCATTAATTATTTATGTATTGATTAATCAATTAAAATAATTATTGATAGAATATTCTAATTTGATAGGTTATACTTTTCTTAAATGGATTAATACTCTATGGTTATTAGTAATTTAGAATGATTATTTTTACTTGATTGTCTCACATAAATTTTAGTTTTATTTTGAGAATCTATCTTGATAATCTATGTAATCTTTAATTAGGTTGATTGGGAAGGCTTGTCAATTCTAAAATAAAATAAAAAATAGAGCAGCTTCTAAATCTAATAAATAGTTATCTAGTAGAGTCTATCCTAATTTTCTATTTTAATTCTCTTGCTCTCTCTCTCTTTTATTTCTTAACTTTGTTAGTTATCATCTTTTCTTTTATTTTATGATTTTATATTTTTACATTTTCTTTCTAGTTCTTTTATCTCTATTTTCTTTCCCCTTTTTCTCTTGTTTTTCTATTTATTTATTTTGTTTTAGTTTTTTCATGTCTCTTATTTTTTGCATTTCTATTTGTTCCTCTCTCCGACTTTCTAGTTGTTATTTTTGTTCCTTAATCAAAAATCCATAAACGTACTTTCAAACCATTTTTGTTCATAAAAACCTCTTTTCAAACAACTTCTTAAAAAGAAAATTTTCCAACTTAAAAACCAATGAAACCCCTTCTTGTGGTTCAATATTTTCTATACTATAATTTACTATACACTTGTAACGCACATCCATTTCTCACACAACAAGTTCTAAGCCATTGGGGTGAAGGAGTTATTTTATTTATTTTAGAATTTTTATTTTTGAGGTTCTTTGATGTGTTTGTTAATTTGTGTAGGATTCTCAACTTGGATTGCAGAAGATTTGAAAGAGAAGGCTAAGCTTGCTTTTCGTCAAAGAGATAAGTTTTCTTTATTTTTATTTTGCTTTTTAGTTAGCTTTCTCAAAACTAACAATTTAGTTTAATAAAAAATAAAAATTTTACTTTCTAGTTGATCCTAATAAAATCCACCTTCAACTTATAATAATATTAAATAAAATAAAAATCCAAACTAAAACTTTTCACATTTGTTTTCTTTACCCCGAAAAAAAAGAAACAATTTGTTTAAGGCATCCACTTATAGATTGCTTTTATTTTCTTAGGGCTCATATAGTTAATAGGAATCACAAATTGAATTCAAACCTCTTGATTTGTAATACACGAAAATATCTTTAATGACACAAAACCCAAATCAAGATAAGATAATGTTGGCCTTTAAGGACTCGAGCTCACAAGGAAACAAAGATACTGAGGGAGGTGAACCGATTCAACCTTCATTTAATTTGTTTTGGTGCCTGAGACTAGAGTTCGGGTCGCGAAAGGCCTCGCACAAAAAGAGGTTATTTAATTGGCACCTGAGTCATGCTTAGGAAGAGCCCCCTCTGGACATACTCTTACATGGCCAACTAGTTAAGTGAACTAGAATGCGGTATTGACCTGAAGGAGTCTTTGGTTAGAAGCTGGTCTAATAGAGTTCAGGCCGAATCCTACTTTAGGAAAGTGATTGAGTAGTTTGCCTTTTGCATTGGTTAGTTATGATTTTCTCTTTTTTTTAATCTATTTTCAAAAATCTTTTAGATCTTTTTACCTTAAAAGTTTCTTTTTTAATCTTTTTCTTAAGATTTTTCATTTGTGTATGCAAATTTGGATTAGGGATAATACAAAATATTTAGTTCGTGTTGAATTTAAATAAAAAAATAGCTAATCCTAATCCACCTATTCCTTAGGATACGTGTTATCCTACTAGGAATACAATCCCGTCTTGCATTAGACTTTTAAATGTTAATGGTGTTAATTATGACCTTCGAGCTCATTTCATAACATGTTTCCCAAATTTTTAGGAAATAAATGTGAAGATGTTTACATTTTTATATCTGAGTTTGAGGAAGTCGTCTTATGATAAAAATTAGAGGGTTATCTGAGAATGCAATTAAGCTCATATTTGTTCCATTTGCTCTGAATGCTAAGGCTAAGACATGGTTGTATAATTTGCCTACAAATTCTATCTCCATTTAAGATGAATTTGTTACCCTTTTTTTTGAAAAAAATTCTTCCCAATCCATAAAACGGTACAACTTACGAACAACATTTAGACTTGTAAGATAATTCCTGAGAACCATTCAGGAAGTATTTTGATAAGTTTAAGGATCTCCTCATCCAATATCCTCATTATGATTTAGAAAAGTGGTATTTATATTAAATTACCTATGAAGAATTGGATTATTCTTTGAATACATCCTTAGAATCTATCTGTTAAGGCAATTTCATGAAGAAAAACGCTAATGAAGCCTGAGAATTTTCGGAGAACTTGTCTGAGAAAATCATATAATGGGAATGCTATGATGAAAAAGTAAATCTATCAGTTCCCATAACCAAATCTAGTGGTTTAGCCTCTGAAGCTAAGATGGCAACAATCCTGCGTAGACCAGAGGCTTTAGAAACCAAAGATTGAGCTCCACTCATTTCAAGTTTCTTATCCAGGATGTTATGATTGCTTGTCTCCGGCTTATGTTTCAAAGAATGTCCTCTTTTAGGAAATAATGAACCAATCGATTAGATGAATGCTACATTCCAGCATCATAGGAATGATCCATTTTTTTCAACTTACAATCAACATTGGAAAATTCATCCTAACTTTGCATGGAATCAAGAAAATTTCTCTAGAATTCTAAACTTCAATTCCTCTTTAGCTCCACAATTTCCTTAAGGAAACACGGGTCCATTCAACACACACAACAATTTATGAAAGTATACACACAGACTATCAATACATTGATTCAATAATGTAACACGTTAAATTTCTTTATACAAACCATAGGCCAACTGTTGAACTCAATCACTCAAGATATAGTTAGACTGAAAGCTTAACTAGGATAACTTGTTAGTGCTGCAAGTGAGAGAGAAAAATGCACATTTTTGAGTCAACTGGTTGTCAGTCCTAAGAACACTAGCTCAGATCAATTCAATCTAGCCCATGTCAATGCAATTCATACCTTAAGATTATGCAAAAATATTGATAACCAAGTCTGAATGCCTCTTGATTAGATTTCTTCTTATTCTCCAAAGCAAACTTTTAAACCTAAACAATCATCCCCTCCTTCTAGTAATTTTGTGCAACCATCCTCTTCTTCTGATGACCGTGAATAAGAAATTGAATTTGAGCCTAATCTAGATAGGTTCAAGCCTATTGCACATTCTTAAATAGACTTAGTCTTAGGAAGAACTCTCCTTAGATGGAGAAAATCTTAGAAATGTTCAAGTAGGTCAAAGTCAACATTCCCCTTCTAGATGTCATAGAATACATCCCCTCTTATGCCAAGTTCTTGAAAGACCTATGCACAAAGAAGAGATCAACCCAGGTAGCTAAGAAAATCTTCTTAGCTGCCAACATTAGTGAGATCATATCCAAATCAATGCCTCTGAAATATAAGGACCTGGATTGTCCCACAATTTTATGCACCACTGCAAAAACTGTTATTGAAAAAGCACTATTAGACTTAGAGGCTAGTGTTCTTGATGGGAAATAAATGATTACCTCCTTAGTTGCAAGTATACAACCTTTATCAAGTTATAGTATATAAGATTATCGATCCCACGAGGAACGGGAAGTAGGGAGGAGTTTTGCTCAAGTTTGGTTCTCAAATTATGCGCGACAATTAGGAGTTTATGTACAAATAAAATGAAAGTGAGAAAATGGTGAAAGTGGATGTGGAGAGATAAAAGAGAGTGGATTGTGGATTATGTGCAAAAGAGGAGAAAATGAAGTTGAGAATGTGGTTTATATGCACATAATAACAAAACTAGGTTTGAGATTATATGCACATGAAGGGAATATGAGATTGAGAGAAGTAAAAATCAATGAAATCAAGAATAAAGGAAAATAACAAACAAATGAAAAACAAGGATAAGAGGAAAATAAAGAAGGTAAAGTATGGAGGATTAATTAAAGATATGAGGAATCTAGAGTAGATCCACTTAGCTTATCTCAATCTCATGAAAATGAGTTGGATTTGTTAGCTAGTTTCAAACAATCTCTAGGATCCCACCTAATATTAGCTCCACACTTAGAAAAGGGTAATTCCTAGAGGGTTCTAGCCTCAAGGTGAATTAAAGAAAGGAAAATCTATTCTAGAAAGTAAATACAAGAATTAAATACATTGCATGAAAGTAAATTGCATGGAATTAAATTGCATGAAAGTAAATTGCAAGAAAGTAAATTGCATGAAAGTAAATCTATTCTACAAACAAGAAAATAAAGAAGAAAATAAAAAGAAATAAAATAGAAACCAACAACTCGATCTTAATCTAATCCTCCTTTTGGTCCTTGGATTAGAAGAAGAGGAAGGAAATTGAAGGTGAAACATTTCATTTATTGTGTAACAAAAGTTATAATTTTGGAAGGTCTTCTCAATTAAGAGTGACCCTCCTCTCCAAATGGAGTTTTACAAAATATTTCACACTCAAAACACTCAGCCTTCACCCTATTTATAGCCATGAAGTTGATGTGAACCATTGGATCAAACCTAGCCAAAAGGAAGAGAAATCCACCATTAATTGAATCGTTGGGAACCGACGGTTGGTCGATCGGTTAGCCAACCGTTAGCCAACCGGTTGGTCAACCGATTGGTTCCCAACGAATTTGTCTTTTCTTGATTTTTCTTCACGAATTTCTCTTGGATCAATTTGGTATCTTGGGCCTTGGTTTGTCTTCAGATTTGGGCTTCAAATATTGGTAGAAATTCAGAGAATTTGAGTCATTTTGGCTTTTATTCATTATTTCTTTATTAACACGCAAAATAAGATAAAATGATTATTAGTAATATCGCTACTCATATAACATAGGTAATAAGGGTATAAAAATGTAATTAAAATGTGATAATCATTAACCTTCTCACTTTTTCAGTCTACCAACAACTTGGAGTAGGTGAGTTGAAACCAACTAGATGGTTTTCTTTTTATTTTCTTTGCTAGAGGACTAGCAAAAGTTTAGGTGTGGGGGTATTTAATAATCATAATTTAATTATAATTTTATATCCACATTATCTATTTTATATGAATAAATATTCTACTAATAATTATTTTTATCTTATTTTGCAGGTTAATAAAGAAATAATGAATAAAAGCCAAAAGACTTAAACTCTTTATTTTTCTGCCAATTATTGAAGCCCAAAAACAAAGTCCAAAGAAGGCCTAAGAAGATCCTAGGATCCAAGAGAAATTCATGAAGAAAAATTAAGAAAAGAAAAAATCGGTTACAAATCAACCGATTGGCCAATCGGTCGGCCAACCGATTGGCTAATCGGTTGATTCGCAACAGATTTTAATTAATGGCTGATTTCTCTTCCTTGGTTGCCAAGTTTGATCTAATGGTTCACATCAACTCCGTTGGGCTATAAATAGGGGTAGATTGTGAGGGTTTTGAGTGTGAAATATTTTGTTAAAACTCCATTTAGAGAGGAGGGTTACTCTTAATTGAGAAGACCTTCTAAAAATTATAACTTTTGTTACACAATAAATAAAATTTTTCACCCCTTCAATTTTCTTTCTCTTCTTTTTATCCAAGGACCAAAAGGAGGATGAGATGAAGATCGAGTTGTAGGTTTCTATTTTATGTCTTTACATTTCTTTCTTATTGCTTTGTAGTTTAGATTTATTTTCATGCAATTTACTTTCATGCAATTTATTTTCATGTCTTGTCTTTAATTTGTAGTATAAATTTATTTCCTTGCAATTAGTTAGATTATTTTATTTCTTTTCTTCTCATTCTTTTCTCTTTTCTTTATTTTCTTTGCTTTTTATTTTTCAAAGATGTGAAACTAACCTCTTGTGGGGATCTAGTTTTATGAAACTAGTCTAATTCTATCTTATATTTGTGAATCACTCTCTTATGCTTAAAAGATCATGTTTAGACTAATCAACTAGAGAACTAATCGATAGAAGAAGAATTTGATAGTCTATGCTTTCCTTAAGTGGTTTGATAGGTTATGCTTATGAATTCTAGGATTACTATCTTGTTGTTATTCTCCTCATGAGTATTAATTTTATTTAGGTGATAATTTGATAGATTATGCTTTCCTTAAGTGGTTTGATAGTCTATGCTTAATAAATCTAAAATAAAATGTGATAAAAAGGAATGGTTCATATCTTATAAGTAAGATTAGCTAGTGGATTCAATTCTAGATTCCTTCATATCTCTAATTGAATCCTCCATCTTTTACTTTATTGATTTTATTTTCTTGATCTTGATTTTCCTTTACTCTCCTTCATCTCAATCTCGTTTTATTTTCTTTGCATTTATTTTCTCTCACTCTCTATCTCTCCATTCTCACTTCCATTTTGATTTATTTACACTTTGTCACCTTCACAATCTCAATCTCCCCACAACACATTTTCTTTCTCGTTTCATTTATTTTGCACATAATCCACAATCCACTCTCTAATCTTTTCATGACCACTTTCACCATGTACATAAACTCCTAATTATCGCGCATAATTTGAGAACCAAAACTTGAACAAATTCTTCCTACTTCCCGTTCCTCGTGGGACGATAACTCTTTATACTATAACTTGAAGGTTGTATACTTGCAACTCTAGGGCATCATTTAGTCCCCATCAATTGTTTAATGTTTTGGTTTCAAATAACTTTGAATTGTAATAGTTTATGAATCGGCATTTTTCAGTAGTGTAGATAGTTGAGTTAGTTATGTCCATCTCTTAGTTGTCCTATAGAATGAGAAGTTTCAAGGGTGAACTTTACTTAAGGGGGGTAGGATGTAACACCCCGTGTCATCAAGATCAAAACTTAATTTCGTAATTAATTCTCCAACGTTAAGAAGTTTGATAAAATCTTTTCTTTGTTAGTTATATGGGTCTCTATGTTTTAATTTTCTAAATAGAGGTTTTTAGACGGGTTTATGTGCTAAAAAGTCTTAATGTGTTTTATGTCAAAAGCAGTCAACCCGTTAATCAACCCGTTAAGCCAAATATCCCTATATAAGACCTACAAAACCCTAGAGATCAGAATTTTATAGATTCTAACACCTACAAGGCCGAACAAGCTGGGGAGAGGAAGAGGAGATTTTCTAATAACCGTTCATCAATTTTGAGATCATCTTTTTGATAGAAAAATCCTCAGGCAAGTACCATCTTGCTTTTTTTCTGCTTTGATTCTTGAATACCTTTGCATTACTTGATGAATAAACAAAGCTTGTTTCGTTCTTGAAACAATTCATGACCTATATCGATGTTTCGGTGAAAAACATGCACTATGTAAAATTTTGAACTAGAGTTATTGTTTGGTGTAAAAATCTCCTCTCGGATTTGTATTGTTTGAGTTGTTTGTTACAAATTAAGAATTCCTTTTTACAACAGAAGCGAAGGGAAGGCCCTTCTTGTTTAACGTGGGTTCGTCGGTGGCGATAGGATGCCTCCCTCGATGCTCGAGTCGAGTTCGCTTCCCTTGGACGATTCGATCGACGTTGTGGTCGAGCTTCAGTACGCAGTAGAAGCTCCGGCGTGGTTGAGTTAGGTTCTACCCGAGCTTGCTGAATTGCCAAGACCGAATTTGTGCTCCAGAGGCTAGCACGCAAGAGTTTGCGAAGAGCCAAGAGTCTCCAGATCTGAGAATTCAGATTCAGCCCCCCTGCCAAGCCCCTGGTGGCTTATAAATAGGCCAAGGGGTGGGATAGGCCACCCTCTTGACTTATGGGATGTGACCACTGATAGTTAAGGGGCACCATGCTCTTCTCTAGCTGTGGGATGTGACCACCAATGAGGTAATGAGAACCATGCCTTATCATAACCCAGGATGTGCAAAGTGGGTGAGCAGGCGAGCCTTCAATGCTCAGCGAAGCTTGTAGCGAAGTTTGTCGAACGAGGTCAATCGCGTGCCTCTTGCGGCGTGCTTTCGATTAAGTAGGCGGGTCAACTGGCGGGCTTTGCCAAGCAAGTGGCCACCCCCTTGACTTGTGGGATGTGACCACTAATAGGTGAGGAGTGCCATGCCCTCTAGCTACGGGATGTGACTACTATAGGGGTAATGAGAACCACGTCTCATCATTACCCAAGACGTGGAGAGTGGGTGGGCCCAATTTCCCAAATAGCTGACCCAGAGCCTTGTTAAAACCGTGACGGCCAGTGGTGGTGTCCGTTGTGCGGACGAGCCCCTTGCAGGCGTGCTCGGTGCATAGGCGAGGTTGCCTGGTGAGCGATGCTGGACTCATGTGGGCGAGCTCATCGCATGGGATGACCTCGTGCGGGCGAGCTCGTTAAACAGGCGGCTCTTGAGCTCTGGGAGAGCTCAACGAGTGGGACAACCTCGTGCGGGCGGGTTCGTTAGACAGGTGGCTCTTGAGTTTTGGACGAGCTCGCCCAATAAGCTGTTGAGCTTGTGCAAGCGAGTTCATCCCTTTGACTGGCGGGGTTGGCAATTTTTCCCACCTACAAGACCCCCTTCAAAGTTTTCAGACCTAAATCAAGTTGGATGTGGTCTGGAATACTTTGAATGAACAGGCTTGGCCACGCGCCTGGGTGCGTCTAACCATCTTCGTAGGGTTTGAGCTCTTTGGACGGCTCTGGCGAGGTTTGGGCGAACTTGTGCTTCGGGCGAGCTCTAACGATTGATAGGCGAGATAAGCCATGCGTTTGTTCACTAGCTAAGGCGGTGCGTGCGTGTCAGATCGTATTGAATGTGGTCTGACGAGTGACGCTTCATTTTCATGCGTGCGATCGGAGCCGTTGATTTAGCGGTGCTATGATCTCGTTCGTCGTTTGGGTGAGAGATCGTGCCTTGAACCGCCAGATCTTGGCCGCTCGCGTGGAATGCTAACCGTCCCGCCTCATTTGTGGCCGTTCGATTTGAACTTGTCGAATCGGGTTGTTACGAGCGATTTGATCGAGTGAGCTGCTGAATCTCAGCCGTTGAGATCGCTCTATAAGAGCTGATTCCCTCTTTCGCCGAGAGGCTATTGCACTCGCCTCTCTCCGTTCGAGCTTTGTAAAGAAAACCAGAGCTCTTGCCCTCATATCCGCCATGGCCTTCAAGAAGACTGTGTCAAGAGGAAGGAGGACCGCTCCCTCTTCCCCTAGTGATGCCGACAATGCTGCCGCCACCGCTGCTGCGGCCCGAACCCCATCTGGTAAGTTCTAGAGATGAGAAGAATGTTCTTCATTCATCTGGGGTGGGCTTCGTCCACCCGGGCGAAGTCTCGATAATCAGGCGGGTTTCGCCTACTCATGCGGGGTCTCTCTTTTCAGCGAAGCCGCTTGTCAGCGAAGTTCGTCTCGCTGGCGATCTTTGCCAGATTAGGCGAGCTTTATTGGCTCGCCTGTGTCGCAAGACTCGTCTGCAACTGGTGGCGACGCCTCTCCTTTTCTGGGTCGACGTTACTAACACTCTCTTCTCGTATTTGCGCAGCTCGAGAGGAGGTCCTTCTTGGTAGGTCCCGTAATTTGAGATCTTCCGGGAAGAGGCCTCTAACTGCGGAGGAATTGGACCGTTTTGAGGCGTTGGCGCTCAAGAGAGGCTCCTCAAGAACTGGTTAGGGCTGGAGATCGCTTTGAGGGGGCTAGGGATGCTATCGCCGGTCGACTGCAGACGCTAATTTTCACCCCCACTCCTTCACCTTCGCCGAAGCGTCCGAGGGAGGAGGGTGCAAGTTCAGCTGGTGAGAGGGCGGCCAAGAGGGCTCGCCATGAAGAGATCTCTCCCAACATTGGGCTTGCCGTGACCGCATCGGGGGTCTTGGTGGCGACGCATGAGCAACAGGTGTTGACTCGGCCCGACGCGCCGCTTGCTTCGGGAGGTATGCGTTCTCAGGTCCCTCTTTTCGCTTGATAAGTTGAATATGATTAACTCAGGCTTCCCCTTTTTTAGGTACGACCGGCACCGCCGTTCAGGTCTCTTCGGAGGATGAAGAAGGACACGCTTCGGATCATGAAGCGGTCCCATTCCCCGAGGTAGAGGATGTTGGAGGAGACATGCTTGCGCCGACTGGTGAGGAGCCGGCCCAAGTCGAAGTGCTTCTCGCCGAAGAGGGGGCGTCTACTCAAGATGAGGCGCTCACTCAGGGAGGGGCGCCCGTTAGTGAAGAGGGTTCTGCTCATGTAGAGGAGGCCCCGAGTCAAGGAGAAGTGTCGACTCACATGGTCGTCGCGACCAAGACTCCGTCCCAACTCGCCATACAGATTTCTCCCCTCGCTGCCTCAAAAGGAAACTCGTGGAGACTACGATCAAGGATTTTCAGACCCTTCTTCGTGATAGTGTCCAAGCGGTATTAGATGGAGGCTGCTCTTTTGGTGAGCTCAAACCCATGCTGCAGATGTACCTGGGTAACCTAAGTACTTTGACGGGTGTAGATGCGGCTTCGCCATTTCAACGGTGTTTGGCATCGGCGGAAAGAGATGCCGAAGAGTTGATTGCTCTTCGCTCTAAGAATCTCTTGGACTTGGCCTCCGAACGTGCGCAATCCATCCTAAAGGAGCAGAGGCGCTTTTGACCGCACTATGGTCGCAGCCGAAATGGAGAAGTGGAACGGATTTCTGCCGATGGCAAAAAGATGGAAGAGGAGCGCCAGAAAGCCCTCGCTTTCCTGGCAGATACGGCCAAATCCATATCAGAAGCGAAGGAGACCATTGCCAGATTGCAGGCCTTCTTAGCCGCCAAAGAACCAGCTCGTGAGCAGGCTTTGAAGGAGCTGGAGGAGCTCGAGGGTCAACAGCAATTGGTTATCGCCGATTTCGAGGAGAAGAACAGGGCCTTAGAGACGACAAGAAGTGAGCTTCACAATGCCGTCTCGCTCACCGAAGAGAACATCCGCCAAAAGGTCCTCACCACCCTGGAGGAGGAGCACAAGAGGGCGATTCGGGATGCCGAGTCGCGACTTAAGAGATTCTGACTTCCAGTTTGAGCGTACCTTCCTCTTTTGTAATCTGTCAACTTTTCTTTATTATGAATGAGAATCGGACTCCTTTTCTTTTGCGTCATTCGATCATTTCGTCTCGGATGACTCGTACACGGGGTCCTTGGTCCTCTGGTCTGGCCGACCCTTAGGATTTTTAGCAAACCCTCAGCTATTAACGGATTTGATTTGCCTTTACCGACTACCGTTTGAATCGGGCTAGCCATACTATTCCCCTCAGTATGATGAGTTGTCGAGAAGTTTTTTTCAGACTTAACGCTAAAATTTCTTCTCTACCCTTAACCGCGTGAGGCGTCGGGTTAAGATAATCACAACTGTTAGGTTGCAATTAGGTTGGGCCGTGTTGTTGGTCGCAACAGCTCGGCTTGGGCTCACAGGTCACTTGCGGGAGTGGCTGGAGTGTCGAAGGGGCACTTTGTTTGGTGGGCCGTCATCGACGAACAACACCTCTAAACGGTGTTAGGATAATCAAGTCGTTCAGGGACGTATGAGTGTGACGATAGATTGGTATAGCAACTCATCGCATGGTAGGCTACTACCCATCGATCATTCTAATAGAATTAGAATGCGCGGGAAAGGATCAGGTCGTTCAGGGACATTTGAGTATGACGACTTGATCGGACAACATCGCTTTAAGGAATGACTAAATGCGACTATCGAGGTGATCCTAACATGACAAGAGGTGGACCCACCATCCTATTGGAGAGGAGTGGTGGGGGGATTCGTCAGAGGTGTAATGTTAATGTGACAAGATTGTCGCGATCGGAGCGACTTTGAGGACCTACCATCCCATTGAAGAGGATTAGTAAGTTGATTTTGCCGGAGGTGATTGTTAACCCGACAAGATTGTCGCGATCGGAGCGACTTTGAGGACCCACCATCCTGTTGACGAGGATTGGAGGGGGAATTTATAAGAGGTTTAGTGTTAACATGACGGGAGTCAGTTGTGATTAGGGCAACTTTGAGGACCCACCATCCTATTGACGAGGATTGGAGGGGGAATTTGAAAGGAGCAGTTTATACTCGTGTACTTGTCGGAGTTTGGTAGTTGCAGGAAGACTATGGGTAGTACTTCTTCAGGAATTTCCCATTGATGGGCATCATGATCTTATCGCCGTCTAGCTTGACGAGACGATAAGCTCCATTTGAATAGACTGTTTCTATCACAAATGGACCTTCCCACTTGGGCTGGAACTTTCCTTTCTTCTTAGAGTTGAGGATCATTGGCCGTCGGACGGCTAAGACTAACTCCCCTTTCTGGAAAGACCGGTGTTTGACCTTCTTGCCGAAGGCTTTAGAGATCCGGGCTTGGTAAAACTCGATGTGTTGTTGAGCCTTAAGCCGCTTCTCGTCTAACGCCTCTAGCTCTGCAAGACGCTGGCGATGATTCTCCTCATTGGACATCCCCGTCGCAAGCGCGACGCGTAAGGATGGGATCTGAACCTCAAGCGGTAGTATGGCTTCACAACCGTATACTAACGAGTATGGTGTGGTACCGGTGGGGGTGCGGACTGTAGTGCGATACGCCCACAAGCTTTCACCGAGCTTTTCATCCCAATCGCGCTTGCTGTGGGACGTCAGCTTGGTTAGGATTTTGATGATCGTCTTGTTGAAGGCTTCAGCTAACCCGTTGGCTGATGGGTTGTAAGCCGTGGATGACAGGTTCTGTATTCTAAACTTGTCACAAAATCGGGTGAACGCGAGACTAATAAATTGCGGTCCGTTATCATGGATGATGCTC
Source organism: Asparagus setaceus (assembly GCA_012295165.1). NCBI lineage: Eukaryota > Viridiplantae > Streptophyta > Magnoliopsida > Asparagales > Asparagaceae > Asparagus > Asparagus setaceus. The sequence continues at coordinate 11,913,180 of CM022710.1, forward strand.
CTGGGGACGCCGTACCGGTATATGATATGGTGTCTGATGAACCTCATCACGCTACTGGTTTTGACTTCTCGCAAGGGGACTGCTTCGGCCCACTTGGAAAAGTAGTCGGTTATCGCCAGGATAAAGCGATGCCCCTTTGTTGATGGCGGCGATATTGGCCCGACAATATCCATGCCCCATGTTTCGAATGGCCATGAGGTTGCTGTCGGATGCAGGTCTTCGGACAGCTGCCATATGTAATTAGCGTGGATCTGGCACGCGTGACAGCGCTTGGCATAGACAATAGCGTCGCTGATCATTTTGGGCCAATAATAGCCCATTATTCGTAGGCGATCCCAAAGCTTGGGTCCAGGTTGATGGGCCGCAGTACCATCATGAGCTTCCCAGGGCCTCCTCCCCGCCTTCTGGCGAGGCATCGGCAAAGATGTCGTTAAATGACCTTCGATACAATGTCTTTGTCATCGAATCGAAGTAAAATTCTGAGCTGCCGCGACGTAATCCCGCTCCTTAACGCCCCTGTAGTATACCGCATGTGACATAGTCGATGATCGGAAGCCAGCCTCTTGGCTCCAGTTGGCTTGTGCCCTGGTGAGTCGTGTTCACCTCTGGGGTGGATTCTGGTCGGAAGATCCATCGGCTCGCAACGGTGACATGCTGGCTCGTTCCTGGCGGTTGAGCCAAGTTAGCTGCCAACGAAGCCAAAGCATCTGCGTGCGTGTTCTTGGAATGGAGCACGTGTTCGATGCGAAAGCTATCGAACGATTTGGCTAGTTTGATAGCCGCACGGTGGTATGGGATTAGATCGTCATTTCTAACTTCATACTCCCCCGTCATCTGTCTGACGATAAGCTGAGAATCGCCATAAGCCTCGAGGTGCTTCACCCCCAGATCTTTGGCCAGGTTGAGTCCAATGAGCATTGCATTGTACTCAGCCACGTTGTTGGAGCATGGCTCTGTTAGAGAGAAGGCCTGGGGTAATACGTGGTTTTGTGGGGAAATCAAGACTACCCCCACTCCTGCAACGATAGACCCGCTAGTCCCTACCCGAGACGCGCCATCGAAGTACAGTCACCAATTTTCTTCCCGTGAGGTTGTGTTGACCTCATGGGTTTTATCTGGCATGTCTTCGAACAATTCCGTGTTTGACCCAAGCGGGTGGCTGGCCATGAGATCGCAGATGGCTTGCCCTTTGACGGATTTCTACAGCATGAAATAGATGTCGTACTGAGACAACAAGAGCGCCCATCTTGCTAGGCGCCAATTTAGGGATTTGGGTTGTGTCATGAAGACTCGGATTGGGTTCATCTTTGAGATGACATGAATGGTCTGACCGACGAGGTAGTGTCGCATTTTCTGGATTGCAAACACCAGGGCTAGGCACTCCTGTTCGATCATGGGATACCTTCGCTTGGCTCCTTGCAAAGTCCTACTCAGGTAGTATACGCCCTGCTCGTGACCGGCATCATCATTTTGTGCCGAGGGCCGTGAGTGTTCCGCCGCATATATGAGGAAAGGCTTGCCCGAGACTGGAGATGCCAGTACAGGGGGGTTCAAAAGATAATCCTTAATCTCCTCGAACGCGCGTTGACAAGATTCGTCCCATATAAACGACACCCCCTTCTTCATCAGTTTGGAGAAGGGTTGGCATCTGCCTGAAAGATTTGCGATGAATCTTCGGATATATGCCAAGCGCCCTTGCAATCCTCTCAATTCCTTGAGATTCGTGGGTGGTTGGAGTTCTTGGATGGCTCGGACTTTGTCGGGGTCGACGTAAACCCCCTTCGTTGTAACGACGAAACCAAGAAATTTGCCACTGGACATCCCTAAGAATGATTTTGTAGGGTTCATTTTTAGATGGTGTCTGCGCATGATGTCGAACACCGTTCTCAGGTCGCAAAGGTGGTCGTCTTTGTTACGGCTCTTCACGACCAAGTCATCCATGTAGCATTCAACTGTCTTTCTTAGATGGTCTTGGAAGATGGTGCTCATGGCGCGCTGATAGGTCGCGCCCGCGTTCTTGAGACCGAATGGCATAATCGTGTAACAGTATATCCCCATCGGAGTTCTGAACGAAGTATGTTTCTCATCTTCAGGGTGCATTTTGATTTGGTTGTACCCTGATAAATCGTCCATGAATGACATCCTTTCGAAACCGCATGTGTTGTCGATGATGACATCCGTGATGGGTAACGGAAATTCGTCTTTAGGGCAAGCGGCATTGAGGTCCCTATAATCGACGCAAGTTCTAATTGTGCCATTTTTCTTTAGAACTGGGACGATGTTGGACACCCAATCTGGATGTTGTTCCTCCCTGATGAAGCCCGCCTTCACGAGCCTTTTTACTTCCGCCATAATCGCTTCCATAATCTGCGGGCGAAACCGTCTTTGTTGTTTTGCTTGACGGGTTTGGCACCCGGACTGATGTCAAGGCGATGCACGGCGATCTGGGGATCAAGGCCGGGCATGTCTTCGTAATTTCAGGCGAAGACGTCAATATATTCCCTGACAAGAGATATGAGCTCCTCCCTTTCTTGGGGAGGTAAGCTAGCGCTGATAAATATGGGTTTGGGGTTGGCCTCATCCCCCATATCTACCCGGAGGATCTTGTCCTCGGTGGGCGACTCTCGCTGCTTGATGGGAAATAAATGATTACCTCCTTAGTTGCAAGTATACAATCTTTATCAAGTTATAGTATATAAGATTATCGAGCCCACGAGGAACGGGAAAGTAGGGAGAGTTTTGCTCAAGTTTTGGTTCTCAAATTATGCGCGCGACAATTAGGAGTTTATGTACAAATAAAATGAAAATGAGAAAATGGTGAAAGTGGATATGGAGAGATAAGAGAGAGTGGATGTGGATTATGTGCAAAAGAGGAGAAAATAAAGTTGAGAATGTGGTTGTGGTTATATGCACATAATAACAAAACTAGGTTTGAGATTATATGCACATGGAGGGAATATGAGATTGAGAGAAAATAAGTACAAAATAAAAGAAAGCAAGATAGAGAGAGAGGGGAGACTAAAGGAAAATCAAATCAAGAAGGAAAAAATCAAGAAAACAAAATCAAGAACAAAGAGGCAAAATAAGAAAATAAAAGATGGAGAATTCAATTAAAGATATTGAGGAATCTAGAATTGAATCCACTAGCTAATCTCATTTATGAATTCATGAAGTATTCTCTTTTAATCACATTTTACTATAGATTTAATGGGTATAGCCTATCCTACCACCTTTAAGGCAAGCATAGCCTATCCTAAATTTCATCCAAGTAAAATTAAAACTCATGAGAAAAATAACAACAAGATAGTAATCCTAGAATTCATTAGCATACTCTATCCTACCACTTTTAAGGCAAGCATAGATTATCCAATACTTCTTCTATCAATTAGTTCTCTAGTTGATTATCCTAAGCATGATTATTTTAAGCACAAGAGAGTGATTCACAAATATAAGAGAGAAATTAGACTAGTTTCATGCAAAACTAGATCCCTACAAGAGGTTTAGTTCCACATCATTAGAAAATAAAAGAAAAGAAAATAAAGATGAGAGTAAGAGGAGGAGAATGAGAATTCAACTAATTACAAAAGAAAAGAAAAAATAAAAGCAAAGAAAGAAAGAAAGAAAATCTAAACTAATAGAAAGGAAAGTAAATCTACTCTATGAATTAAAGACAAGACATGAAAGTAAATTGCATAGAATTAAATTGCATGAAAGTAAATTGCAAGAAAGTAAATTGCATGAAAGTAAATCTATTCTACAAACAAGAAAATAAAGAAGAGAAAAGAAATAAAATAGAAACCAACAACTCCTGATCTTAATCTAATCCTCCTTTTGGTCCTTGGATTAGAAGAAGAGGAAGGAAATTGAAGGTGAAACATTTCATTTATTGTGTAACAAAATTACAATTTTGGAAGGTCTTCTCAATGAAGAGTGACCCTCCTCTCCAAATGGAGTTTTACAAAATATTTCACACTCAAAACCCTCACCTTCACCCCTATTTATAGCCCAACGGAGTTGATGTGAACCATTGGATCAAACCTAGCCAAAAGAAAGAGAAATCCACCATTAACTGAATTGTTGGGAACCGATCGGTTGGCGATCGGTTAATAACCGGTTAATAACCGGTTGGTCAACCGATTGGTTCCCAACCAATTTGTCTTTTCTTGATTTTTCTTCACGAATTTCTCTTGGATCAATTTGGTATCTTGGGCCTTGGTTTGTCTTCAGATTTGGGCTTCAAATATTGGTAGAAATTCAGAGAATTTGAGTCATTTGGGCTTTTATTCATTATTTCTTTATTAGCCTCGCAAAATAAGATAAAATGATTATTAGTAATATCGTTATTCATATAACATAGGTAATAAGGGTATAAACATGTAATTAAAATGTGATAATCAAATACCCCACACCTAAGCTTTTGCTAGTCCTCTAGCAAAGAAAATAAAAGAAAACCTAACTCACTTTCAGAATCACGGTTGTATTTAGCGATACAACAAGCCTTTAAACCCCTAGGTTACCCTAGTGGACGAGTTGTAGTCTCGTGAGGGTTTGCGATGAATATACCCACAAAATTCAGTCGACTTGCCAAATTAAAGAAGTTAATAAAATAATTAATTCATTTGATATCTTCAAACATTCCAATTGAAGTTGGTTAATGCTCAAGAAAACGCTTTTATCATAACTCCAATGTAATTCTCTTAAGAAAATCCTTCCATTATAGTTATACAAAACCAAGTTCAACTCAAAATTTTAATTTAAAAGTTTTGAAAAGAACATGCTAACTCTTTGTTTTAACAAACTTCAAGTCTTTTAATCCATTTAATTTTTCAAGAACATATACAAATATACTATATAAAAACATGGTTAGTATGCTATTTTATTTTATTTTTTATTTTTTATTTTATTTTATTTTTTAACTCTTTATTCCTTGGTGGTTTTGTTCTTTTAATCTGCTTTCTAAGTGACCATTTAGCGAGTTTTGGGCCAATGAATCCCAACCCAATTGGGCTTAGGTCATTAAGTATAGAAATACTCCTGGGCTTAATTACTCACCAACTTAGGCTTAGTAAAATAGAACCACCAATGATTTTAAGAGAAATTTTTCTTCTTTTGTTAAGTTAGTATAATATATATATGTGTATATGTATATATATTCTGAACAATATTTGGATCAAGACAACTTGAAAAATTATTTTCAACTCTAAGTTAGGCATGCAAAAATTTCATTACTTTAATTAAAAATCTAAGTTAAAACTTAAGTAAAGTATACTACTTTGAAAATCATTTCTTGAGAAATTTATTTGGAGTTATCATAAAAGGTAAACTTGAGTATAGAACTAACTAAGGATTAGAAGACTTAAATTCTATCAAATAGATCAATTATTAATCAACTCTATTAAGTTGGCAAGTGTTTTTTTTTATGATGAAAAGAGAAAAAATGACATAAAAAATGGTAAGAAAAAGAGGAAAAAAAGATAACTAAGATAAAGATAAAATGACTAATTCCCACCCCCACACCTAAATTTTGCATTGTCCTCAATGCAAATTCTATTATGCACAAAGTAAAACAGATAAGAATGGAGGCACTTACATTTGTTGATTAGACTTGAACAATGATAAAAATGCAGTAATTACCTTTGGTATGAGAAGGTGAAGTCAAAAATTTATTCTTTTTTTTTTTTCATATGTATATTTTTCTTTTTTTTTTTTTTTGAAAAGAACAAGAAACTCTCATGAGAGAAGAATAAATCCTTTTATTATTATGAGACAAAAAATAAAATGTAGAATAAAAGATGAAACATGAGAAGCTCACATTCTACATTAAATCCTACCTTATTGCTGAAAATTCTCCCCGAAATTTAAAGAATTTCAAAATGATATAATCATCGATATGCTTAAATTCTAAGAATTTCAGGGTTTTAGTGATGTTTGCAAAGAATGGAAGATAGGTATTAATGGTTGTATGCTTTTGAACTTAGATTCGTTATTAACAAAAATTTCATTAAAAATGAAATCTTGTTGTTTTCTATTTTCTAAAATTCTAAGTTCATTGACAAAGGGTTCTTCAAATGTTGGCTTCAAGATGCATGTATTCAACATAATTCTCTCGCTCAAGGACTTGATTATTAACCCGTTACCTGGACCGCTAGAATGGATTGCATTCACTTGATCTTGAAAGTTGAACTTGACCCGTTCCTTGGATTGGTCACGGGTTGACTCGAAATGATCATTTCTCTCTCACTTATAGCTAGCTAGTTGACCAAGCCGGGTTTCTAATTTAGCTATGGCTTGAGTGTTGGAGTTGAGAATTTGTCTGTTGATTGCATAAAGGAGTTCATCGTGTTAGATGTTTGAGTCAACAAGTTCGTAGTCCGTGTAGAGGTTTTAATCAAGGCTTCCAAACCTCTTTCCAACACATTAAAGTTTCTCAACATTTGAAGGAATATGATTTGTAGATTGATGATGAGGAAACCGATTTGGAAATGGCCGATTTGATTGTGGAAAATTGGTTTGAGCTGAAAAGCTGCGTTGCCCTAGGGAATTGTTGGTTTGAAGAGGGAGGAAATTTTGATTTCCGAGAAATTACCCCGATTCCATGCAAAATTGATGATTTCTCCAACCCGATTATAGGTTGGAGAAAATGGATCATTAATCGGATCTTTGGAATGCAACATTCATCCGTTTCTAGAGATTGAGTATTTCCTAAGAGTGGACATTGCTCAAGCATGGGTCGAGAAAGATAGTTATGACAACCTCGAGGCGTAAACTTGATTGATTTGAGCCGAGCTCGTTCTTTGGTTTCTAAAGTTTCTAACTCAGAGAATTGTAGCCATCTTAGCTTCAGAGGCTATGTTTGACTCTAAGGAAGGACCTCTAGAACTGGATTGGGTAATCGATGAATCACGTTGTTCCCATCGCATAGTTTTCTGATAAATTCTCTAAAAGTCCCAAGCTTCATCGGCATTTTTCTTCATGAAATCCCCTTGACACATTGACTCTAAGGATGTTTTTGAAGAGTAATCCAATCCTTCATAAATGATTTGGCATAATCGCCACTTTTCAAGACCATGGTGAGGACATTGGATAAGAAGATCTTTGAATTTGTCAAAATACTTCCAAAAGGTTCTCAGGGACAATTTTAAAATTTTGAATCTTTGTTTCTAAGCTTGACCGCTTTGTGGATAGGAAAGAATTTTTCGTAAAAACTTTTACAAATTCACCCCGTGTTGAGATGGAATCGTGGGCAAGCTATCTGACCATTTTTGGCTTTGTCCTTAAGGGCAAATGGAATAAATCGGAGTTTGATCGCATCTTCGCTAAGTCCCTCATCTTAATCATGAGGCAAACTTCTTCAAATTCGAGATAAAGATGTATGTGTCTTCGTTTCAATTCTAAGAATTTGGGAAGCATGTTTATGAAATGCGGTCAAGTTCAAAATTGGTTCCATTTACCTCGGGAGTTTTATGCAAGAGGGGATTGCATTTCTAGTGGGGTAACAAACATCTTGAAGAACAGTGGGTTGGTATTAGCCATTTCATTTGGTTCAAGAGATGAATCAAAACTAATTAAACGATTAGTATTATCCCTAACCCAAGTTTGCATACACCAAAATCAAAAATGTTTTTTTTTTAATTTGAAAAAAAGAAAAGAGAAAAAAGTTAAGAAGATGATGAGAAAAAAAAATAAGGAAAAACTAACTAAAAATAAGGCAATTACTTTTCAATCACCCTAACTCTAGGGTTAAGCCTAAAGTTGACTTAGACCAGCTCCTAACCAAAAATTCCCTTAGTGAAAAGATCAAAGTTTACTTGGGTAATTAGCCAGGTAAGGATAGTACTAGAGGGAGATCAAAGATCAATTAAGTACCTCTTTCCTTTCTGAGCCTTTACGCAACCCCTAAACCTTGCCTTAGACACCAATTAATCCAAATAAACTTGGACCGGTTCACTTAAGAAATTATTGTTCCTTAATGAGCTCGAATCCTTAGGGGCCAACGTCTAATCAATTTTAAGAGGCTTGGTATGTGTAATGAGGAATTAGTGATTTTTGGGCTAAGGAAAGGGTGATGAAATCCCTTACCTTATCTTGATTAATGGGTTTTGCCCTTAAGATATTTTCAAGTGTGTGCCAAATCAAGATGCTCAAATCACTTGGTGAATTCCTACTATTATATGAAATGCAACCCTAAGAATTAAAAGCAACTAAAAAGGATGCAAAAAAAAACAAAAATCTTTTTATTTTTATTTTTATTATGGTCGACAATAAAAAAAATGAAGTTTATTAGGGTCGACAAGGGAAAAAATCCTTTTATTTTTATTTTTATTTTTTTTTTATCCTAATTGTCTCTAATGTATATGAACTATCTAAAGGGTGGAATTGAAAATACTAGATGGAGAAGTTACCCACTAAAAGCAATGCAAAGCCTCGTTGGATGCAATTCTTCAATCTTGAATCTTCAACTCTTGATCTTCAAGCTCCAAGTTCCTACACAAAAGAAAACACACAAAATAAAACCAAACTTAATGAAAATCCTACTTATGCACTCTCCTCGCAACGGCCAAAACTTGATGGGAAATAAATGATTACCTCCTTAGTTGCAAGTATACAACCTTTATCAAGTTATAGTATATAAGATTATCGATCCCACGAGGAACGGAAAGTAGGAGAGTTTTGCTCAAGTTTTGGTTCTCAAATTACACAATTAGGAGTTTATGTACAAATAAAATGAAAATGAGAAAATGGTGAAAGTGGATATGGAGAGATAAGAGAGAGTGGATGTGGATTATGTGCAAAAGAGGAGAAAATAAAGTTGAGAATGTGGTTAGGTTATATGCACATAATAACAAAACTAGGTTTGAGATTATATGCACATGGAGGAATATGAGATTGAGAGAAAATAAGTACAAAATAAAAGAAAGCAAGATAGAGAGAGAGGGAGACTAAAGGAAAATCAAATCAAGAAGGAAAAATCAAGAAAACAAAATCAAGAACAAAGAGGCAAAATAAGAAAATAAAGATGGAGAATTCAATTAAAGATATTGAGGAATCTAGAATTGAATCCACTAGCTAATCTCATTTATGAATTCATGAAGTATTCTCTTTTAATCACATTTTACTATAGATTTAATGGGTATAGCCTATCCTACCACCTTTAAGGCAAGCATAGCCTATCCTAAATTTCATCCAAGTAAAATTAAAACTCATGAGAAAAATAACAACAAGATAGTAATCCTAGAATTCATTAGCATACTCTATCCTACCACTTTTAAGGCAAGCATAGATTATCCAATACTTCTTCTATCAATTAGTTCTCTAGTTGATTATCCTAAGCATGATTATTTTAAGCACAAGAGAGTGATTCACAAATATAAGAGAGAAATTAGACTAGTTTCATGCAAAACTAGATCCCTACAAGAGGTTTAGTTCCACATCATTAGAAAATAAAAGAAAGAAAATAAAGATGAGAGTAAGAGGAGGAGAATGAGAATTCAACTAATTGCAAAAGAGGAGAAAATAAAGTTGAGAATGTGGTTGTGGTTATATGCACATAATAACAAAACTAGGTTTGAGATTATATGCACATGGAGGAATATGAGATTGAGAGAAAATAAGTACAAAATAAAAGAAAGCAAGATAGAGAGAGAGGGAGACTAAAGGAAAATCAAATCAAGAAGGAAAAATCAAGAAAACAAAATCAAGAACAAAGAGGCAAAATAAGAAAATAAAGATGGAGAATTCAATTAAAGATATTGAGGAATCTAGAATTGAATCCACTAGCTAATCTCATTTATGAATTCATGAAGTATTCTCTTTTAATCACATTTTACTATAGATTTAATGGGTATAGCCTATCCTACCACCTTTAAGGCAAGCATAGCCTATCCTAAATTTCATCCAAGTAAAATTAAAACTCATGAGAAAAATAACAACAAGATAGTAATCCTAGAATTCATTAGCATACTCTATCCTACCACTTTTAAGGCAAGCATAGATTATCCAATACTTCTTCTATCAATTAGTTCTCTAGTTGATTATCCTAAGCATGATTATTTTAAGCACAAGAGAGTGATTCACAAATATAAGAGAGAAATTAGACTAGTTTCATGCAAAACTAGATCCCTACAAGAGGTTTAGTTCCACATCATTAGAAAATAAAAGAAAGAAAATAAAGATGAGAGTAAGAGGAGGAGAATGAGAATTCAACTAATTACAAAAGAAAAGAAAAAATAAAAGCAAAGAAAGAAAAGAAAAGAAAATCTAAACTAATAGAAAGGAAAGTAAATCTACTCTATGAATTAAAGACAAGACATGAAAGTAAATTGCATAGAATTAAATTGCATGAAAGTAAATTGCAAGAAAGTAAATTGCATGAAAGTAAATCTATTCTACAAACAAGAAAATAAAGAAGAGAAAAGAAATAAAATAGAAACCAACAACTCCCGATCTTAATCTAATCCTCCTTTGGTCCTTGGATTAGAAGAAGAGGAAGGAAATTGAAGGTGAAACATTTCATTTATTGTGTAACAAAAGTTACAATTTTAGAAGGTCTTCAATGAAGAGTGACCTCCTCTCCAAATGGAGTTTTACAAAATATTTCACACTCAAAACCCTCACTTTCACCCCTATTTATAGCCCAACGGAGTTGATGTGAACCATTGGATCAAACCTAGCCAAAAAGGAAGAGAAATCCACCATTAATCTGAATTGGGAACCGACGGTTGGTCGATCGGTTAGCCAACCGTTGGTCAACCGATTGGTTCCCAACCTAATTTGTCTTTTCTTGATTTTTCTTCACGAATTTCTCTTGGATCAATTTGGTATCTTGGGCCTTGGTTTGTCTTCAGATTTGGGCTTCAAATATTGGTAGAAATTCGAGAATTTGAGTCATTTGGGCTTTTATTCATTATTTCTTTATTAGCCTCGCAAAATAAGATAAAATGATTATTAGTAATATCGTTATTCATATAACATAGGTAATAAGGGTATAAAATGTAATTAAAATGTGATAATCATCGCCAAAACGCCCGCTCCATTGCTGATGTGGCGGTCCCAAGCTTCGCCATGAAGCGGATTTGCTCGCCTACTTGGATTTCAACAAGATCAACCGTAGTCATGTTGACTATGAGGTTCGTGGAACCGCCCGAGCACCGACGTCCGAATCCCAAGTTGAGGAGGCCGATGACTGATCTTCGGCGAGCCTGTTGGAAATTTCGTCAAAGTGGCGATAATTCGAGGAGGAGGAGACATAACCCACCTCTTCGAAGTCCCCGCCAGAGTAATCGCCGGGCCTTCCTCTTGGCACACGACCGGCCGGATCGAGTCCTCCCGCCTTTGCCGTAGTTCAAGCCTTCCTTTTAGACGGTTGTAACCCATGCCTTCCATCATGCCATGCACTGCTGTAGTATGTGAATCAAGGGTGTTCATCACTCCAGTCGCCCCACATCGTAGGTACGTCAACCCTTCCAAAGATGATCTCTTGTTGATAATCTCCTTGGGTGGGTATGACAAAGACGGCTCGCGATGACTCGATCATTGGTCTGTCGGCGTCATACGCTGAACACACAGGCAAGTGCAGGGAGAATTATTGGTCAGTCCTGAAACCAGGTTGTTGAATTCCTGACAGTTAGCTTCCGAACTAGACGAGGAGTAAGCAAATTCAGGAGTTTCATTGAGGGTGAGCTTGTTTGGCTCATCCGAGTTGGTGATAACAAGGCCTCCGTAGCCGATTACAATGGGTTCAATGTCATTAAGGACAAGACCCTCGTTGTCTTCGGACTCACAGTCGGCCTCATTACCGCTATCCGGGTCTTCGACCGGCGCCTTATGGCCCGATTCTGAGTCTTGGTAGAGCAAAGAGTCGGTGAAGTAATTCTCCACCCCTTTGAAGGGCTGTTTATCGGCGAATACTGTCCTGACTTGACCATCACTGTCCACGTACTTTAGGCATTGGTGCAAAGTGGATGGGACAATACAATTGTCGTGGATCCATGGCCGGCCCAACAGCATATTATAAGATGGCTCTGCATCGATGACGTAGCATGTCACTTCCGTCTTCATATTGCCTAGCTGGCACTTGAGGTGGATCTTCCCAAGCGGTCGCGTCCCTGTGGCGTTGAAGCCAAAAATAGTGGTGGTCGTCGTAGATAACCGTTTTTGAGGTATTCCCAGGGACTTGATGTGTGTCAAGGGGACAATGCTCAAAGCTGATCCTGGGTCCACTTGTATTCTATCCACTTTGGAGGAGCCGACATATCCTGTGAAATAAAGAGGCCTGTCGTGAGTCATGCTATTGATGAGCATGTCCTCAGGGGTGAAGGTGATACAGGGATCTGTTGCCCGATGCCCGGCAAGATCGTGGACAACTTCTCTCTGCCTCTTCATCAGGGACGGTAGAAAAGTGTGCGGTAAAAGCTTCCGAGTTGGCCAGAGCCTCTCGCAGAGCCTCCCGGGTGGACTTTGATAGACGCAGGAGCTCATACAAGGTGATCCTGGCTGGGATGTTCGCTAGCTGTGAGAGCACATTAAACCGAAGGACGGGTTGCTTGAACTTGGTTTGCTCAAGATTCTTGAGATGTCACGCCCCACGGCTTCGCCAGTCATCCGTGGGTGGGGATAATTCTTAGCGAAATCTCTCCCTGCTCTTGTGACGAGTACTGTTGCCTCTTCATCAGAGTTGGTGAGGGTTGTTACCCCTTGTTCCATTCCATCCGGCATTGCTGAGATGACATTGCAGAGTTTGCCCCTCCATTTGCCCTCCTGCATCGGCTTGGAAGTCCATTGCTCGTCTTTGAGGAGGTCAGGGTGAACCCACATGATTTGTCCTGATGGTAAAGTTTGTGGTACCAAACCTTTTTCCTGCTGATTGTGAGGATCGGTGTTAATGATCCTCAGCTCTGCCTTGGGAATAGGTATGATACCTGCCGGCGCATGGACTTCAGGGAGGCCCGTTCCGAATTTTAAGGTGACCATGTTCGTGGTCACATTGTTTTGGACTTTCTCCTTTTTTAACACCCCCGCCTCAAAGAGAGCCTGGAGTTTGTCCTTGAGGATGTAACACTTGGCCGTCCGGTGACCAACAAATCGGTGGAACGCGCAATAGTTTGGGTCATCCATTTTGCCCACTTCTTCAGGTCTCGCGGCCTCTGGAAGCTTGATCCTATTGCTCTGAAGGAGTGTGTCGAAGGTGGGCACTACCCAGTCTTCTTTGAAATCGTATTGCCTTTGAGGGCGTTGCCCAAGCGGCTTGGATTTCTGGTGTTGCGGCGTCTTGGGGGCCGGATTAGAATCGACAGCCATGGTTTCATTTCCCTTTGATCGAGGATGGTTTCTGGTAAAAGTTGGTTCAGAAGTTCCCTTCTTGTGCTGAGATTCTTCAGCTTCCAGGCGCTTGATCATGTTCTCCACTTGTTCACCTTGGCAGACCAATTCTTTCCAGGTCCGGGTTTCCACAGCACCGAGTCTGGACAAGATGCCAATTGAAAGGTTATTGCGACACATTTCGATTAGCGTGGTCTCAGTGACCTGGTCCCGGCAATGTAATGACCGATTCCTGAATCTTTTCACAAATTCGTTGACCGATTCCGTTTTCTTTTGCTTCTCGGCAATTAGGGTCGCCATTAAAACTTCAGTGTCATCGTCGAGGAAGCGGGCCAGGAACAGCTTCTCCAAGTCGGCCCATGATTTGATAGAACCGGGCTCGAGCTTGCGGAACCATTCAAAGGCCACCCCTTTCAGGGTGCCAATAAACATCCGCTGAAGGATGGGATCGCTCCTCAAGAAGAAATCTGCCCGGGACAGAAGTAGTAAATGTCTTTGTGAGGAGATCCTTTCCCGTCGAATTGGGTCAACCCCATAGGCTTGAATTTTGCTAGATAGGGGATTGTATCCCACTCCGTTGGATATGGCCGGACCACCCCCAGCTCGTTCATGTTCTTCTGGAGCTTCAGGGCGTCGAGTTGATTCTGAAACTCGTCAAACCTTTTGTCCCGAGGTATGCTGCCAGATTGGGAGGCCTTTCCTGAAGATCTGGAGGAGTAGCCGGAAGGTGACTTGTGCTCATCCTCATTGTCTGTCGTGTGAGGAGTGAGGTCCCTTTCTTGATTCTTCCGACCCTTCGGACGATTTCGCGAAGGCTCCTTTTTCTTCTTTTGCAGTAGCTGTCCCATTATCTCCTTCATGGAGTGGATGGCGGCTCGCTATTCGGAAATTACGGCTTGCTGTTCGGATATTGCGGCTTGCTGCTCCTCAAACCTTTTGGTCCACTCGTCGAAACCTCCGGTCATGTGCACCCTCGCATGCTTGCCGTAAACTGAACTTGATGTCTGGGACGTTGCCTCCACTGAGCAAACTTCTTCCTCATCGTCGCGGATGGAGTTCAACCGCGCGTAGTCAAGTGAGATGGCTGCACCGGTTTGGAGACGCGTGTGTCGGTAGACACCTTCACGTCCTGTTGGGAGGCGTCTCAGCCCCAAAGCGAACTCTGAGTCCGAAAAATCTGAGTATTTAGCTTTATCCTTCCCTGTCATGTCGACGGAGGTAGCTTGTAACTTCGGACCATTAGTAGCCTGCTTCTTTCAAAGATTGTGCCTTCGGCGGGGAGGCCTCATTCTCCGATGTGGCTGAGAAAGCCTTTCTTATACTGATGACTTCGGCGTGCACTAACAGTCAGCGAGTACCGCCTGAATAAGCTTTTCACAATGGCACTGAGGATTCGCCTCTTGAATTGCGCGCTTGTGAGTCAGATGGTCTCTGAGGTCTCCTGTGGGCTGGAGATGACAACCCGCAGTGTCAGAGGGGTCATCGGTGCACTCGGGTGCGGTAAGTTGAAAGGAGCTCGGGCGAGAATGCTTTGGAACTCCATGTGTTGAATTCAGGCGGTCTTGACTCGCCAGGCGAGACATCGCATTCTGTCGAGCCTCAACCTCCTGACGGGCTGGCTGTCCATCCGGGCGCCGCCCACTTGTCGTTTTGCCCTTTTGGTGAAGGCTTGATGAGCGAAGCTCGCCTGATTTGGCGGGTTCGCCTGTCCCGCTTGGCCTGCTCTAATGAGTAACCTTGCTGCTGGAATGAAGTTTGCTAAGTCCGCCATTTTTAGGGGTCTTGCAGCCAGGGCAAGACTCGCCTGCACAGGGGGGCTCGTCTGATTCAGGGAGCCCGCCGAGACTGTGGACTATGTATCCCGACTTGGTTTTCCTTTGGTCTGAATAGTAATTCATACCGTCCAGGGAGGTGGAAGCGGTCGCTTCCCGGCATGCACCAGTTTGTCGTCATCGCTGCCTGGCCCTCTTGGAAAGGCGAAAGTCCGCATCAACGGTGAAGGCGTGATCCGCGCCGAGGCGAACCATCCTCTCTTTCACGCGGGGCTGGGTGGAATGCTTGGCAACCCAGCAAGCGGCTGTCTGGCTTGCACTCTTGGCCATTGGTTCGGCCTTGGCTGGTTTGGGGGAGATGGAACCATCTGCTGAAATCAGAGTAGAACACTTGGGCATGGCTACCTCGGCCGCTCGGGACTAGGTTGCATGCACAACTCTACGGTAACGACGGGGGGGCTTACCGCCAGGGGAGGAAGAAGATAAGTACTCTTCATACCTAGCTTGATCGAACTCGATCACAAGGGACTCAACTATTGTCCCCTCCGCAATGTCGTCGAATTGCGCCACCACCATCTCGGTTGAGGAAACGGTAGCTCCCACTGTGGTCGCCATCTTCTATTTGGTGTAAAAATCTCCTCTCGGATTTGTATTGTTTGAGTTGTTTGTTACAAATCAAGAATTACTTTTTACAATAGAAGCGAAGGGAAGGCCCTTCTTGTTTAACGTGGGTTCGTCGGTGGCGATAGGATGCCTCCCTCGATGCTCGAGTCGAGTTCGCTTCCCTTGGACGATTTGATCGACGTTGCGGTCGAGCTTCAGTACGCAGTAGAAGCTCCGGCGTGGTTGAGTTCGGTTCTACCCAAGCTTGCTGAATTGCCAAGGCCGAATTTGTGCTCCAGAGGCTAGCACGCAAGAGTTTGCGAAGAGCCAAGAGTCTCCAGATCTGAGAATTCAGATTCAGCCCCCCTGCCAAGCCCCTGGTGGCTTATAAATAGGCCAAGCGGTGGGATAGGCCACCCTCTTGACTTGTGGGATGTGACCACTGATAGTTAAGGGGCACCATGCTCTTCTCTAGCTGTGGGATGTGACCACCGATGAGGTAATGAGAACCATGCCTTATCATAACCCAGGATGTGCAAAGTGGGTGAGCAGGCGAGCCTTTCGAATGCTCAGGTGAGCTTACAGGCGAGTTTGCCGAACGAGGTCAACTGGCGGGCCTCTTGTGGGCGTGCTCGATTCGTAGGCGGGGTCAACTGGCGGGCTTTGCCAAGCAAGTGGCCACCCCCTTGACTTGTGGGATGTGACCGCTAATAGGTGAGGAGCGCCATGCCCTCTAGCTATGGGATGTGACCGCTATAGGGGTAATGAGAACCACGTCTCATCATTACCCAAGACGTGGAGAGTGGGTGGGCCCACTTTCCCAAGTAAGCAGCCACCCATGACTGTTCCACAGCAGCTGGCTGCCGGGCCGGTGTCCGCGGTGCGACGAGCCCGCAGCGCAGTTCGCATGGCGCAGGTTGCCTGGTGAGCGATGCTGGACTTATGTGGGCGAGCTCATCGCATAGGATGACCTCGTGCGGGCGAGCTCGTTAAACAGGCGGCTCTTGAGCTCTGGAAGAGCCCAACGAGTAAGACGACCTCGTGCGGGCGAGTTCGTTAGACAGACGGCTCTTGAGTTTTGGGCGAGCTCGCCCAATAAGCTGTTGAGCTTGTGCAGGCGAGTTCATCCCTTTGACTGGCGGGGTTGGCGATTTTTCCCGCCTACAGTTATAAATATCTAATTAGAATTATTGATCTATGTTTCATATACTAGGTTTTATTGGATAAATTACCAGATTGGTATTAAAATTAGTACTCAATGACCAGATTGGTATTAAAATTATCTTCGACGATAACAAGGCATTTAAACTTACACGATGAGACAAAGAGGCCCAAAAATAAATTTTCCAGCCAACTTATCTGGCAACCACTTATATAATCTGTCACATGCTGCTTATGTGGCATATTTATAATAACATGACAGCTGTAGTTAGCCTAATTTAAACCATTATAGGGATATATTTTTAAATTAGTGTAAATGCAAAGATGGGTTTTGATTTGGGAGCTTCTTCTCCTTCTTCCATCAAATTAGGTTCTCCATTGCTTGAGAACATGGATTTCTTGAGCTCAAGCAATGAGGAACCACCAATTTGAAGGAAGAAGAAGAAGGAGTCCCAAATTTAAAA
>CM022710.1:11930596-11938096 GCA_012295165.1 Asparagus setaceus
CAGAAGAAGAAGAACACGGGCGCCGCAACAGTACAATCAACGGCAACCCGGGCCACAAAACGTAGGCCTTAGAGCCGAGATTCCCAAGTCCTATTCCTTTAGGGACATTTAGATTCCTGGTCTCTTCAAATATCTTGTGGAAAATAACAAGATCAAGCTCCCTCCCGACTTAATCAAGAGGAGGCAATGAAGACGTAATGACCCAAGATATCGCGGCGACATGGGCGCTTCATCACCCCACTAAACTCGCTTCACTTTAAGGACAAAATCCGTGCTTTAATTGATGTAGGGTCATCATGAAGCCGCCCAAAGAAAAGAAGGTCGGAGCAATGCGTGTCCATAAGCTTCGGTCGGTGCCGCTGACATGGTTTGAACCCGAACGCTGGTCAAAGTCGTTGAAGACGGTAAATGACGCACTACACAAGCAACGCCGTAAAGGACTTGTATCGTGATACACGAATGGCGAAGTCGGTCCACCTGCATCTACTTGAAGATGAGCAATGGGTAGCCTCTTCTTCAAGAAAAAGTCGGGCGTAAGGAAACATGCCATGCTACTTCCGCAATTCGAGGGAATGACGAACGTGGTAACATTCCAACCGTCCGAAGGGGAACCTCAAGCCCACGCCACCGGAGCGACACGAGTACAAATACAAGTACCCGGAATCTCACCCAAATGCCAAGACGCCGCCGAGCCGGGGTACCAACAACACCCTCACTCGCACCGAAAAGGCGAAGATAAACAGCCCACACGAAGTTCAACTCCGGCTGTATTTGTTTCTTAATTTTGAGTTTCTGTCATTTGAAAGGCAGACGTCTTGTTTGATTTGTTAGATGTCTGGTTTGAATTTTAGACGTCTGGTGAGATATTTCAGATGCCTAAAAATGTGCATAATAGTTTTTTTTTGAGTCATTTGACCCCATAACTTCTTCGTATGACTTCCCATGACAAGGAAACTTTGTGAACACCTTTGTTATCATGTGTTGAGTGTGTTCAAAGTTTTCTTTGATATTTTTGAGTTATGTTTTGAAAATTATCCTATTGAACCAAAAAGCTTAAAAATACGATTTTTTGATGAATTTGAGTCTTGAGCCCAAACTCAATCCAGAGTTGTTTTTAACATGAGAATGAATTTATTTGCAATAATATGAACTATAAGATATGTTGAATCTTGCTAAAATGGTTCAACTATTGATAATAATAAATATGCCCTAAAGATTACACATGCAAACCCATGGGAATTAGGAGTTTAAATATTGGACATTTGTCTCGATCAACGTGATGGGCTTTTACCTGAGTTGGTGGTGGGTGCAAGAAGTGCAAACTTATTGCCTACGGGAATGTGGACATGGTATTATGAGAAGAGATAACATCGTCGGATAGTTAAAACCTAATTTTCTGAATTCATAGAATTTGTATAATATACGTTAAGTATTGAGTGACGATGTGTAAAGGGTGAGTGTGGGGATTTGCAACCTCCATTCTTTGTGTTAGATTTCTCGCTCAATAACTAGTCGTGTAATATATAAAAGCTAAGATTAAACAACATCTAGTGTAGTTGTTTTAAAAGTGATGAGTTTAAATGGGGGAAAATAAATAATAATTTGGGTTTTAAAGTTGTGAGATTAGTTTTGGCCATATTGAAGAGTTTATTACCGGAATCCCATTTTGGATTGCCGACTTGAGATTTTGTTGTCCACCTTAAATCGACCAGTATTATTATTTAATCCCAAATAACTTACATGGTATGTGTGTATATATTCATTATGTTTGATGTTGTATGTTGATTTTCCATATATCAGTATTTTGAGTTTTTGAAATACCGTGAGCCAAATCCCCACCGTGATTTTGAGAGTTTGTTTAGAGATTCATATTTGCTCAATCATGTCTATTCTTCTATATTCCTATTCAGTCCTTGATATAATCTCAATTTTTGAATTAGTGATGAGTAGCACTTTGAGCCTTCTTTCATTTGATTTTATTTGTGTAGTGAATTACATTTCACTATTCCGTCCCCTGGATCCTATCCTTTGGCGGTACTTGCTATTATCCGCTCTGACAAATTTATTTTACTATTTGTTCTTTTTATTATTTTTTGCACAGGTGGTTGGTATATTCTGAAGTAGAGAGTTGGTTGAGTTGGGAACATGGATATTCAGGTGTATGTTAGTTTATTTTGAGTTTGGAAATAAATTTTAGTATTTTGAATATTTTCTCACAAGATCCTGAAATATATGAAATTTTTCCGCAAAAATTTAGATTTTGAAAGAAATAGTATGCAAATTAGAGGCTTAAATATATCATTTAGATTTAGTTGTTGTCCAAGTGGTGTGCTACCGGCCTAGCCATGTGCCATTTAGGTCTCTGGGCGTGACATGATTTTAGTGGTATCAGAGTCACGGTTTCAAGATGAGTTAGGCATTGTTTTAAATGTTTTTGAAAATCTGAGCTTTCAAAATATTTTGTGAGAGAAGGATTGAAGAGAATGGACTCCGCACTTTTCTCTCTTATAATATAGAAGCTAATAGTGTAGGAGTAGTAGTGTAATCATCGCCACCCCCCCCAAAAAGGTTAAGTATAGCCACAGTCGCGAGTGGCTTTCACTCACGCTGTGGAGGGCACACGTAGGTCCTAAAAAACAATCTCAAACCTACATGTCCCCTCCATAGCGCGAGTGAAAGCCACTCGCGATTGTGGCTAGACTTCCTCTTTAAAAAAATCTAATGTTGAAAAATTGGAGGGAGTATTTTCAAATATCAAAATTTAGGTGGTAAATTTACAAATATAGTAAACTTGAGCGGTATATATGCAAAAGCCATAGTTTCCAAAGTTGGTGCTTAAGTGACAAAACATAAACTTATCAGGGTTATTTTGGTCTTCTTTGATGGCGCGTGACATGACTCACCGGCACTAATGGTGTTAAGTTATGGGGGTTCCTGAAAAAGTTATTGGGGTTTTAATCAAAGTGTCAAAGTTATGGGAGCGTTACTGAGAAACACTCGAAATTATTAGGGTTTTCTGAAATTTACCCTCTTCTATTGTTTATAACAACTTTGTCATATTTAGTCTTCGTTGAAAGCGCATGAAATAAATAAAATGGGAGGCTTTTGGGAACACGAAAATTGTGAAAAGGACTTATTCAACTGTTGATGACATTTTCTGATTAAATATTTTAATTTCTCCCCTGTTTTCAATTATGATGGCATATTATATTAGTCTAATTATATTAGTTTAATTAATTGTATTTATAGATTCTTCCTGATATGGGTGGAAACAAACCAAATAATTACCAAATATTTCATTAATTTTCGTCCAACTGTTCGTTATATTCGATACCATAAATAAATAGTTTGTCGTATGTAGTTCATAACAAATAATTGCACTTAAATACTCTATAGTTTCTCCCACTTTGCACTTATATATCCTCACTTGTGTTTGGTAGCACTTATATAGCCTAAAGTTTTAAACTTGCCCTTATATAACCTCACTTAGTTTGGCAGCACTTTTATACCCTAGAGTTTTAAAAACGCACACTTAAATACCTTAAAGTTATTAATATTTGTACTTAAATACCCTTAAGAAAACTTGTCATTATATACTCTCACTTGTTTTGGCAAAGACTTTTATACCCTAGAGTTTCAAAAACGACACTTAAATAACTTAAAGTTATTAATATTTGTACTTAAATACTCTTAGTTATGCAAACTTAAGGATATTTAATTATAAGTTATAAAACTTTAGGGTATATAGGTGTCGATTTTAAAAACTTTAGGGTATTTAAGTGACCTTTTAAAACTTTAAGGTATATAAGTGTTGCCAAAACAAGTCAAGATATATAATTAAGTGAAAATATTAAAACTTAGGGTATATAAGTGTTGTCAAAAACAATTGCAAGCACATAAGTGAAACATAGGGAAACTATACAGTATTTATGTTCAATTGCTTATAATTAAATATATGTATATTCGATCCGCTTGATTATCAAATATTCGCTTAAAATTTTATCTCTTATAACTTGTGTTATTACATACATGTTGTTTTTGATACATTTATATTTTGTACCTTAAGTTCTATAATTTTGACATACTTAAAGTGCTTTACATTAGTTTTTAAACAAAATTTAAACCAAATAAAAACATCTTTTAATTAGGGCTAAATAGAACTTAAATACCTTATAATTTCACTCCTTAGCAATGCTAATATACCCTCAATTGTATTTCATAGCATTTATATACCGAGTTAGTCAAAATTGGCACGTTGATACTCAATGCTATGCAAATATGAAATGTTTATCCGAAAGTTCTCATATAACATTCATAGGCTAATTTTAAAAGTTTCTATCTATTAGGTTTGTTGAATTCACTGTTCAATCTTTCTAAATTCTATTTTTGAATTAGAATAATGATGATTTAAATTAGAATTTTGGTAGGTTCAATAGTAATTTAACAAATATTAATGGATAAAAGCTCTAAATTAAACATATGAATGTTATATAGGAACTTGCAAATGAAAAATTTTTACGCTTCCAAAAAGGGTATTAACCTGTTAATTTAGACCAACTCAATGTATATAAATGCTACTAAATACAACCAAGAGTATATAAATGCAAAAGGAGTGAAACTATAAGGTATTTAAGTGCTATTTAGCCTTTAATTAGATAGTTTAGTGCTTATAAACTATGAAAACTAATTTTCATAACACTCGATAAATATTCAGTAATATTTAAAATTATTTGTATTCGAATTTGAAGAAATTCAAAAATAATGTTCAAATTTAAAAATTTTTAAAAAATACAAATATGAATCATTTCCTCCCTAATAAGTGCATGTGTTCTGCGCGCTCAAGAGTAACACCTAGTCCGAAATTTTTCACGAAAACGCTTGAAATATTTAAACTTTTCATAATTTTGTTTCTCCAAGATTCGTTAATAATGATTGAAAACAGATTTCCTATGCTAAGTGTAGTAGTTGCTTTGTTTCTTGAATAATTAATTAGGCTCATGGATCACGAGAGCGCACTAATTCTTAGGAAAGGTTGTCAAATTATACAAACCAACTTGGTACTGAAAAAAAGTAAATTGAATCCAAATTCCATATTTGCATCTAAAAAGTGTAGGTTAAGGAACTCTAAAAGTTATTAGATCCTTACTTACTATAATAAGAGTTTAGGTGCAACCTTTAAAGGAGATTACATGTTGTCGATTTCATTATAGAAGTTAAAATAAATAAAGGCTAAATAGCACTTATATACTCTATTGTTTCATCTACTTTTCACTTATGTACCCCTATTTGTATTTGATAGCAAGAAAATATCCTAAAGTTTTTTTACTTGCACTTATATACCGTCACTTATTTTGGTAGCACTTATATACCCTAAAGTTATTAAAATTGCACTTCAATACCGTGAAAGTTTTAAAATCTGCTCTTAAATATCCTAAAGGTTTTAAAACTTGCACTTAAATATCCTCAATTTTGTATAACTAAGGGTATTTATGTGCAAATTTTAGAAACTTTAGGGTATTTGAGTGCTAGTTGTAAAACTCTAGGGTATTTAAGTGCCATAAAAAGTGAGGGTATATAAGTGCAAATTTAAAAATTTTAGGGTATTTTTTGCTACCAAATACAAGTTAGGGTATATTAAGTGAAAAATAGGTAAAATATTAGGGTATCTAAGTTCTATTTATCCATAAACAAAAGTAGGGAAGAACTTTCGTACTCTAACAATTAATTTTGAAGTACATGCATGATACCCTTTCCAATTTTAACCACAGTTTCCTCTCGCACAAGCTGATATTTTTTTAAATAGAGATTTAAAGAGAGTTC
This sequence comes from Asparagus setaceus, assembly GCA_012295165.1. Classification (NCBI taxonomy): domain Eukaryota; kingdom Viridiplantae; phylum Streptophyta; class Magnoliopsida; order Asparagales; family Asparagaceae; genus Asparagus; species Asparagus setaceus. Next base: position 11,936,417 of record CM022710.1, read on the forward strand.
CACGCTCAATTTTATAAATGAAATTTGTTTACTAGTGCCCCTAGGGTACACGATTAGGAGAAGAGAGAAAGAGACAGACACAGAGGTGAGGGAGAGTGCTCAGAGTGGAGCCACGCATGTGTTCTCCACTAACTCCTTGTACATGACATTTGTATCTTTTTGATGTTGTTTTCACTAATTATTTCCCAAAAAAAAAAAATCTCATGTGCTCCATATTTTTTTCTCTTTTATTGTTCTAACTTATAAAAAATTTCTTATTTCAATCATATGTTCGTGTTCTTCATTTAAGGGGGAGAAAGCTTTTTTTTTTTTTTTTGGGCTTGTACTGTAAGGTGGTGCGAAAAAAGAATAAATAAGAAAGAGAGTAAAATGAGAAACGGTTTTGGGAAGGTAAGTAAAGGGTATATGGATATGGAAATACAAAAATGTCATTCCTATTTTTCAGCCTATTATTTTCTTTTTACTAATTTAAATAATTTAAAGATTCTACTATCAGATCACTGAAATAATTCTCGTAAAAGAATTACTATTACTAACATATATCCGGAATTGCGGAATGATGCATATCAATTATGAGGGTCATTTGTGGACCTCAAATTCAAACAATCCAAATGTATGATCTGGACGTTTGATTGAGGCGATCAGTAGTCTATGAAATGCTCTTCATTGTTAGCTCTACAAGGTGGCAAAACGAGTCACGAGTGAACCCCACCTGAAGTCGTTTTCGTGGTTCAGATTCTTCTTTTCAAATCCTTGTTGGACTCGTAGTTGAACTATTTTGTGTTATTTTATTTTGGCTAAATATCATAAAACCCCGCTTAACTTTGGATGATTATCAAAAAACCCCCCTTAACTTTGAAAATATTAGAAAACCCCCCTTAAATTTAGGGGTTATCAGAAAACCCCCTTAACTTTGAGATTTTATCATAATACCCCCCTAATTTAGGGGGGTTTTCTGATAAAATCTCAAAGTTAAGGGAGATGTTCTGATAAAATCTGAAAATTAAAGGAGGGTTTTGTGATAATTCCAATACTTAAGGGGGGTTTTTCTGATATTTTGAAAGTTAAGGGGGTTTTCTGATAATTATCAAAAGTTAGGGGGGTTTTCTGATATTTAGCCTATTTGGACATTGAAAGCAGGAGTACGAAGCTTCATCTCGTGGAGGGAGGATCGGTCGTGATTATGACATGTCCCAAATTTAAACCACACCAACACCATCCTTACAATATTAAACAAAATCAAAGTAATTTCATAATAGTTGAGCAGAATATATTTGAGTAGAAAATTACAATACTCAATCCTCATCATTCTTCGGTAACATGGTGAAAAAGAATTTAACATAGCATTAGAACAAATTAGAGTTCAAATCCCACTGGCTAACTGATGCACAAGTTAAAATTTCAATTCGCAAAAAAGAACACTCAACATGCTATAGTATATTAGATATAAAGTTATAATTCTTAATACTCATTGTAACTTTAAAGTTTACTACAGTGTTTTGTTAGGAATTTTATTGAGATTATCTGCGGAATTAAACACAAGAAATAAATAACGGCACAAACGAAAATATAATTCGTAAGCAAACACCAAGATTTAACCTGGTTTGGCAAATCATGCATACGTCGACAGGGCAATCCAGAGAGAAATATTTCATTATGAATCAAGAGTACAAGTCCTGA
>CM022710.1:11943096-12241310 GCA_012295165.1 Asparagus setaceus
CTAGTATACCATCAACATCGTCATTCTGCATGTGCTCTGTATCTGTAGGTTGTAACTGTGCTGGAGATGGAATGGATGTCATATCTAGAATCTCACTGGCAACACTATCTGACTACTTTACTCTTTTGAGATCTGTAATAGTCTGCTTCTCCTAATAGACCACATCTACCTGTCAAATAATTCTTCTATTCTCTAGATCGCATAGCTTATAGCCAAATTCATCTTCTCTATAATCAAGGAAGATGCAAGGAACCGCCCTATCATCAAGCTTTTGTCTCGACTCCTTCAGAATATGTGAAAATGCCTTGCAGCCAAACACCTTCAAATGAGAGTAGGGAATATCCTTTACCGATAAAACCCTCTTTAGAATATCAAAACTGAAAGGAACTGAAGGAGACATGATTATGTAGCATGTAGTGCAAACAGCTTCAGCCAAGAAGCTCTTTGGTAACTTCGTCATCTTCAACATGCATCTGACTTTCTCCATAATGGTCCTGTTGTACTAATAATCACATTTTTATTATAATTTTACACCCTCATTATCTAATTTCTATCAATAAATATACCACTAATAATATGTTTTATCTTAATGTGCAGGTTAATAGAGATTAATGAATAAAAGCTCAAAAAGAACTCAAAATTCCTCATTTTTTAACCTTTTATTGAAGCCCGGGATCAAACTAAGCAATCTACAGAAGTCAAAAAAATAAGGATCAAATATGAAAAAAAAAATCAAGTGAAAATCATGTTCATGATGATTAACCACAAAGAAACGGCGATATCTCTCAATCCGGAAGGCGAAATTTAACATATAATATATAAAAATCGCCTATCTCGATGAGACGGAGCTAATTACATTTTTAAAATTTTAAAATTCTAATCGATCGGCCAACCGATTGGCCAATCGGTAGGCCAACCGATTGGCCAACCGATTGGTGAGCGGCAGATTCAGATTTTGTGGCCAGATTTGACTCCTTGATCACCAAGTTTCATCCAAGGGCTCTCCTTCACTACTTTAGGCTATAAATAGGGGTGGATAGTGAGGGGTTTGAGTGTGAAATATTTTTAAAAAAACTCTATTTGGAGAGGAGGGTTACTCTTAATTGAGAAGACCTTCCAAATTTATAACTTTTTGTTACAATTAATAAAAAATATTTTCACCTCTTCATATTTTTTTTTCTTCTCTTTGTTTGATCATGAAGATGAAGATGAGATGAAGATGAAAATCAAGATGAATGTTTGCTTTCACTTTGAGGCTAGAACCCTCTTGGGATGCAAATTTCCTCTTTTGCTAATAAATTTTTTCTTTTGCTTTCTTTTCTTGTTGTTAAATATTCATGAGACTAGAACCCTCTTGAATTAGATTTATTTTCATACTTGTAGAGTAGATTTACTTTCATGTCTTTACTTTCTTGCTTTAAATTCTTGCAATTACTTTCATGTCTTTACTTTCTTGCTTTTGCATTTATTTTGTAGCTTAGATTTTCTTTTCTTGCACTATTCACATTGAGGCTAGAACCCTCTTGGGATTAGTTTTTAATTTTTTTATTTTCTTTGATTCACCTTGAGGCTAGAACCCTCTTGGAAATTATTTTTATTTTCATTTTCTTTAATTCACCTTGAGGCTAGAACCCTCTAAGGAATTGCCCTTTTCTAAATATGGAGCTAATATTTATGGAAATTCTAGAAATTATTTGAAACTAGCTTTATATCCTACTTATTCACATAAGATTGAGATTAGCTAAGTGGATCTATTCTAGATTCCTCATATCTTTAATTAATCCTCCATATTTTACTTTCTTGATCTTCTTCTTTGTTCTTACTTTTTATTTGTTTTGTTTTATTTTCCTTTATTACCTTCTTTATTTTCTTTCATTTTATTCATTGTTTTTCTCCTCTCTCAAATTTGTTTTGTTTTATTTGCACATATTCACAACCACTCATTATCTTTCCACTCTCAATCTCATTTTGTTATTATTTGCACTTTATCACTTCCACACACTTAATCCCTCCACAACCACTTTCATCATGTTTCACTCCTAATTGTCGCACGCACAACATAAGAACCGATTTTGATTAACTCTTACAACACCTTCCTCGTGGGATCGATAACTTTTTATACTATAACTCGATAGTTGTATACTTGCAATTTTAGGTTCACATTAATTTCCTATCAAGTTTTTGGCGCCGTTGCTGGGGAAGGTGCTTGTAATTAGAATTTTTCTATTTTGATTCTTTGATTTGTGTGTTTTAGTGTGGAGGAACAACTTTGAAAGAGAAGGTTGACGATTAGAGAGAAGATTTGCTTGAAAAGGTAAGTTCTCTTTCTTGTATTTTCAATTCCACCCTTAGTTAGACTTTTCACATTGGAGACAATTAGGAGCTAATAAAAAAAAAAAAAACAAAAACAAAAAAAAAATTTCTCCATAATTTTTATGTTGTACCTCTTTGCAACTCCATTGTGTTGTGGTGTGCCGGTGCTCTGATGTCGAATATCATACTAAGAGCAATAATCTCTAAACTCCATGAAAGTGTACTCTCCTCCATTATCAGTACGCAAACACTTCAACTTCTTGTTGTCTGCTTCTCCATCATGGCATCAAACTGCTGGAGGACTATAAATACCTGATTCTTTATTCTCAATATGAAGACCAATAACTTCTGTGATGCATCATCAATAAATGTGACAAAATACTTATTGTCACCCAAGTACTCCACCTCAATAGGATGACAAATATTAGAATTAATTAAATCCAGAATATTATCTTTTCTTTTAGAAGGCTTACTAAATGAAACTCTATGTTGCTTGCCAAATAAATAATAATCACAATGGATAACTGACGAACCTTTGGCAAAGGGAATGAGAGACTTTTTTGCCAATACCTGCAAGCCCTCGCTCATGTGCCTGAGCCTCCTGTGTTATACATTGAGAGAGTCACCATCTTGAGCTACGCTCAAAGAATCATACAAAGCCTTCACTTAAGTCATGTATAAATTACAATATATACTTCCTGAATCCACCACAAGAGTGCCTTTGGTGATTTTGCATTTTCCTCCACCAAAGTAAATGTCATATCCCATTCGGTCTAAAGTAAGATCTGAGCGTAAGTTGAACTGCAGATTGAGCACATGTCGCACATTTGTTTAAGAACAATGTACATATGATATCTGTCAGTAAGTGTATGTGTATGTCATCAAGTCCCACAATCTTCGAGTAACTAGTATTGCCCATCTTCATATTGTCAAAGTCACATGCTCCGTACGATGTGAAAAGGTCTCGATTAGAGGTATCATGACATGTAGCTCTTGTATTCACTATCCACTCGGAATTCTGACCTGTAACATGCGTGCAGCCTTCTTCCTCAAAAGTGAGAATGCATCGGTCTCAAACAATGTAGTAGTAGTATCACTGTCTGCATTCTTCTTTTCATATTTTTTTCTCATCTTTGTTCCCAATTTGTTCTTTGTTTCATACCCAGCAATTCTTCTTGATATGACCTGGCTTTCCACAATGGAAACAACCTCTCCTTTTAGGTTTTAATCTGCCCTTGGATGCGCCACAACCCCCGGACTGGTCCCTATACCTACTTTTGCCCCTATTCTCCGTGACAAGTGCCTGTGAATTATATGTGCCGGTACACTTCCTTCAAGTCTCCTCATTGAATAAACTGCTAGTAACTATACTCACCGATAACACACCATCTGGAGCTGCGTTGCTGACTGTTACTACTAATATTTCTAACAATCTAGCAAAGAACCCAACAACAATAAAGTTTGTAACTCATCATCGAGAGTCATCTTCATGGTACCTAACTAATTAGCTAAACTCTTGAACTCATTCAAGTGTTGTGCTATGCTGCTCCTTCCTTGAACTTCAAGTTCACTAACCGCCTCATAATGAACGCCATGTTTGCCGCAGTCTTCTGCTCATAGAGGTCCTCAAGCTTCACCCACCGAGACTTTGCATAGTCTCACTCGATATATAGTGAAATACATCAACATCAATCCACATCCGAATATAACTGATCGCCTTTTTGTGTTGTTTCTCCCACTCTTTGTCGGTCATCTTTTCTGGCTTGGCTTCATCTCCTCAATAGGATCATGCAAATCCTTACAATAAAGAATATCTTCTATCCTGGACTTTCATATTTGCCAATTAGAACCATCTAATTTTATCATTGTGCCAAAACTCTCTATCTTTGTCATCCCAAAACACATCTCAAATTAGGACTTTGCTACCACTCGTTAGAAATTTTACAAATATTATCTGCAAAATTAAATACCAGAAATAAATAACGGCACTAATGAAAATATCAGTCGCAAGCAAACACCAAGATTTGACGTGAATCGGCAAATCGTGCCTACGTCCACAGGGCAATCTAGACAGAAATATTCCACTATAAATCAAGAGTACAAGTCCTCAAAGCTATACCCAAACTTAAGATTAAATCACAAGAGAAAATACAGTGTCACCATCGTTCTGAAAAAAAGGCGTTTGAATCACAACAATCGAATAACCAAGCAATCCAAAAATTAATTTTTTATCTTCCTCTCTTTTTATCTCTCTTCACCTCTTAAAAACAGCACCCTCACCTATTCTCTGTTTTCGGTGCTGTTTCAAAATCAATTACAGGGTTTCACAAAGTTACCCCTTATTTAAAAGGAAAACTATTCTAAGGTCTCCGAAGCTATTAGAATTGATTACAGATCCAAACCCTCTTCTAATTAGGATTTCAATCAACTTTGACATGTCTTGGTAGGCCTAACTTGGGCTGTACCCACGCAACATAAACAACCTTCAGTAATAAAAACAAAGAACCAAAGACATTTTTGGACTCTTTCCTATTTTAAAATATCTAGAGTAGTACAGAACCCCATTTTTCCAAATAAAAGCTGCTTTTTAAAATATCTAGAGTGGTACGCAACTCCATTTTTCCAAATAAAAGCTGCTTTTTAAAATATCTAGAGTGGTACGCAACCCCATTTTTCCAAATAAAGGCTGTTTTTTAAAATATCTAGAGTATTGCGCAACCCCATTTTTCCAAATAAAAGCTGTTTTTTAAAATATCTAGAGTATTGCGCAACCCCATTTTTCCAAATAAAGGCTGCTAAAGATTTTGGGGCGATTTGGCAGTGAAAGATCCAACCAACCAATTAGACCGCAACAAATTAAAAAGCCAGTAAGTCAATATTCTAAGGCCATGTGTGTTTTTTGAAAAGTGAGGGTACTCGGGGCCTACCTCTTTAATCCATGTTTATTTTTTAATTCGGACTAGACTATTTTAAAGTAGGGACTATATAATACCCCACAAGAGGACTAAACTAAACTCACCCATCCCCCACCTTTATAATCCAGATATTAATAACTTGGGGGAATTAAGATTCTTGTGATGAAAAAGCCCATACTCTTCTGATCTTTTCCTAATTCCGCGTCTTTTTCGTTTGGCCAAATCATTTGCACTGAGTTTTTTTTCGCGAAATTTTTATTCGGAGAGTGCATAGAGCTAGCAGCGACTCTCAGTTGAGTTTGAATTAAGTTGAACCAACATTTGACAACATTCAAGCATTAACAAAAGCTGCTCGCATGTACGTTAACTGTTTGGCACACATGCTCCCACTTGATCATGAATTGATTAGTAGCTAGAAACTATATCAAGGTCTAGCGTAAAATAAGAGTGATTACGCATTTTGATCTGGAGGCTTATGTATGATCTAATGCTGACTATGCACAGTAATGAAATGCCATAAGATATTTTTCAACACATAAATAGATATTAATTAAGAAGTTGTGTATTCATGAAACGGACATGATAAGAAATCAAATAGATGAGGCTGATTAATAAACATGAATTAGCTCATATATAATCTTGGGGCACTCTATTTTAAACAAATAAAATTTTAGGACTAAATATATACTGTAACGTTTGAAAAATTATTCAAGTGTGTTTTGACTTTTAGATAAGGTCATGTTTCTAAACAGAAGCGCCTTAATACAATATTAGTTGATTTGAGGGCAAAAAGGTCAATCTAGTTGTAATATTAGTCTGAACGGTCATAATCCTCATAAAAACAAACACTCGTATGGACTATTTTAAATAGTCCGAATGTTAGTTCATGAGAAAACAAACATAAGCTTTGTCTAAATAATCTCAGGATAATACAGTCCCAGTATTATAGTTCGGGGAATACAATATCCCTAATCCGGGGATAAAAAATAAACGTGGCCTAAAAAAGAAACGAAAAGAAATTTGAAAGAGAAATTTGTGATCGATGTCATCTAACGCTAATCAAAAGGCTAGAATACTTCTATATATGTGCCACGTTAGCCTTTAGACAATGATGTAACCTATCGCTAATCAAAAGGCTAGAATACTTCTATATATGTGACACATAAACCTTTAGACGATGTCCTCCCTTGTTGAATATCTTGATATAAGCTATCATTAACCCAAAGTTTATTCGGAAACCTGCGCAAAGATCCGGTAAAAAAAAAATTTTTACAGTGCACTTGCAGGCCATCTTACTTTTCTGAACACATGCATCAATATTAGTAGAAGAAAAATTATATACATATGTCTTCGCCTCCCATAAATCTCCACGTATGGTTTTAGGCCACCCAAAAGTAGTACGAGTTAATGCTGAAATGTTATTGAACTGATTCCAGCAGCCTATAATAATATAATATTATAATCTTGACAAATGCAACAAGCTACCATACTGATTTGATAATGACTCGCCATTATTAACTCCAAACTCATCATAACTCTATATCAACACTTTCTAACTTAAAACAAAGCGTCAAAATTACTACTTAAACTATAGTAAATATTATTCTTAATACAGTATGGTCTATAATATGAAAGGTACCGTTTATACTGCACTAGTATTTCAACCTTAGACCAGTTGTTCCCACTGAACTGATTTTCCCCATGAATATTGTTTATGCTACAGTGTAATTTTCAAACTTTAAACATAATCAATATGCCACAGTAATTTTTTGCTCTTTATTTACTGTTCAAGCTAAACTAGCATTTTTAACTTTAAAAACTATTCATATCTTTTTTTTTGTTCTTGCAGATGATGAATTGAACTATTATCAGACATTTCACAAATATAAATTTTTTTTGACTCTAGTATATTGCTAATTTCTATATTATTTTGTTAGCTGGTTTGGAAGTTCTAACGCAGCGCGGAAGTGATAAACTTCGGAAGTGATAAACTTCGGAATCCACCAAGGGGTGTTCTCTGAATCCACAAAGAACGATCTCCGAATCCACGAAGAAATTATTATAAGAGAAATTTAATGATAAAAAGATATGCCTCTAGAGCTTACAAGACTCTGTTTAAATAGAAAATAAACAAGACTCCTACTATGACCCGAACTTTACCAAAAATAGAAATAAAAATAAACAAGACTTCTACTATGACCCGAACTTTACCAAAAATAGAAATAACAAAACTCTCCTTAAAAGACTCCCTATGATTAGGGAAGTAAATTGGTCAAATTTAGAATCAAATCGGATTTGCTTCCTAATCAAAACAGACTCCTAAAACATTACCTAAAATAGTAAAAAACTAACAAAAACTCTGATATCTCTTAATCCAGAGGGAATTTGGCGAAACGGACGGTGGCAAACCGAAATTTGGTGGGTTTGGTTGACTCCGTCTCAAAAAAATACGCGATTTACGTAAATAATTCGTCCAATTCTGACTTATGGTTTGAGAGATATGACCCGTTCTTCGTTGCAAGCTATTTTCCTCTGCCGGGTCCACATTTGGGCTTGTGACGGTCCCGTTTCTCCATAAATATGTCCGCAGTGCGTTCTACATCAAGTTCACTCTATAATAAGTAGTTAAAAAAATTATTGCTGAAGTTTTTATAAATAGTAATATATTAAAATTATATTATCAATTTGGCGGTAGATATACCTCAGTAAATAATACCCGCAGTAACGCGCGGACTTAATACTAGTATATATAGAAGAGGAGGCTGATCCTGCTCCCAAGGATTCCAGCAGCCTGTAATAATATTGTTGATGTAGAAAATCACACAGTCGATAATCACAGCTGGATTGGTTGTTGCTTAAAGCGGAGTCCGCTCTCTCTTCTAATGCCCGGTGGTGCTGTCAAGAAGGAAGTTCACCTACACCAGGAAAGAACCTGTGAAAAGGGCGGAGTTGGGATCTCCGGTGATCTCTCCGACGATTAAGTTAGTATGGGGTTATATTTGAATGATAACAGAGAAGAAATTCACTGAGTTAGATTACTTACTTATTTGATTGTACAGCCCTCTATTTATATGGAGAATCAGAGGGTATTTGTGTCTCTTTGCTTGGTAAGAAACTGAAAGATAAGTCAGCCCTTACCTCCACGTGTTGATCGATGACTGGACTAATGTCTTGCGTAGGCGGCTGTGTAAGATTTACATTTACAGGTGTCGAGTGGAGATTGGTTCAAGAGTTAGTGCTGTTCCCTCGTCATTAATGAGTATATTAATGGGATGGGATTTTGTGACGTCTGCCGCCCGAATGTTGCGAGGTATCTTAATTACTGTGAGAGATGGAGAATTTAAGGTACTGATCATGCATTAAATGCGATATTGACGTATTGTCGGGACCAAACTCCATGTACCCGTCGTTTGTTGAAGGAGCAAATCGGCCGAGTGGGCGATGTCGAGCGTCCAAGGGATCGACTCACACCGCCTTTCGCGTCGTTCGTAAAGGCAGCCGACCGAAGGGTCGACTAGTACCGCTATTCGAGTCGTTCGTTAATGCAGTCAATCGACATGGCTTGTTGGTTTGAGCAAAGGAAGTGAGACGTCGCTGACTCGGCCGAGTCCGGTCGCCCTAATTAATGGTTTAAAGTGTTCATTAGCTTGATGTTGGGATTTTCCCCCTTCTAATCTAGGATTAATAATTAGGAAATGTTCGGAGCCAGTTGAATGAGTTTCGCTCGAAGGATCGCCGGGGATTTTTTTCAGAAAAGTGCAGGAAATAGAACTTATCTTCTCTTCATTTTTTAGTACTTATAGAGGGGCCCACGGGCAATTAATCAGCCCGCGATCAACGGCCAAGATTAAATCTCGGAACCCGAAGCGTTGTCTCGAAAATTGAGAAACCGCCCACTTCACATCGGGAAGGCCTGCTATTGGGCCTAAGAGATGAAGCGTCAGCAGCCAAAAGCTGTTCACTAACGTCAACAACGCCTCTGTTCACCCAAGACCAAGATCTCTGTTACACTTCCTTTTCGGCTCAGCCGACTCGGCGAAAGGGGCCAACTGTTATGGTCCTGAACATTTCCTAATTATTAATCCTAGATTAGAAGGGGAAAATCCCAACATCAAGCTAATGAACACTTTAAACCATTAATTAGGGATGACCCGGACTCGCCCGACCGAGTCAAGCAGACGTCTCACTTCCTTTGCTCAAACCAACAAGCCATGTCGATTGATTGCATTAACGAACGACTCGAATAGCGGTACTAGTCGACCCTTCGATCATTTTGCCTTCTGACGCAGCGGTGTGAGTCGATCCCTTGGACGCTCGACATCGCCCACTCGGCCGATTTGCTCCTTCAACAAACGACGGCTACATGGAGTTTGGTCCCGACAATACGTCAATATCGCATTTAATGCATGATCAGTACCTTAAATTCTCCATCTCTCATAGTAATTAAGATACCTCGAAACATTCGGGCGGCAGACGTCACAAAATCCCATCCCATTAATACACTCATTAATGACGAGGGAACAACACAAACTCTTGAACCAATTTCCACTCGACACCTGTAAAGGCAAATCTTAAACAGCCGCCTATGCAAGATATTAGTCCAGTCATCGATCAACACGTGGAGGTAAGGGCTGACTCATCTTTCAATTTCTTACCAAGCAAAGAGACACAAATACCCTCTGATTCTCCATATAAATAGAGGGCTATACAATCAAATAAGTAAGTAATCTAACTCAGTGAATTTCTTCTCTGTTATCATTCAAATGTAACCTCATACTAACTTGATCGTCGGAGAGATCACCAAGATCCCAACTCCGCCATTTCGACAGGTTCTTTCCTGGACGTAGGTGAACTTCCTCCTTGACAGCACCACCGGGTATTAGAAGAGAGAGCGGACTCCGCTTTAATCAACAACCAATCCAGCTGTGATTATCGACTGTGTGATTTTCTACATCAACAAATATAATATTATAATCTTGACAAATACAACAAGCTACCATAATGATTTGATGACTCGCGTGCATTACTAACTCCAAACTCATCATAACTCTCCCATAAATAGAGGAGGAGGCTGATCTTGCTCCGAAGGGAAGAGCACTAGCTATAGGTTTGTGTTCAAAAGTGAGCTTTCTTATTCCTCTCTATTTAAATTTCTTTTAGTTTGCTAACTTTTACTGAATTATTGTTTTATTATAACTAACTGTGCTTAGCTTATCATTCCCCTTGAGTAGTTATGCTCATTTCAGCTGTGGAATGCATGGAGGGAAAAGAGAACTAAAGAAAAAGAGTAGGTAACTGATTGAGCTTAATTAGATACTACTTCCCCTCTTCATTTATTAGTTATTTATTTATTTATTTATTTATTTTGGTTCCTTTACATGTTTAAGAAGACATTCTTCTTCCTTATACAAGCAGAATCCCCTTGCTTTAATTATGACTAATATTTCGGTTTACCTAATGCGTGTATGACTTTGAACCTAGATGAGTGTTGCAGGCCAATTGTTAAGGGCATACAACTTTTTTTTTTTTAAACATGTTTGAGGATGTTTCCGCTGATTTTTCCAGATATAACGGCAATTTCGATGAATTTTTTTCAACTATGATGTTTTCTTTTTTCGCAACTATGAGGACATCTCATAATTCTAAAAATAAAGCTCACTCAAGCTAAAAAGGGAACTACTCTTAAATGACAATATATAGATATATAGATAGGTCCCACGAGTTATTGAACAGCACTGTATCTTGTACAATTTGATGTTCCATGGTAATTTTATCACTTTTTACGTACAACATGTTAAAAGGTCTATTGCATTATGTCAAAACTCTAAAGCTATTATAAGATTTGAGAGAGAAATTTCTCTTAAATTATTCTCTTAGGTTGAGAGCCCTTTTTATAAGCTGAAACTTTAGCTATTGAAACTTATACTCACACGGTCTGTGGCAGAGTTAGAATTTTGTGTCAGTGATGTTCCCATTAACTTATCATGGTGTATTTTAAATCTATATTAGTAAATTTATAACTTTAATCCTTCTTAATGGTGTCCTACTTTAATTTTATGGTGTTTTAAGTAGTAAATACAAGTAAAAATAAACAGAATACCTATAAAGTAGGAAAACCGTGTTGGACACTATGTAGCTCCATCACGAGAAAGTAGCCGGTGCAACGTTTTTTCCACATAGACATGCCTACATGGTGCATCCAACCTATCCTAGACCGCCACGTGGACCACTAATCCATGATTCCTAACTATACTCATTAAATCAAAATCATCCTTATTTGGAAATAACGTAGCTGTGAGATTTTTTTAACATTTTGGAGAATAGATTTATCTCCAAAATTGTTTAGAACTATAAAATAATCAATGTAGGTATGCCTATGTGGCGGTCTAGGATAGGTTGGATGCATCATGTAGGCATGCCTATGTGTAAAAAACGTTGCACCGGATACTTTTCCCTCCATCACAACACACAGTGCTATATTTTCTTGATTAGCTTTAAATTTAGGGTTTTCCTTTTCCGGGAAACCACCTTATATTTAGGGTCAAACGTAAACACCTTATATTTTCAAATTTATATTTAAACCACCTGCAAATTTAGTTTTTCTTCTAATCAACCACCTAACCCCACTTTGCTACTAAATTTTCTTAAAATTTTAACAATACCCTAATTTAATCTCATGTGGAAAGTTTAAATTTATGGTCAAAGGATCCTTCTGTTGCACCAAAATCTGGTGAGGCTAGAGAGATGTGCATGATTTTACACTACTCTAACACTACATGTATACCAGGGATCAATTTGTCTTACTGCCAAATCCATCACCACTATTTCCTCCATGGAATTATCAGCAGCTGATTTGTTTACAGACCCAGTAAGTTTAAATATGACCAAATCAAAAGTTTTTTTTTCTGAAATTCAATCAAATCTTACTTAAGATAATTGGTACGATTTTTTTTATTTTTTCAAAACAGGAAATAGGGGACCTGAGTTTCATTGATGAATGGGAGTTAAGCTCTCTAGACCAAGATTTCTCTTCAATAAACATTTGGGATTGTTTTCAAGAAACACTGTCCTCAGAGAGTTACAACTCCTGCTCCCGTTGCTTTGAGTCTCCCTTAGCTCCTGCCAGCATCGAGGAGTCTGTAGAGAAATTTATTGAGCCTGATAAGAACTGGAGCTTTTCTTCTACAAACACAGGCATTTTATCATTTGGACACCCATGTTCAGATGAAGGATTGAAGACAGTGGAAGCTATGATCATGGAGTCGAAGAACGCGAAAGTGAAGCGGAGTGCGACCGGTAATCAAGAGCATGTAATTGCTGAGAGGAAGAGGAGAGAGAAGATATCCGATCATTTGTTTACATTGTCGAAAATTATTCCTGGCATAAAGAGGGTAATTTTCCCACATTTGTGTTCATATGCACAATATTTCAATTGAATAATTTGAAGGGTTAGTTGTGGATAGACCTCCTCTAGTACCGCCCAACTGTGGATTAGATCCCCTTAGTTCTATCGGTGCTAATAAATCCCCTGTACTATTTGCCTAGGTGTGGATAAGTCCCTTTGAGTGAATTTTTTTTACTTTTAAAAGAGTAAACAAAAGTTCACTCAGTGGGTATATCCACACAAATAATACTTCAAGGTCTATCTACAATTCTATCTACAATTCAACTATACTATTGAGTGCCTATCTACAATTAACCCTATTTTAAAAGTAGCCTAAAATTCATAATATTTCTATTGCAGAGAGACAAGGCCTCTATTCTCAAGGATACAATTGATTACCTGAAAGAAATGGTACAAAAACTCAAGACCCTCGAAGAGCAAGCAGCGAAAAGAACAATGAAATCTGTAGTTATACCGTCTGAAAAATCCCAACCCTTCGGCATCAGTGATGAGGAAAGCAGTGACAACCCTCCCTCAGCTGATACCCTTCTCGATATTGAGGCAAAAATATCAGCAAATATCGTCCTTATCAAGACTCATTGCAAGAATCGACGAGGAGTGCTGCTCAAGGCACTCGATGAGATTGAGAAACTTCATCTCAGTGTCATTAGCTCGAGTTCCCTACCCTTCTCAGATCAGTTTCTTGATATAACTGTAACAGCTCAGGTAAAGATTTAGGCATCTTTTTAATGTAAAGTATGATGACATTGTTAGTCTAGAATTTAACTACTTAAACTTTTGGGTTGAATAGATTTTTAGCCTTCATTTAAAAAAGCCCATAAGCTCCCAATTTGGACCGCATTTCTCCTTAACAAGTGGTATCGTAATTAGAGCTGGAACCTAAGCAAAAGGGAGAATAACTAGAGTTAGAAAAATCTAAGGATAATTGGCATAATGTGTTGCTCCTATAGTTGACAATGTAGACAAAGATATAGTTAGCCCACAAATGGCATATATATATATATATATATATATATATATATATATATATATATATATATATATATATATATATAGTCATGTTGGCAATACATGATTACTAGTTTAGACCCAAGTTTAGATTAATCTATAGATGGATAGTGACCGACATTACTCAATAGGAGTGAACATTGTCCAGTTAGCCAACATATGATGTAAGATCCTATATATGTTGAGTGGCCATGTCTCCTGTCCATGATTACTGGTTGAAACAATGTCAGTGCACGGTTCATGATTCTTGTGGATGACTGAATTATACTCACAAATAAAGGGGAAGAGTGTTGAATATTATGTGTGAGTTTAGCCCACATGGAAAGGGATAAAATAAAGAGATGAGTTCGAAAAAGCGGTGGGGCCAATACCTAATAGCTTAAACTTTTAACCTGATCAATTCTTAACCTCTCTATTTAAGGCCTATAAACTACCTCCACAACATAAACCTCATCATCATTGTTAAAAATTTGAACATTTTTTATTTGCCCCGATCTTTTCTGTCATTGGAAGCAATACTTGATTTTTTTATTTGCCCTTAATTTTGGTCGAGTTTTACATTACCTTCCACATAAATTTCAAATATTAGACACCCCCCCCGCCCCGCCCCAGTTAGGGTTCGTCAGACAATACTTTTAATTAACTATAATATTTTATCACCTAAACAACGTTATACACAATTTTCACATTGGTAGATAAAATTATGCAGGGGGATTTTTTTCCACTAAAAGTTGAGGTTCATGCTTTAAGGGGTTTTCCTAAATTAAAAAAGAAAGTCTTAAAGTTAAAGGGGTTTCTTGATAACCCTGAAAGTTAAGGGGTAGTTTTTTGATATTTTGAAAGGTATATATAGGGTTTATCTAATAATGATCCAAAGTTAAGGGGGTTTCTGATATTAATCCCTAAGAATTACTTACCTTCATATATATGAATATTAATAATTATATTGACTTGGCTTTAAGATTTGGTTTTTAGAGACCACTTTAAAAATAGGGTAATTATATGAAAACTACCTTTCATTTTCAATTTATAAATAAACCACCTTTAGAGTTGATTTTGTTGCAATCAACCACATTCCACCAAATTCTTTACTTAAAACTCAAAATTACCCTTAAAAATTCGCATTTAATGTACATGACTCATTTTTTAGTGTTAGGTCTTGTTAGGATACAACTCACGTACATTGAACTTCAATTTTTAAGCTTATTTTTGGTTTTTAGTGACAATTTGACTAGGAGGGTTGATTGCAACAAAACAAAATTTAAAGGTGGTTTATATATAAATTAAAAATGAAAGATGGTTTCCGATAGTTACCTTATTGTTAAGGTGGTTTCTAGGAAAACCCGCAAGATTTTTAACAAATTGTTTCTTATCACAAGTGATCGATTATGTTTTATAGAAATAATGTTTAATTTGATAAGTCACTTTACTATGATTTCTCTTTGTAGGTTGAAGAGGGTTTTCAATGACAGTGAAGGATCTTTTAAAGAAGCTAAACACAAGTTTCAGAAAGTTCATGTGAAGAGATTGAGACAGTCCTTAGCTAATGTTTCAGCTATATATTTTCAATGCTTAAGGGAGTGATTGCTTGCATGAAAGTAAAAAATAAAGTTGTAAAATGAAACACTTTGAACACTTTTGATATTTATTTTATCGAAGGTGTTTATGAAAAAGCAATTCAAAAATTGATTCATATTGGCATTTGACTTCCACTTAAAAAGTGCAAATATCATCCTGAAACTGAACAGGTCTCTGATGCTCACATATTTATGGGCCCGCGCTCTAAAAAAAAGATTCATTTTGGGTTAAATGGATCCATGGGTAACTTTTTTGAAGGATAATTCTACTTAGGATGTAACTTTTGAAATCTCATTTCTCTTGGATCTTCAAGAAAATTTGATCGGGGGGTAAATATGCAAAGTTACAAGTGCACAACTAAGTTATAGTATAGTATAGATGTCGAGCCCACGAGGAAGGTGTGTGTTTAGAAATTTAAACTTGGTCCAAGAAGAGTGTGGACAAAAAGGAGTCAGAGTAGTGTGTAGAGATGTAGAAAGAGATTTATCACAAAAATAAAAATCTAAAACAAGAGGGAGGAAAGAGAGAAGGAGGAAACAAATAAAAGGAAAATAAAGATGAAACTAAGAAGAAGTGAAAAAGAAATGGAAATAAGGAAAGAAAAAGAAGTAGGAAGAAGAGAAAATCAACAAAATAAACTTGAGAAGAGGGAAATCAAGAGAGGAAGAGAAAAATTAAATTAACAAGGATTGAGGAAACATAAGTAGAGAAGTGAGGAATCTAGAATTGATTTCACTAGTTAATTTCAATTAAGATTTATAAACTATTCTCTTTTATTATATTTCACTTTAGATTTACTAAGCATAGTTATCAAACCATTTAAAGAAAGTATAATTTATCAAATTATCATCCAAGCAAAGTTCTCCTTCATAAAAAGAACAAACAACTAGATAACAATCCTAGAAATGAATAAGCATAACCTATCAAACCACTCAAGATAAACATAGATTATCAAACTCTTTTTCCACTAATTAGTTCTTTAGTTGATTATCCTAAACATGATCATTTTAAGCATAAAGAGAGCAATCCATAAACTATAAAGAAATTAAATTAGTTTAATACAATCCTAAATTTCCTACAAGAATTAGTTACTTATTTTGCAAAATAAAAATAAGGAAAAATCTATACTAATAGGCATAAAAGAAGTAAATCTAACTACAAGCAAGAAAATAGAAACTAACTGCAAAACAAGAAAAAGAACAAGAAAATAAAAATCAACACTAGAAGCATGAAGGAAATCTACACTATAAAACATGAATTAAAAGCAAAATAAAACTAACTATAAAGAAAAATATTAGCAGAGAAATTCTCTGAAGCATAAAAGAAAAAAAACTAAACTACAAAGTAATAAAAGGGCTTAAATAAATTTATGCTACAAAGTAAAAATTTAATCTACCAAACATAAAATAAAATTAAGAAAATAAAATCCTAAAACATGCAATTCTAAAGTAAGAAAATAAAAACTTACATTACAAGAGGTTGGACCTTTAAAGGCAAATCTTCATCTTCATCATCAAAGAAGAAGAAAAAATTAAGAACGAGAAATTATTTATTTATTTATTGTAAACAAAAACTTTATAATTTTGGAAGGTCTTCTCAATTAAGAGTAACTCTCCTCTCCAAAATAGAGATTTTTCACACTCCAATCCCTCACTTTCTACTCCTATTTATAGCCTACTACAATTCACAAGAGCCTTTGAATCATTCTTGAGCTCCAAAAAATTTTTAAAGTCAACCATTGATTAAATTCTATTACAAATTAATCAGTTAACCCATCGATTAGCCAATCGACTAGCTAGTCGATTGGTCAATCGATTGGTGCATCAACTAGTTTGTAAAAGAATTTTATTCTCTTTGAGTTGACCTGTTTACTTCATCTTCATGGGCTTTTGGGCTTCTTAGCTCGATCTTGGGCTTTAATAAGAGGTTCAAAAATAAGGTAATTTTGGTTCTTTTGGACTCTTATTCATTAATTCCCAATTACTTACAAATTAAGATAGAAACTTATTATTAGTCGATATATTTATTTAAATATAATAGATAATAAGGGTATATAAGTATAATAAAATATGATGATCAAATAAACTTTTGCTAGTCCTCTAGTAAAGAAAGAAACTAAAAAGGAAAGAGAGAAAATCCTAACTCACTTTCAGAATCATGGTTGTATTTAGTACATAAATAAGTCTTTAAACCCTTAGGTTACCCTAGAAGACGAAGTTGTAGTCTTATGAGGGTTTGCAGTAAATATGCCCATAAAATTCAATCAACTTGCCAATTTGAAGAAGTCAATATATAAATAATTTATTTGATATCTTTGAACAATCTAATTAGAGTTTGTTTATACTTAAAAATATTTTTATGCATAACACCAAAGTAAATTTCTTAGCTTAATCTTTTCATTATAGTTATACAAAACCAAGTCTAACTTAGAATTTATTTAAAAGTTTTGAAAAGAATATGCTAACTCTTTGCTTCAAATAATTTTAAGCCTCTTGATCAATTTATTTTTCAAGAACACATATATATATATAACTATATATAAAACAATTCTCCTTTTTTATTTTTATATATACATATATCTCTTTATTCCTTGGTGATTTTATTCTACTTTATCAAGCTTTCTAAGTGACCATGAATCCAGTATTGGACTAATGGATCCCAACTCAATTAGGCTTTATTAAGTATAGAAATACTTCTCAGCTTAATTACGGTTAACTTAAGTTTAGCAAGATAGAATCACCTTGAAGTTTAAGAAACTCCTTATTGGTGCCCATTTTCACACTCTTCTTTTGCAAAAATCTTTTATATATATATATCTCTTTATTCCTTGGTGATTTTATTCTACTTTATCAAGCTTTCTAAGTGACCACGTGAATCCAGTATTGGACTAATGGATCCCAACTCAATTAGGCTTTATTAAGTATAGAAATACTTCTCAGCAATTACGGTTAACTTAAGTTTAGCAAGATAGAATCACCTTGAAGTTTAAGAAACTCCTTATTGGTGCCCATTTTCACACTCTTCTTTTGCAAAAATCTTTTAATATATATATATATATATATATATATATATATATATATATATATATATATATATATATATATATATATATATATATATATATATATATATATATATATATATATATATATATATATATATATGAAAAATATTTAGATCAAGAGGACTTTGAAAAATTATTTTCTACTCTAAGCTAAGCATGTAAAACTTTTATTACTTTAATTAAAAGTCTATGTTAGGACTATAGTGAAGTATACTACTTTAAAAATTATTTCTTAAGAAAATTATTTAGAGATATCATAAAAAGTTCACTTGAGTATAAAGCTAACTAAGGACTAGAAAATTCAAAAATTTATCAAGTAGATCAATTATTAATTAACTCTATCAAGTTAGCAAGTGACAATTTTTTATTTTTTAGGGAAAGAAAAGAAACGATGAAAGAAAGGATTAAAAAAGAAAGGAGAAAAGAAAGAATAAAGTAGAGAGAAAATATGACTAGTCCCCACCTCTACATCTAAATTTTGCATTATTCTCAATACAAACTATATGATGTACAAAGTAAACCAGATAGGAAATGAAGCACTTATATTTGTTCAATGACTTATAACAATGATAAAATCATAAAAATCTGTAATTACCTTTGGTACGAGGAGAATATAGCCAAAAATTCTTGTTCTTGTTTTTAATTTTTAATTTTTTCTTTTTTTTTTCAAAGAATAAAAACTCTCAAATGAGAGAAGAATAAATTATTTTTCTTATTATTATGAAGAGTAAAGATGTAGAATAAAAGTTTTAAAATCAAAAGCTTAAGTCTTAAATTAAATCCTACCTTATTGCTTTAAACCTCTATCTTGGATTTTAAAGAAATGTAAAATGATGAGCTCTATTATATGCTTAAATTCCATACTTTCCAGGGTTGTCAATAATTTTTATAGCATTTTTATGGTAGGTTGGTAAAGAGTAATCAGTCTAAACAAAATAAATATGTATGTCATTGACGCGCATTTTCACCAATGGAATGTTGGGTTCAGAATTGGACCAAAAATCAGAATATTATTCTAACTCCTCAAAGAACTCAATCTCAGCTCTGAAAATCTCCTCTAGACTAGGGTTCATGATTGAGATTTGACGGGCAGATTTTTCCATCTTTTCTAGAAATTTAATTTCTTCATCAATGCATGATTTCTTCATTAATGATCTCCTCAAAACTCAAGTCAGTAAAATCTGACTCACACTCTCTTTCTAATTGTTCACTCAATATTTCCTGGATGTAGTTCACTTCTAGGGTTTGATTTGATGGATCAGTAGGCTAGTTCCCTCGATTAAAAATGTTAAGATCAATAGTCATGTTCTCATAGGACAGCTTTATTTGACCAGTTTTATATTTGATCAGAGCATTGAAAGTTGCTAAGAACGGTCTTCCTAGAATGATAATTATCTGACCTTTGAGATTGAAAATGGGCTACATTTCCAAGACTATAAAACTAAGAGAAAAATAAACTCCCCAACCTTGATCAAAATATCTTCTATTTCTCATTTAGAAATTTTTACGGATTTATCAGCTAACTGGAGGGTACATCTGGTTAGTTTCAATTCACTTACCTAGCTGTTGATAGACTGAATAGGAAAGAGAATCACACTAGCTCCTAAGTCTAGAAGTGCCTTATCAATGAAGGTAGTTCCTATAGCACACGAGATAGTAGGACAATTAATATCCTTATGTTCCAAAGGTGTGAGCTTTGAGAGCATGTCACTAATATTGGTAGCTAGAAAGATTTTCTTGGGAACATTAATGGTTCTTTTCTTAGTATTCAAATCCTTCAAAAAATTTTCATATGACGGGATCTGTTGGATGGCATCTAAGAGAGGAATGATGACCTTGACCTGCTTGAAAGTTTTTAGAATTTTCTTTATCTAGGGAGAATTGTTTCTAGGCCCAAGTCTATCTTGAAAGGGAGCAATGGGCTTAAACCTATGGAGATTGAACTCTAGTTCGATTTCAGTTTCTTGGTCATCGGAAAGGGGTGATTGTTGAACAGAGTTATCAGAAGGAGAGAGAATTTATTTAGGTTCAGCATTTTGAATAGGAGAAGAGGAAGATGGAGGTTGATCCGGAACCATTCTAACTTGATTATCGACTTATTTCCCTGACAGTAGTGTGTGGATTGCATTCACTTCAGCTCGGTAGGTTGAACTCGATCCAGTATCTTTAGGGTTTGCAATAGATTGACTAAAAAAATTTCTTTCTCTATTTCACTCACGGCACTAGCGAGTTGACCAAGTTGGGTTTCGAACCTAGCCATGGCTTGGGTCTTGGAATTGAGCAATTACTGGTTGTTTGCATGAAGGAATTCATAGTGTTGGCTTACTGAATCAACATGTTGGTGGTCTATGTAGATGCTTTGATCATAACTTCTAGATCTTTCTCTAAAATACTGAAATGGTTCTCATGATCAGAACTCAGAGAAATAGGATTTATTGGTTGATGACGAGGAGACTGGTTTGGATATGGTAGATTAGATTGTTGAAAATTGTCAATGTGTTGAATGGAACTGTATTTCCTTTAGAAAATTGTACGATTGAAGTGTGAGTGAAATTTTAATTTTCGAATAAATTTCCTGATTCCATGCAAATTTTGGATGATTTCTCAAACCCGAATTGTAGGATGGAGAAAATGGATCATTCACAGGATGCTGGAATGCAGCATTCACCTGACCTACTGGTTAATTGTTTCCTGATAGAGGACATTCCTCTAAAACATGAGCTGGAGATCGACAGTTATGATATCTTGGGGAAGAAACTTCGTTGATTTGAGCTAGAGCTCATTCTTTGGTTTATGGGGCTTCTAACCAATGCAGCTTCAAAGGGTATGTTCGACTCTAGGAAAAGACCACTGAATTTGGTTGGGGGATTTGATGCAACTCTTTCATCACAGATTTCCCACTGCATGATTTTCTCAAACAAATTTTCTAAAAATTTCTAAGCTTCATCAGCATTTTGCTTCATAAAATCCTATTGACACATAGATTCTAAGGATGCCTTTAAAGAATAATCCAATCTTTCATAGATGATTTAGCATAATTACCACTTTTCTAGACCATAATGAGGATATTGGATGAGAAGATCCTTAAACCAATCAACTTTCAGAATAGCTGCCCTAGAATCATCTTAAAATTCTAAATGCTGTTCCTAAGCTATACTGTTTTATGAATTGAGAAAAAAAATTTCAGAAAAATAATAGCAAATTCATCCCAGGCGGAGATAGAATTTGTGGGCAAACTATACAGCCATTTCTTGGCTTTATCCTTGAGAGCAAAGAGGATAAATCTGAGCTTAATCACATCCTCGGATAACTCTCTAATTTTAATCATAAGACAAACTACCTCAAAGTTGGATATAGCATAGACATCTTCAAATTTATTTCCTAAAAAGTTGGAAAGTATGTTTATGAAGTGCGGTCTAAGCTTATAATTAACACCATTAACTTTAGGAAGTTTAATGCAAGATGGAATTGCATTCCTAGTAGGATAACACATGTCTTGAAGAATGGGTAGATTTGGATTAACCATTTCTCCTTGTTTAAATATAGATTCAACATGAATAAGTGATTGGTTTTTCCCTAATTCAAACTTGCATGCATTAATTAAGGATCTTTTGAGAATTTTTACACTAAAAATTTTTAGAAAAAGATCTATCAAGAAAAACAAATGTTAAGTTTTTAAATATTTTTATATAAAATTAAAAGACCTAAAAGATTTTTGAAAAAGACAAACAAAGAGAAAAGAAAACCTAACTAAACAAATCAAAAAGTAACCACTTGAAACAATCACCCTTAATTCTAGAGTTAAGCCTAAACTCAACTAGATTAACTCCTAACCAAAAACTCCTTGAGTGAAAAGATTGAAGGTTACTTGGTTAGTTAGCCAGGTAAGGATAGTACTAGAGGTATGTCAATCACCAATTAAGTACCTCTTTCCTTGCAGAGTGCCTTATGCAACCCCTAAACCTTGCATTAGACACCAACAGAGTTAATTAAATGTAAACCGATTCACTTAAGGATTCCTTGTTCCTTAATGAGCTCGAATCATTAGGGGCCAACGTCTAATGAGTTTTAGTAAGTTTTGATTTGTGTAGTGAGCAATTAGTGATTTGTGGCTAAGGAAAGAATGATGAAATCCCTCACATTATTTTAATTAGGGGTTCTTACCATTAATGGTATTTTCAAGTGAGTGCTCAAATCAAAATGCTCAAATCACTTTGGCAAATTCCAACTAACTATATGCAATGCAACCTTAAGAATTATTTATTTTATTATGGTCAATAGGGAATATTTTTTATTTGTTTTTATTTATTAGTTTCTAATTTTCTAATGTGAAAAGCCTAACTAGAAGGTTGAATTGAAAATATTTGAAAGAGAACTTACCGTTTCAAGCAAATCTTCTTCTTTAATCTTCAATCTTCTTCTAGTTCAATCCTTCACAATGAAACATACAAATCAAAGAACCAAGATAGAAAAATTCTAATTACAAGCACCTTCCGCGATAACGGCGCTAAAAATATGATCGGGTGTAAATAATGCAAAGTTGCAAGTGCACAACTAAGTTATAGTATAGTATAGATATCAAACCCATGAGAAAAGTGTGTGTTTGAAATTCTAAAATTGGTCCTATAAGAGTGTGGACAAAAAGAGTAAGAGTGAAAGTGTAGAGATGTAGAGAGATTTGTCACAAAAATAAAAAGCTAAAACAAAAGGGAAGAAAGAGAGGAGGAGGAAACAAATAAAAGGAAAATAAAGATGAAAATAACAAGACGTGAAAAGAAATGGAAATAAGAAAAGAGAAGGAAGTAGGAAGAAGAGAAAAATATATAAAATAAAATCAAGAATAGGGAAATCAAGAGAGGAAGAGAAAAATCAAATTAAGAAAGATTGAGGAAAATAAGTAGAGAAGTTAGAGTCTAAAATTAATTTCACTAGCTAATTACAATTAGAATTTATGAACTACTCTTTTTTATCATATTTTACTTTAGATTTACTAAGCGTAGATTATCAAATCACTTAAAAAATATAATCTATTAAATTATCATCCAAGAAAAATTCCCATTCATGAAAAGAATAAGCAACTAGATAATAATCCCAAAATGAATAAGTATAACCTATCAAACCACTCAAGATAAGCATAAATTATCAAACTCTTTTTTATCAATTAGTCCTCTAGTTGATTATCCTAAACATGATCATTTTAAACATAACGAGACCGATCCATAAACCATAAAAGAAATTAAGCTAATTTCATACAATCATAGATTTCCTACAAGAGTTAGTTGCTCATTTTGTCAAATAAAAACAATGAAAAATCTATAGTAATAGGCATAAAAGAAGTAAATCTAGGCTACAAGAAAGAAAATAGAAACTAACTACAAAATAAGAATAAGAACACGAAAATAAAAATCTACACTATAAGCATGAAGGAAATCTACACTACAAAGCATGAATTAAAAGCAATATAAAAACTAACTGCAAAGCAAGAAATTAGAAGAGAAATTCATCAAAGCATAAAAAGAAAAAAAATAAAAACTAAACTACAAAGCAATAAAAGAGCATGAAAATAAATCTATACTATAAAGGAATAAATCTATTCTACCAAAATAAAATAAAAATAAGAAAATAAAATTCTAAAACATGTAATTCTAAACAAAGAAAATAAAAAGGGAAGATAAAACTTACATTATAAGGGATTGGCTCCTTGAAGGCAAATCTTCATCTTCAATTTCAAAGGAGGAGAAAAGAAAATTGAAGAGGAGGAAATTTTTTATTTATTGTAAATAAAAGTTTATAATTTTGGAAGGTCTTCTTAATTACGAGTGTTCGTGGGGAAAGTCGCTTTGTTATTCATCGCCGCTTGAACTCGCGTACTGTTGGCCTACAACAAAATTCAAACAAAAGAAATGCCTTTTATTTCAGCTTACAATGAAAACGAAAATTACAACTTTCTTCCTTTTAGAACAAACACGAGGATCTCTATTTTACGGGATCCTCGCCATGGGTTCTTTGCCTGCGTCGGACTTTTATTCGTCCGTGGACCACCGCGCAATTCGATCCGTGGAAACCCGGTTCGGAACTACAGACGGAAGGGCTCGCTTCACGAAGGAAACGACGCGACCGAGGGGATCACACTCACGGCGAGAGGATCGCCGGGGATCGCCTCACGAAGGAGAGGATCGCCGAGCGGTGAGATCTACTAGGAGAAATCACAGCTGACTGTGAGTCGACCGAAGTTCGCTTACCTCGCGGTTTGTAGATCGGCGTGCTCGCCGGTTCTCGGATCGTAAGGCCGACGGCTCGTGGATCTCGCGAGGGCTCTCTCAAGAATATCGAAAATCCAATCTCCAAAAATCCAGCCCAGAAATGAGCACCCCCACCTATTTATAGGAAACAAGAGGGGTTTATGGTTCACGGACACCAAACGGTGTCCGGTTTCTACCAACGCCGCTCCTCGGTTTGGTTTGGTTTTGGACTTTTCCGCGACGTTCGTTCGATCTTGTCATTGTCGCATCACCCACGCTTGGTTCACTTGATTGGTTTCATCCCGTCAACGGTTTAGGTGACGATCGGTCGATGTTCAAATCCGATCTCGTTGACGTTTGAACCCGATCGATCTCGTTGAAGCTTTGCTTGTTGGATTCATTCCATAACACATAGCCTCGTTGATTCGTACGCCTTGCTGACCCACTTCATGAGTTCGTCAGCTTGCTTTATGCGTTATGCGGCGTCGGTTTGTCGAACGGATCGTCGGTTGTCAACCCACCGTTACGAGTCTTTCTCGGGTATTGACAAGCAATTTTTTATGCCTACAGATACCCCCTCCAAAGCGTCTCAGTCTCGATTCTTTGGCGAGTCTGGGATGCTTTGGACATGATGAGCCCTTCACCCTTCGATCGGCGTGATGGGACTTGTGAATGACCTTGGCGTTTGATCTCTCCACTCCTTTCAGTCTTTCCAGTGCTTTGTAGGATTGTCAAGGTATTACTTGATCGCATTTTTGTCTGACCGTTGTCGAGATCTTGACCAGAAGTCGGTAGATAAATTTCTTTTGAGATTGGCTCCAGTATTTGATTCCTCCAATTCTCTCAGGTTCTCCAGTGCTTTGTAGGATACCTGGGGGTGTTGCGGTGCTGCATTTATTGCTTGACCGTTGTTGGAATTTCGAACTGTAGCTAATTGAGTTCATTTGTTGTTGACTCGTGTCGGTGGATTGTCGTCCAATTGACCATCGAGATTCCTCCGTTGATCGGGGAATTCTTCACTACGACGCGTTAATTGGCTTCAAACTATATGGGTTTTGGCCTTCAATGCGAGTGTAGCGTTGGTGGCGTCGCGATCTTACGTGGATCCGAACCGTTGATCGGTGAATCCTTCGTCGACGACGCGTCGGTTGGCGTCGCTACTGTATTACTCCTCGTTGGAGTGTATTCATCCACGGTGGGAGGTATTCTTCCTGGGATTTGTTCCAGTCCTTAATTGCTGCTTGGTAGGCCCTCGGCGTGACATACGAATCGGCACGTCTGATGGGGGTTCTTTCAAGGTAGAGCGTTGTTCGCCCATATAAGTCTCGGCGAGAATTCATTAACTTTTTCCACAGCGGAGGAAATTGAAGATTATCGAAGTTATCCTCGAGAATATTTTTGTGAAAATATTCTTCCGAACTTCGATAAATTAGGAAGCGGTTTATACTCATAATCCTAGTTGGAGTAGGATTAGGCGACGTTGATTGGCGTCGATGCAATCCGTACAATCGAGTTATCCACGAGAATATTTTTGTGAAAATATTCTTCCGAACTTCGATAAATTAGGAAGCGGTTTATACTCGTAATCCTAGTTGGAGTAGGATTAGGCGACGTTGATTGGCGTCGATGCAATCCGCATAATCGAAGTTATCCCCGAGAATATTTTTGTGAAAATATTCTTGGGAACTTCTCGATAAATTAGGAAACGGTTTATACCGTAATCCTAGTTGGAGTAGGATTAGGCGAGCGTTGATTGGCGTCGATGCAATCCGTACAATCGAGTTATCCACGAGAATATTTTTGTGAAAATATTCTTGGGAACTTCTCGATAAATTAGGAAGCGGTTTATACTCGTAATCCTAGTTGGGTAGGATTAGGCGACGTTGATTGGCGTCGATGCAATCCGCATAATCGAAGTTATCCCCGAGAATATTTTTGTGAAAATATTCTTGGGAACTTCTCGATAAATTAGGAAGCGGTTTATACTCGTAATCCTAGTTGGAGTAGGATTAGGCGACGCGTTGATTGGCGTCGATGCAATCCGTACAATCGAGTTATCCCTGAGAATATTTTTTGTGAAAATATTCTTCCGGGAACTTCTCGATAAATTAGGAAACAGTTTATACTCGTAATCCTAGTTGGAGTAGGATTAAACCACATGGGAGAATACTCGGGTAACATTGAGCCCGGTAACATCTCCAAAATCTTTCCGAATATTTAGGAAAGAGGATGGATAAATTATTGGACTGTTTTGGATTCCTTTTAGATGTCCAATTGGGCTCCAATTAGAATTCCTATCCATCGCCAAATAGGACTCCTTATTCAAAAGTGTAGGGTCGAAAAAATGTTTATTGATTGAATGAATATTTTACAATCAAATTCCTTCGATTACAGAGGAAGAGGAGATTGATTTGACTCCTCTTTTGTATGGGTTCTTGGTGGCGATAGGATGCTTCCCTCGATGCTCACGTCGAGATTGCTTCCCGTTGACGATCAGACCAAAGCTGCGGATGATCTAGAGGTTGCTGAAGAGGAGCTTGATCTCTCTTGGGCGCAAATGCTTGATTTTCCAAGGGTTCTCTCTAAAAGTCAGCCAGCCCTTTCTTTGTTGGGCTTTCAACTATTTATATGGGCCTGAGGGGTGTAACTGACCCCTATTGTCACTTTCACATGAGGGTTAATGACCCTTCCCATCGTGCCAGAGCCAATCAAACGCAAGGCCTGCGTTCTGACAATGGCCTCGCTTGCCATGCTGAGCGGGCGCCGCTACGCTGATTGTCGCCGCCAGTAACGCCGGGCGCTGAAGTAACGGCGAACGGCGAGCCTCGCTGACCAATGATGTCGCGGGCGAAGCTGCTTGAACGCCGAGGTTCACCGCTATAGGCGAACCTCGGTTGAATGTCGAGGTTCACCGCTATAGGCGAACCTCGGTTGAATGTCGAGGTTCACCGCTATAGCGAACCTCGGTTGAGTGTTGAGGCGGGTATCGAGACTCACCGCTATAGGCGAACCTCGGTTGAATGTCGAGGTTCACCGCTATAGCGAACCTCGGTTGAACGTCGAGGTTCACCGCTATAGGCGAACTCTGCTGAACGCCGAGGTTCACCGCTATAGGCTAACCTCGGCTGAATGTCGAGCCTCGGCGCTTGGCGAACCTCGGTTGAATGTCGAGGTTCACCGCTATAGGCGAACCTCGGTGAATGTCGAGCCTCGCGCTTGGCGAAGCTCGCCAATGTCGAGCTCGCTGCTTGGCGAGCCTCGTCGAATGTCGAGCTCGCTGCTTGGCGAAGCTCGCCAATGTCGAGCTCGCTGCTTGGCGAAGCTCGCCAATGTCGAGCCTCGGCGCTTGGCGAGCCTCGTGCGCTACGAAGAACAGTCGTAACTTTCAAACCGACGCCGGAACTAGACGAATTATATATGGAAATCGACCATCTCGACGAGACGGAGCCAATTGCCCCGGCCATCTTACCCAGTTCCTTTTGGTTTAAGAGATATCAGCATTTCTGTCTTATTTGGTAAAGTCAATCATCCGTAAACTTAACCTTTAGGCGGCCTCGACTCACTTAGATGGGCTCTTAAGCTCTTTTGCTCATTCCGAAGTTGCTGTAGGGATTAAGGCAATTTTATTGCCTACAACCCTCCAAAGTTTTCGGACTTGAATGCGGTTGAATGGAGTCCGAACACTTTGGATAATTAAGACTTGTAAGATGGTCGCCGCAAGACGAGCGAGGAACCTTCTAACGAACACGGTAAATTTGAATTCTTCATTTGCGCTAATGATTGCCCTCTAGGATTTTAGCAAACCCCGCCTATCAACGGATTTGATGTGCCTTTACCGACACCGCTTGAATCGGGCTAGCATGTAGATTACCTAAGTCCGTTCTACATGTAGCGTTGTGCTAAGAGAGTTAACTTTCTTAGTGCTACGATGTTGAATACGAGACTTTGTCCTTCTTACGGAATAGACTACCCTTCACGTGTGTTAGGCGTAGACTTATCTCTAATAAGGATCGAGATAAAGTCCCTATGCCGAGAGGCATAGATTCGCTTGTTGTTTAACAACAACCGCTACACGTGGAATGGCCATACAGATAGACTTTGTCTTCTCTTGGGCGAAGACGAACCCTTTGTGTCTTCTCTTGGGGCTTAAAACGAACCCGTTGTGTCTTCTCTTGGGGCTTAAAACGAACCCGCTGTGTCTTCTCTTGGGGCAAAGACAAACCGAATAGTGGCACATCGCATGGTAGGCCATTATCGTGAAATGATCAATCGCTCGCTGACATAAAAGTATAACGATCGCGAATCAAAAAGCAATCAAGTTGTTCGACGGAAAGTGTAACAACAAGGATTACGAACAAAATCATTTAGGAATGATTCTCGCGGAGGTAGCCGAGTCGCTCAGCTGACATGGGAGTATAACGACTATGGTCAAATAGAGGCACATCGCATGGTAGGCCACTATTTGGAAATGATCGAATCGCTCGACATAAAAGTATAACGATCGCGAATCAAAAAGCAATCAAGTTGTTCGACGGAAAGTATAACAACAAGGATTACGAACAAAATCATTTAGGAAATGATTCCGGAGGGTCCCGCCATCCCGCTTTGAGAGGATTGACGGAGAAAATCTTGAGGGAACTATCGAGGTGATTGTTAACATGATAGTTTAGGTCCCGCCATCCTATTGATGAGGATTGGCAGAGAATTTGGAGGAAATTAGTTATCGAGGTGATTGTTAACATGACAACTTCGGTGGGAGTTTGAAAGAAGACTATGGGTAGTACTTTTTCGTAAACTTACCATTAATAGGCATCATGATTCTGTCATTTCTTGATTGGTCAGCGGTATGCTCCATTCGAGTAAACCGATTCCACTACTTAATGGCCCTTCCCATTTTGGTTCGAACTTCCCTTCTTTTGGAGTTCAAAATCATCACGCTTCTTACGAGAACAAGGTCACCTTCCTTGAAAATACGACAGGACTTTCTTGTCAAATGCTTTAGAACCGGTCCGTAAAGCTCGATATGCCGTTGAGCCCGAATCGCCATCCAAAGATTTCAAGTTCTCAAGGCGCCGGCGATGATTTTCCTCGGTTGTCATTCCGGTGGATAACGCCATTCAAGCTTATCGGATTTGAATCTCTATCGGCAAAATGGCTTCACAACCATAAACCGAGAATATGGGGTGGTACTCGCCGGCAGCGTAACCGTTGTACACGGTAAGCTCCACGCCGCCTTTGTCGCTCCAACTTTTTGTTCAAGAGACCATCTTAGTAAGGATTTTGATGATCGCCTTATTAAAAGCTTCACCGCCCATTCGCAGCAGGTAGTAAGTCGTTGATGCTAAATTCGGATCGAAATTTATCGCGAGAATCGCGTGAAGGCATGGCCGACAAATTGCGGACCATTATCGTGGACGACCGCGACTTCATACCCCAGATATGACATGATGTTTAACAAATTTGATCACATCGCTTGTCTTGACCAATCTCAACGGACGGCTTCACCACTTTGAGAAATACTCGCTATCGCCAATATGAAGCGATGTCCTTTGAAGAAGGTGGAGAAATTGGACCGACGATGTCCATTCCCCACATTTCAAATGGCCGTGACGCATGCGGTAGGATGCAAGTGTTCCGAGGTTGGTGAAGGTAATTAGCATGTATTTGGCGCGATGGTATCTAGCCGAAGCCACAGATCCTCACCATTGTCGGCCAATAATAACCGAAGTTCACGCACCGGTCCCATAACTTGGGCCCGTGTTGGTGTGCTCCACAAACACCGCCATGAGCTTTTTTCAAGACTTGCTCGCTTCCTTAGTTGATAAGACATCGGCAAGAACCCATCATATGACCTTCTATATAAGGTCTCAGAATCGGGAATCGTAGTAAAATCTTGACGCCACCGACTAATTGACTCCTTTCTTTTATGTCTTCGCAATATCCCATGCAAGACATAGTCGATGATCGAAACCGCCACCGTGCTTCAAGTGACTTAGGTTCGCCCTCGACCGCTGGACCAGAATGCATATTTTGGCGAAATAGTTGCCGACTAGACACAATAACTTGCCGGTAGCATTCTCAGCAGGCTAGCGTAGCAAGCAGACGCCAACGATCGGCGTAAGTGTTCCGCAAACGGGCACATGATCAATGTAAAAGCTTTCAAAGGAGTCGCCTAAAGTTATGGCCGCTGCATGATGAGGGATAAGGTCCTCGCCCGACTTCAGATTCTCCTCTCGCTGTTTTACGACTAGCCGTGAATCCCCAAATGCTTCAAGGTGTTTCACGCCTAGATGTTTGGCTATGTCGAGACCAATCAACAACGCATTATATTCTGCTACGTTATTGGTGCATGGTTCTGATAACGACACAGCTCGTGGTATCACGTGGTTTTGCGGAGATATCAATACTACCCCACCCGCTACAACGGGCCGTGGGTTGCTCTCGAGCTCAGATCAAAGAACAACTGCCACTGTTCCTTAGAGACCGATTAGCTTCATAAGGTTCATCGTGCATGTCTTGATACAATTCGACTTTCCTTTCAATGGATGGTTAGCCATAAGATCACAATACTTGACCCTTCATCGCCTTCGAGGTTTGAAGTGAATGTCGATCGAGATAACAAAGAATGCCCATCTAGCCATTCGACCATTCAACGCAGCCGGGTCATGAATACCCGTGATAGGGTCAATTTTGGAGATGGCGTGTATGGTGCGTCCCACTAGATAGTGCGCATCTTTTGGATGGCGAAGACCAAAGCCAAACATTCCTTCAACGGGAGGATATCGATATTCGCCCCCGACAACGCCCTACCGAGGTAATAGACCGCCGCTCGCGGGCCATTGTCATCGCCCCGGTTAAGAGACTGCTAACGATACTCAGAGCGGATGTAAATCGAAATGGCTTTCCGATTTAGGTGCAACCAACACAGGGGATTAGACAGATACGCTTTGATCTCTTCAATGCCTTCCGACAATCTTCATCCCAAACTAACGATACACCCTTCTTCATGAGCTTGAGAATGGTTGACATTTCCGATAAATTGGAGATGAATCACGAATGTAAGCCAAGCGCCCTTGTTAAGCCAAGCGCCCTTGGAGGCCACGAAGCTCTCGAGGCTTCTAGGAGGTGGAAGTCCTTGATAGCTTTGACTTTGTCCGGTCGAAGTCAGATACCATCCGCCGTGGACTACTTAATCCTTAAACTTGCCACTAGACATTCTTAAAAGACTTAGCTGGTTCATCCTCACCGATGTGCCCAAGATTATCTCAAATGTCGCCCTCAAGTCGCAGAATGATCACTTTTATGGACTCTT
This sequence comes from Asparagus setaceus, assembly GCA_012295165.1. Lineage (NCBI taxonomy): Eukaryota > Viridiplantae > Streptophyta > Magnoliopsida > Asparagales > Asparagaceae > Asparagus > Asparagus setaceus. The sequence continues at coordinate 11,974,934 of CM022710.1, forward strand.
GACTACCAAATCGCCCACATAGTATTTCTACCGCCTTCCGCAAATGTTTTCTAAGATAGTGGTCATGGCACGTTGGTATGTAGCCCTGCGTTTTCAAGCCGAAAGGCATAATCAGATAATAAAGATATTCCCCGGACTGTTCGAAAGCGCAGTGCTTCTCATCATCGGGTGCATTTTGATCGATTGTACCGAAAAGCCATCCATAAAGACATCCTTTCAAACCCACACGGTTATCGACGATAATATCCGCGGATTGGTAAAGGAAAATCATCTTTGGACATCTTTGAATTTAAGTCTCGATAGTCGACGCGACGGCCGATTCGGCCCGCTTTCAAAAAGTGTACTATATTCTACCCACGGTGTTGAACCTCGAATAAAACTGCTTTGATCGGCTTCGATTTCTTTCTCAATGGCCTTCATGACTGAGGGCAAATCGTCGTTGTTGTGTAACAGCTTAGCTCTGGTTCGATATTAAGGCAATGCATAGCCACTTGAGGGTCTAAGCCGCATATCTTCATAACTCCGCCAAGACATCGATATATTCCCGCATCAAAGCCGATAAGGCTTTCCTTTTCTTCACCACAAACTATCGCTATGAATATGGGCTTGGATTAGCTTCATCCCCATATCAACTCTGACTATTTTGTCATCGGTGGGCGGTTCGTTGTTCAAAACGATGTTCCCACCGTGATCCCGAAGCCGTTGACTTAGCGATCTTCGAATAATGACACCTGATCGCCCTCTTGAATCTCAAGTGGATCAACTGAGGTCATATTGGCCATCGTGGACCCACTTCGTCCCTATACCGGCCGTAATCCTGTGAAGCCGCCTTTAAGATGAGTGATCTGACTCACCTCGCCGTAACGCTAATGAGTACGCAGCGACTCATATCCCAACCCTTTACGAAGTTTTATGATAGTAATCATCAGCCGGTCCGACATAAGCAGATCGGATCGTGTCCCGATGCCTCTCCCATAGTTTAAGCCTTCTTTGTGAAGAAAGTCATACCCCATTTTCTTCATCAAATGTTGATTTCCGCCGCAGAAATATGAAAATTAGGTTCTTTTCCTTTTGCTTGGGGTTGTTCCACCTCGGCTTGCAATGGTTTATTGACCTGCCCAAAGATAATGTCTTTCTCGATCATTGTTTCGGCCGGTATCACAAAACCGCCATAAGAGTCAAGATGCCTTTGGGTCATCATGAACACTAACCGAAGTTGGCATGTGCAGTAGGTTCAAAGATACAACCGTAAGGCAGACTCACATTAAGTCAAGATGACTTTTAACACCCAAGCATGTTTTAAATCATAATCTTCATTGAAAATGACGATATCGCCATCGATCATTCAGATCGATTACAAAGGGTTTTACATCATTGAACACAACTCTTGTTCGACTCTATGTCGCCTTCATTCCCACCGCCATAGTCCTCGATCTGTGGTTCACCGGTTTGGCCTTCCCAAGGTAGTGGACGTAATCGCGAAATAATTCTCCACCCCTTGAACGGTTGCCTTCCGCACCAATGTTTTAACCACCCTTCTTCGTCACGTGACTTCATGCATTGATGCAACGTAGATGGGACGATCAAGTTTTCGTGGATCCGTGGTCGACCCAAGAGCAAATTGTAAGATGTGTCCGCCGATGACATAGCAAGTGACATCCGCCTTCAAGTCTCCTATCCGCATCCGAGTTTGATTTTGCCCTAAGGACAGAATTGGCGCATTGAAGCCGTGATGGTAGTCCCGTTGTCGCCAAACGATGCAGCCGTATCCCAAGATGTTGTATGATTCTCAATGGGATGATACTCACGCGGATCCCGGATCAACTTGAGCCCTGCTGATTCTGGACAGAGCCAATGTAACCGTGAAAGTATAATGGCCTATCATGCTTCGGTTCTTCACTTGCATGTCCTCCGAGGAGAAGGTGATGCAAGGTATTGGCCCCTTGAAGACCTCGGTGACATTGGGCGAAACTTCTGAGCTTCGGGAAATGAGCTTAGGAACGCCGTTATCCGCCAACGCCGCAAAGCTCCGGTAGATTGAGAGAGGCTAAGAGCTCGAATAAAGTGATCCTCGCCGATGTTGAGAGTTGAGCTAGAACATCAAACCGAAAGGGGCCTTCGAGGTCTCTCAGGTCCTTCCTAAGCTCTAGCGATTTCCTTGTTTTGGGCTCAATGACCGCACCCTTGATGGTACATCGGTACCGCCGATACTCCCTTGAGAACTCTTCCATCCCCAGCCGGGTACGTGTGCCGCGGCGCCGGATGATTTGCTCCTTTTCCCAAGCAGCCGAGGTGGCATTACAAGTCCTCCCTTTAGGCTTTGAAGAGGTCCATTGTTCATCCGATAACAAGTCGGGTGGACTCCACATAATTTCGCCTCTTGGGCGAGTGTAAGGGACCATACCTTGTGCCTCCCGCCGCCGAGATCAAAGTTCACAACTTTGGCTCTCGCTGAGGGATCGGCTTTACCCCATCTTGCACTTGAGTCCGCCAAGTCGCCAAATTGGAGAGCCACCATGTTTGCGCACACCTTCTTCGATCCTCCCAGAGTCATAACACCCGCTTCTAACAAGACTTGATCTTGTCTTTCAAGATGTAGCATGACCCTGCTGATGGTGTACCATTCGATGGTACATGCAGATTTTGATCATCCGGCCCTTGAAGTTTCCTCCTGCCTCATTTCCTAAGCTGATCTTGTTCATTTTGAGTAAAGTTTAAGGATTGGTATGACCTGGTCATCCTTAAAGTCATACTTCCTCCGGGACTACTGCCAAAACATTCGATTCGCTGAAGGGTCTCAAGTAGGTTGGTCTCCACGGCCAAAGTCTCCTTCCCTTCGACGCTTTTGGGGAATAAAATTGTTCGATACTCCCTTTTATGACGAGAATCGGGTTCTCGGCTTCGATCCTCATAAGCATGTTCTCAACTTGCTCTCCCTCGCCACCACTTTCCAAGAGTGTGCTTCAACCGCACCCATCTTTGAAAGTATGTTGATCGAGAGGTTGGCTCAGACATCCCGATGAATGTCGCCCGAGGCCGGGTCCCGAGTGCAAAGATAGATTCGAATCGCTGACGAACGGCCGACTGCATCCTTTTTGCTTTTCACCAAAAGTGGCCATAGACACCTCGTCATCATCAAGAATCGGGCCATAAAAGCCTCTCAGACATCTTTCCAAGAGCCGAGAACTGTGCTCTAACCTTCAAACCATTCAAGGCTAATCTTTAAGAGTGTTAATGAATAACCGGTCATGATAGATCGCACCGCTATATGCCCTCTTGTGCTTGAAGTAATAGATGTGCGACGGAGAGCTTTTTCCGCCGAACCGCACTAAATTGCTGCTTGAATTTTGGAGGATATGGGATCATCCCATTCTATAGGTATGGCCTTGCCACCCCAGCCTCTTAGATTGCCCTTGAGTTTCGTGGACGCCCAACCGCTTTTGGAAATCCCGCAACATATGATCTCGCTTTCGCACGCTGGATTCGATTCTCGGCCCGATGACATTGAGTGAACATCATGATCCCCATCGTAGCCTTCTTGCTTCGATCCGGATCCTCCTTCGCTCATCTTCTTCTTGCCCACAACTTTCCATCATCATCTCTGCTGCCTCGATAGATTCTTGTCAAGCAAGAATAGTAGCTTGTTGCTCTTCAATTCTTCGCGCATCTCTTCTTCTCGCTCGCCATGAGGACATCGGCCTCATCACCAAATCGATTTGAAGGTTGAGATGTAGCGATGGCAGAGTTCTCCAATTCTTCGGCGACTCACCTAACCGGGTAATCAAACGATTGCCGCCCGGGTGCGAAGACGGTGCTTCGATAGCCTTTGGCTATTGATTACGCGCCCGTGAAACCCGGGAGTACTCGGGTCGACGATTCAGATCGCTTATCGGCCTTGCTCCCGCCCTCCCAACCATGTGCTAATGGTCATCTATGACCTCGGGTTGCTTGCCTTTATGCGGTGGAACCGCTTCGCCTAGTTGACGGGTCGATAACCGCCAAAACCGGGGTCGATGCGTTGATGAACATTGGCCAAGATCGCAGAGATGAGCTTCTCAAGAAGAATGAGACGCATTTGATTGGCATCGCTATGCGGTGAGATAATCACGAGATCGGAAGCGGGTGTACCCCCAGCTGATTTTGAAAATGAGCCTCGCGGAGAGGGGTTTCCGAGTCGAAGCTTGGCTTAACCTCGGCGAGGTTGCCACTTCCCTTGACTCGGGCGGCGGCTTATGGCAGGTTCGCCATCCGAAATAAGTTCATCCGTCAAGATGGACCTCATGTTGATGAGGTTCGCCATTCTCACACTTGCCATGACGCAGGTTCGGCCAACGCAGCGATGTTCATCACGCTGTCGGGCAGATTCGCCAAGCTGCACGAGGCTCGCCTCTTTCAAGGGGACCTCGCTGTAGGCGCAGGTTCGCCACTCGACGCAGGCTCGCCACTTCTGAGGGGACCCCACGCTAGGCGCAGGTTCGCCACTTGGACGAGGCTCGCAAAGATGGGCTTAACGCTCGCCTTGTGGACGAGGTTCGCACCGGGCGACGCCGCCTTGTTTCGAATGAACCTCTGATGATGACAGGTTCGCCATTTGCTTGGACGACACCCCGTGTCGAGGTTCATAATGACGCAGGTTCATCATCAGAGCCAGATCTCACCGTGATGAGGCTCATCTCTTCTCGGGGACCTCATACCGCTGGGCGCAGGTTCGCCACTCGGGGGCAGGCTCGCCATGTTTCCACCGAAGCTCGCGGTTGTTGCCGAGGTTCGCAACCGGACGAGGTTCATCCCTTTGAGGGGACCTCGCTGATGGCGCAGGTTCGCTACTTGTACTAGGCTCGCAGCAGAGCTTATGTTCGGCCGCGTGGATCAGGTTCGCAAATGGGTGACCTCATCTCGCTTTTGAATGAACCCCGGGATGATGACGAGGTTCGCTGATTTTCTTCGACGATAGTGGAGTCCGCCCAACGAGACCAAAGCTCGAGCACGCCACGAAGCTTGGTTCTGCCAGCCGACGTTGTCCGAACGCCTTGAGAGGAGACCGCTAGGGGTTCGATTCCATAGGCGAGCTTAGGCTCGCCGGCCAAAACTTGGCTAATAACATCCGGTTGGCCCGCTGCTTAACAACTTAGCCCGGCCGGGTCGACTTTTTGGAGCCTTGTCCTGAGAGACAAAGGCCATTGTCGAGGTTCGCCAAAGGATTCAAATGGGGTTACACAGGGCTGAAGTCTCATACGAGACTCACGCATTAATTTGCGGTTCTTTACCGGGCTAGATGCCCCGAGGAAAGAAATTGCATTACTCGATCAAATTCAATGACCAAGGTCCTAACCTCGGTTCCAATTGCAACTTCGCTAATTGCGCCACCACCGCCATCTAATGAATGGTTGCTCCCACTGGTCGCCATCTTCTCAGAGGGTCAAAAATGTTTATTGATTGAATGAATGTTTTACAATCAAATTCCTTCGACATGAGGAAGAGGAGATTGATTTGACTCTCTTTGTATGGGTTCTTGGTATATAGATGCTTCCCTCGATGCTCACGCCGAGATTGCTTCCCGCTGACGATCGCATCAAAGCCGCGATGATCTAGAGGTTGCTGAAGAGGAGCTTGATTCTCTGGGCAAATGCTTGATTTTCCAAGGGTTCTCTAAAAGTCACCCCTTTGTTGGCTTTCAACTATTTATACGGGCCTCGAGGGGTGTAATCAATTATTGTCACTTTCACATGAGGGTTAATGACTTCCCATCGCTGTAGCCAATCAAACGCAAGGCCCGCTCGACAATGGCCTCTGTGGTTGCTACAGCGAGCGCCGCATAGCTGATTGTCGCCGCTAAAGAACGCGCCGCCTGGTAACGGCGAACGGCGCAGCCTCGCCGACCAATGATGTGGCGAAGCTTCGCTTGAACGCCGAGGTTCATCCGCGGCGCTAACCTCTACCGAGTGCCGGTTCACCGCTATAGGTGAACTCGGTTGCCGCGAGGCTTATCGGCTGCTGGCTTAACTCGTTGAGGTTGAGGCGGGTATCGACTCACCGCTATAAGTAACCTCGCTGAATGTCGAGGTTCATCGCTATAGCGTCCCTGCTGAACGCCGGTTCGCTATAAGGTAACCTCGTTGAACGCCGAGGTTCACGCTATAGCGATCTCGGTGAATGTCGAGCTCGCTACGGCGCAGCTCGCTCAATGTCGAGCCCGCCATGGCAACTCTAATGAATGTCGAGCTCGGCCGCTTGGCGAAGCCTCGCTGAATGTCGAAGCATGAAGCCCGCTCGAATGTCGAGCTCGCCGCTGGCGAAGCCTCGTCAATGTCGAGCTCGCTGCTTGGCGAAGCTCGCTGAATGTCGAGCTCGCCGCTGGCGAAGCTCGCCGAATGTCGAAGCCTCGCCGCTATGAAGCCTCGCCTCGCTACGAAGAATGTGTCGTGAACTTTCAAACCAGACGCCGAACTAGACGAACTATATATGGAAATCGACTATCTCGACGCAGACGGAGCCAATTGCCCCAGTCATCTTACCTAGTTCCTTTGGTTTAAGAGATATCAGCATTTCTGTCTTATTTGGTAAAGTCAATCATCCGTAAACTTAACCTTTAGGCGGCCTGACTCCACTTAGATGGGCTCTTAAGCTCTTTTGCTCATTCCGAAGTTGTTGTAGGGATTAAGGCAATTTTATTGCCTACAAAAGGGATTGTTCATGTGGGTTGTTATAAATACCCACCAACCCTCCTTTTCTCTCGACCTAGCCGCCCCCGTTTCTCTCTCTCTTGTTTTCATCTCGCCTCATCTCTCTCAAACAACGAGGTACATGCATGAGTATTTTACGACGCTTTTTTCTCTTTTTCTACTTTTCTTTTTCTTTTTTTCTTGTTTTGTTTTGTGCATGAACAGTGTGCAATCAAGAAGGCGGAGAACGATGTCGACGACGACCGATGGCGGTAATCGAACGGCGCGGCGCCGGCAAAGGCCTGGCGCTGCTCGGCGCATTTCAGTCGCTACTGCCGAAATTGGCGCTACTCCGGCGCGACCAGTCACTGGCCGAAGCTGGCGCGTCTGGCGCATCGCCGGCTACTGGCTGAAGCTCGGCGCGTCTGGCGCATTGTGCCGGGCTGGCCGAAGCTGGTGCGCTCAGCGCATTCAGCCGCCGGGCTTTCTGGCGCGTCGTGCCTGCCGAATTGGCGCTGCCCGCACACGCTTACCGCTTGTGCATTGGTTGTTGCACCGATTGTGGGCCGGTGGTCTCTTCGGCCTTTTTCGCTGATTTAATAGCAGATTTGACTTTATTTGTTTTCTTTTGCGCTGATGTCGCTGGAAGGTCACGCCCGAGGAGCCGCACCGCTTCCTCCAATCACGATGACGCCACCATCGCTTTTCTGCCGGAGATCTTCGTGTTAAACCGCCATTCACAACCCGTGATTTATAAATTGCATGGCCTTGATTCCTCCTTCGTGGGGAACGACCGTGATAGCCTTGATCTCTCCGCCGTGAGGATCGACGCCGCATACCTTTGATCTATCCTTCGTGGAGGATCGACGCTATATTTCATGGACGATGAGGAGCGATTCGGTGTACTATGATCGATGGATAGAATACGCCGCCATTTTATTGTGACGGTATATTATCCAATCAATCCGTAGAGCGCTCGGGATTGATCTTCCCATTGTAAGGCCGGACTCACCTCATGAATTTCGTGGAGATGAATTCAACGCCTTATATATATGTTTGCGGTTTTGACTCATTCCATTTCATCTTTTCAGCTTGAGTATCCTCTGCGCTTCCTTCGCGATGCAGCTTGACGGACGCCGTGGTGACCAATCCTCCGATGATCCTACTATTCTTATTTTCGCTTAGACCGGATATCCTACAGAGGTGACCCAGCTGGTACTTGGGGAAGTCCTCGTGTTGAGGTCGCCGATGATCGACGCCACTGAGAAGATTATCGGTTCTTCTCACTTTGGGCAAGACGACAATTTATTTGGTGACTCGGCCGAGGACCCGGATAACGACTTTCATTGAGAGGAGCAATGGCCGCACAAGGACGATGGTGGATTCTTATATCTCCCTTGGGTTCCGGCACCGCTTGTTTGACCGAAGTTACGCCATCGCATGCCGCATCGGAAAATGTCGCGGGTGCCCCATGCAGGAGCTGATAAAGATTCATCAAGGGTTTATCACCCATCGCGGTTCCTCGCTCACTCGTGAGGTCGGGCTATTGACTCCACTCGTATATTGGGATCGATTCTCCACTGTGACGCAGCATTTCATCACCGGGTCGACTTTGAAGAACCGCTTTGCCCCGTTGGGACGGGAGATGCATCCGTCATAGATTCTTCGGCCGGGTTCATTCTCGCAGATAAGCTTTGGTGGACTCGCCCGACTAGTCACGCTTCGGCCGATGGGCAGGACCTTCTCCGTTTATGTCGCAGTCAGGCCACACATGTATGGGTTCCATCGCACCAACCACTTCTTCGCTTTATCTGAGCTTTATGATCCCGATTCAACACATTCTAACCGTGCATGGCGAACTTGATTGGCTTTGCACGAGATGCACCGGTCTCGGTTTACCTATGGAAGGATGCTCTATCGTGAATATTTCCTTCTCGCCGGTGAATTGTCGATCAAGGCTACTCGCCTCGACCGCGACACTCGGGGACCTCACGCGCTATTATCACATTGCTCTAGCATGATAGAGCCGCCAAGAAGAGGAAGTCGATTATAAGCCCAAACAGTTCGCCAATTATTTGTTCAAACATCTCGAGGACGATTCTATGAGCGTTTGTGAGCTGGCTCCTTCTACCCTTCTCGAGGTTAATGCGTTGATCGAAAAGTCCGGCGCTAAGTCTTATACCCCGAGTAGCACGTGAGTACGCTTTCCAAACAGGACCAAATTCTCGACCTTCTTATGGCATGCAAGAAAACGATCCCGCCGATGACTCTTCTTAACCGCTTCATCGCCATCCGTTGAAGAAATGTGTGATGCCGGTCGTACCAGCGACGCTTTGCCGCTAGAGGTACTCTATCCCGCAGCTCACCGCTCATAAGAAGGAGCCGCTCTTCTTCCTGATGGTGGCTAACATTCATCGGGACTTCACAAATAGCCACCGCCTTTACTCGGAGGAAAACAAACCGCCGTGAGATTCCTCATGTCAAGGTGGAATTGCCATACACCTACTTGATGGCTCGGTTCGTCCCTTCATCGACTATATGATGACAAATACGAAGCTTGCGATCCGTCTGTCTCCTTTTATCCAATCTTTAGAGAAATGTAATGGCGGCCGGATTTTAGCGGTACCGAAGTACCGCAAATCCACAAGGGTTGGTCTTCAGGTGTTTTCCTGCCTCCCACGCACGGGAGGCTTTGATTGATGAGGAGAGACATAAAATGAACCGGACTTTGACGCGCATCGCTTTAATTGGTCGACCAACATCCGACTGGTTATCTTATTTCTCGAGTGAGAAACGAGTGCTACATTGAGCCTTATTTCCTTCTCGCTTCTGGCCGGGCCGTTACCACCGCCTTTACGCTGGGAACCCGAACCGAGCCCGACTGCAATGTTTGATCGATGGTGTCCGGCGTGGTGGAGTATAGCTGGTTGTACCGATGCAATTTAGCCTCCTGTAATCGATCGCAAGTTGGAGTCGACATATTTATACCGCAGCTTGGCTTTTGGCCGCCGCGAACTCGCTCGTGAAGTCCCTTGACGAACCGAAGGTCGAAGAGGCTTCCCGAAATGACACTCGCCGCTCAGAGGCCGCCGAGCCCGAAGAAGCTGCCGCCAGACTCGCGAATCGCATTGTGTCCGATGGGGAGATTCATAGTTCCGTGGTCGATACGTGAGATGACCAGAGGAGATTGCAACTCATGAAGAGGACTCGTACTCTCTCTTTTACTCTTATTATTCCCTCCTATGATATCCTAGTCTCGACTGATCTATCTTTTCGTGCATACCGAAAGAGATGGTCCGCTTCATGATGGGGACAAACTCCGAATGGAGTTCCTTTAAGTAAAGAGACTTGTCCACGATTCACCGCCTCTGACCATTAACTTGATTCGACAAGCCAAGACTCGGCCGGTGATGGGGTAATGTTCGCTAACCCATAACCTCTCGATTATCCGCTTTTTATGAATTCACGATTTCTCCTCGTGCAGAGAATTTGGTGGGATGCCAATTTTGATTTTCCCTTCCTCGACTTTTGCCCAGCCTCGTGGAGCAAGTACTCTGAGCTATGGACGGAGAGCCCGAGAATACCAACATAGGACCAGATTGGAAAACCGGTTCGCCTAACATGGTATTTTTCTACCCGACAAAGACTTGCAAAGACATGAAATTTGTTTCCGCAGCTCATCTATACTTCACACTCTTATGCCGCCTTTTTCGATGGAGGACTTCGAGGATTTGATGCGCCGATGACCCGAGACGCCCTCCTCCCGGCGATACCGAGCTTGAGTTAGGAATTCTAGGATATCGAGCATTCCTTTGAAGGTAAACTCCTCCTCGATAATCATAGGACTATTCAATTTTAAATAGTACGCCTATGATTGAAAATGTCTCCCGCTTGATAACAGACTCGCCCCGGTGACATTGAGGTCGCTATTCCTCCAGAGTCACCGCAATCGCTGATATGTCGGACGCGGTGTGTTGAGATACCGATTGAGACTGCCGATGCGCCACCGACCGCCGTCTCGCCGGTTTCATTAGGGCAAGGAGTCGGCTCTATGTATGAACCCTTCCACGCCAATACCATGTTGATTTTGTTTTGGGGGTTTTAACCCTTTCTTCCTTTTCGCAGTGGTCTCACATTTACTCTTCACGACTTAGTGAGAGCTTTGATGTCCGACGACGATCCATCTCGCTTATTATCCCGTGGAAATTCATTCGCTCTTTTCCTATTTGGCCATAGTGGTAGACACTTCTACACCGCTTTCTTCGCCGCCCGCCATTCCTGATCCTAGGGTAACCACGATACGAGATGCGGGTTATTCAGAGTTGGCCTGCATTGCCGATGATCTCGATCATTTGAGGTTAAGCTCAAAAGTCGCAAGACTTTGAGGCGCCGCTCCTCATATAGAGAGACGACAGAGGCTCGCCTGAAAGCCATGTGATGCTCGCCATTACCGGACTCGGTTCGATGCAAGAAGACCGGTGCATCTTTTGAGATCGCCACCAAGCTTCGCTTCCGTGGAGCATTTTCAATCTTGTGTCGCCGCTGAGAAGCGAGGATAGTAGAGCTCTAACAGAACTCCAAGCGCGAGGGAGAGTCCGATCATCTTGAAGTCGACAGGCCAACAAGGAGGAGACTTCTGCACCATGTCCGAAGCTTGAGTTTTCAAAGCGAAGTCGGTCAAGTCGAGGAGGAAACCGCAAAGACCCTTAATGGCGCCGAGGAGACTTTCGTATCGAAGCCGTGAGGAACTTCAACAAGCTTTCCTCAATAAAGTATTCGATGAAATGAAATTTGCTATCACAAATTTGATGTTTAGAGAACTTGTAACTTCAGCCTTTATCAATAAAACGTGTTTCTATCCTCTTTTGTGCTTTATTACTATTCTATTTCACGTAAATAATTAACCATAATACTTATAGGATTTTGGCAAACCTCACCGCCAACGGATTTGATTAGCCTTTACCAACTACCGCTTGAATCGGGCTAGCTATGGATTATCCGACCCGCTCAAGACGCGGACGCTGTGGCCGAAGAATGAAACTCTTCTAGACTTGTTGCTATGATATTGAATACATAGGCTTGGTACTCTTTACCGCAAGAGATCGCCCTAACGCTGCGGTGAGGCGCCTTAATCCCTTCTTAGGCTGGATGAAATACCCCGACCGACTCGTGTCTTCTTCAATCGAAAGACTAAATCGGCGACGCCAGCATGAGGCGTTGACTTTAGGTTATTGGCCAACCCCAGCCTTCAACGGTTTGATGAGCCTTTACCAACTACCGCTTGAGTTGGGCTAGCATGTAGATTATCTAACTGCTCTACACACAACGCTGTGCTAAAAGAATGAAACTCTTCTAGACTTAATGCTACGATGTTGAATAATGAGGTTTCCTTTATCACTGAATAGACTACCCTAACGCTGCAGGAGGCGCTGGCTTTATCCCTTCTTAGGCTTTCGATAAAATACCCCAAGATGAATCTTGCTTTTTGACCGAGAAGGATTGAACCGATTAAGATTGATTGAGGTGGGAAAGGAAGAATGTATTCTATTTCCTAATGTGGAGAGGAAGGAGGATCTTGTCTCCTATCTCCCAGTGAGGGATGAACAAGAGAGGAAGGTTTTGTATCCTATCTCTGCCATGGAGAGGAAGGAGGATCTTGTCTCCTATCTCCTGCAAGGGATGAACAAGAGAGGAAGGTTTTGTATCCTATCTCTTGCCGATGGAGAGGAAGGAGGATCTTGTCTCCTATCTCCAGTAAGGGATGAACAAGAGAGGAAGGTTTTGTATCCTATCTCTTGCCATGGAGAGGAAGGAGGATCTTGTCTCCTATCTCCTGCAAATGTGGGAAAGGAAGAATGTATTCTATTTCCAAGGTGGAGAGGAAGGAGGATCTTGTCTCCTATCTCCCGGCTTGGAAAGGAAGGATTTTGTCCTGCTTCCAAAGGAAAGAAACCGAAAGTGGGATCTCCACTTCGAGAATCTTGAAAGGCTAAACTAAGAGCGGATCTCCACTCCAAGAATCTAAAACAAGAGAGGAAGAATGTATTCTATCTTGCTTCAAGAGGAAGGATGTGTCCTATCTCCGTGAATATGGGAAAGGAAGAATGTATTCTATTTCCGATGAGAAACTAAGAGCGGGTCTCCACCGAGAATCTTTGAAGGGTACGGATAGCTTTCGCTTATAGGATTGCTAACCTGAATTTGAGTGGACCTCTTTCGCCAAGGAATCGAGAGGGATTTTGCCGGTAGTTGGACCGTAGAGGTTTTAGTGGGCCCACCGCCAATGAATTTGATCGGTGAGAGAATTTTGGAGGAAAACACAACAACTTAGGGTTATCCTCATGAATATGAGTGAGATATTCTCGAGGAACTTCCTCAAACGGGTTATCCCGAATGTGCTAAGGATAATACTTTTTCAGAAACTTCCCGCTTATCGGGCATTAATTGCCGGTCCCCATTCTCAGGTGATGAGGCGATATGTTCGCTTGAATAGACCGTGTCTATTACAAACGGTCCTTCCCATTTGGGTTCGAATTTACCTTTCTTTTAGAGGTGAGGATTATCGGCCGCCGAAAGCAAATGAGGACGCAGATCTCCTCCTAAAAGTTGTTCTCGTCGAACTTTCTTGTTGAAAGCCCTCACATTCTAGCTTGATAGAACTCAATACATTGTTGAGCCTCCAGCGCTTCTCATCTAACATCTCAAGCTCTTCGAGACGCTTCGATGTTGTTCTTCTGGCCGCCATCTCAGGCATGACGCAATGACGGAATCTGATTTCCAACGAGAATCGCTTCACACCCGTGAAACCGTGGAGTACGGGTTGCTCCGCCAGCGTATGACGGTCAGCGATATGCCCAAAGTCTCGAAGCTTATCCCATCCCGCTTTGTTATTCTTCACAAGCTTCGACAAAATCTTGATAATCGCCTTGTTGAACGCCTAATCCATTTGCCGCCGATTATAGGTCAGTCGATGAGACATCTTGTATCTTGAACTTTTCGCAAAACCCGATGAAGGAATTGCCGATAAATCGGGGACCATTATCATGCACGATCCGCCTTGGGACACCGTCGATAGATGACATGGTGTTTGATAAACTTGATGACGTACGCTTTGACCTCTTTTAGCGGGATTGCTTCACCACTTGAGAAGTAGTCGGTGATCGCTAGAATAAACCCATCTCCTTTAACCGACGGAGGAAAATGGGACCTACAACGCCCATTCCCCATGTCTCAATGGCCCGATGTGGCCGAAGGATGCAATCGCCAGAGGCCGATGCATATAATTCGCGCGGAATTTGACACGCGGGCATTTCCGAGCGCATTTCGATCAAGGCCATTAATCATCATGGCCAAAAGTAGCCCATTCTCCTCGATTCATCAGAGCTTGGGACCAGTCAAGCGCCCGCATTCACCTTCGTGCTTCGAGGACCTCCGCCTCGCTTGAAAGGCACCGAGTAAAGACCATCGCACTCGACGATATAACATCGGTCTCGTCAGAAGAATCTTGAGCTTTCGCCGATTGACTTCTTCTCCTTCACGCCTTCCGCGTATCATGTAAGACGAATCGATGATAGGAAAGCCAATCTCGGGCTCCAACTTGGTTTGGGTTGCATGTACCTTTGGTAACTATCCCTTTGTCTTCTTGTACCCCATCATATATCGGTACAAAAGTTATGAGTCCCGACCAACTAGTCTGCCCGGTTCTAAGGTTGTGCTAACGATATCAGCACGCGCAAATGCATCCGCATGAGCGCTTTGGAGGCGCTGGATATACTCGATGAAGAATTCTTCAAATGAGTCCGCCATTTCAACGCTATCCGATGATAGGGGACCGATCGGTTCCTAACCTCATAGTCACCAATAATCCGCTAACTATCGGGCCATGAATCGCCAGACGCTTCGAGATACTGACCCCATTCCTTGGCGAACTAAGTCCAATAAGTAGCATTGTATTCGGCCACGCTATTGGAAGGTTCGTGAGTGAATAAGCACGGGCATGACATGATTCCTGGGAAATCAAGACAACTCCGACTCAAATGGAGATTTTAGAACATCCGGGCACTTGCACATTAGTAGCTCGAGAGGTCTCCAAAATACAATCGCCATATTTGTTGGTGCGATGTAGTGTTGACTTCTGAACTTCGCCCGAAGATCATCATATAGCTCAACCGCATCCGCTGTCGGGCCGGGTACCAAGAGATCGCAAATCGCTTGTCCTTTGACCGACTTCGTTGTTTGAAGTGCAAGTCATATGGGACAGCAAAGCCCATTTCGCCAAACGCCAACTCATTGAGGCCGGTCATATAATATTCGACCGGATTTACGCTAGAGATAACATAAATCGCCCGTCCGACCAAATAGTGCCGCATTTTCTCAATCGCTAATACTAATGCAAGGCACCGCTTCACCATTGATATCGAGACTCAAAGACCACTAATGTTCGCCCGTAATACACCGCCGCTCATGACCGCCGCCGCCCCCGCAGTAAAGCTTTAACGAGTGATCCGCTGCCTTGACGAGATCAAAATGGTTTTCCCGACGCGTGCAACGAACAGAGGTTTAGCGAGATACGATTTGATCTCTTCAAACGCTTCCGACAAGCGCCGCCCCAAATAAACGCACGCTCTTCTTGTTTAACTTAGAAAATGGTTGGCACTTCCCATAGGTTCGATATGAACCGCCGGATGTACGCCAATCGCCTTGTAACCCCTCGAAGCTCTCTTTTCTGAGGTTGCACTCTTGAATCTTCACTTATTGATTAATTTGAACTTGATTATCCCAAGGAAGGATATTTATCTTTAGTTGATGAGTCCGCATGAGTTCAATAACTAAGATCTTTGATGTGATCTCCTTGTCACCGCCACCACCAAGTCGCCGACGAGCATTCGACCATTTCCGTAGATGATCCCGAAAATTTTAGTCATCGCCACGATATGTGGCGATTTTGAGGCCGAACGGCATGACCCGTAGCAATATATACCGATAGCTGCTCAACGCCGCGGTGCTTGGCATCATCGGGTGCATTTGATTTGATTGTAACCCGAGAAACCATCCATGAATGACATTCTTTCAAATCCACACGTATTGTCAACTATGACATCGGTGATTGGGAGAGGAAAGTCATCTTTGGGCAAGCGCTCGTGTCTCAGAGTGCATACTGCATCCTAATCGAACCATTCTTCTTCATGACCGACTATATTCGCCACCCAATCCGATGTTGAATTTCCTCGATGAACCCGATTCTATGAGTTTCTTCACTTCGCCACACACCAGAAGATTTGTGGACTAAACCGCCTTTGGCGATTGCTTGACGTGTTTGACATCCACTTTGATGTTGAGGTGATGGGTCGCCACATTAGGGTCAAGTCCCGCATGTCCTCATAGCTCCAAGCAAACACGCCGATGTATTCCCCGATTAGGGCAATCAGCCTCCTTCTCTTCTCAGGGAAGACTATTATCGACGCTTATGAGCTTAGGATGTTCCTCATCACCCATGTTAACCCGACTACCTCGCCCTTAGTGGGGGTTCTCTTTGTTCAATCTATCCCCAAACCGCCTCTCGAAGTTGATGGATCCATGGGTCTTCCCATGTGGCATATCCTCATCACTCTCAATAGTAGCAGGATCGACCGCGGGTCATATTTGACATCAAAGCTTTGAAAGCTCCCAGGCTGGTGTCAATCCCAAACCAAGAATCGACGAGTATCCGCTTTCTTCGCCGTAAATGGTCGCCGATCAACCACGCAGCATTCATCTTCCCGAGGAGGATTCATATCCCAATCCTCGCCTAAATGCGTAGTAGTCATCCGCTTCCCTTTGGGACATATGCCGCTTAGGAGGGATTCGAGGACCTCGTCCAAACATAGACCTTCTCGCAAGTCAAGTCGCATTCCCCACTTCTTCATGATACCCGTTTCGACTATATTCGCATGTGGAGGATAGGCCCATCGCTATCCTCATCTTCTTCTAAGAAGTGATTCGGCTGCACCGTGATCTCCTTTTCCGTGAAACCAAGTCTTTTTCAATACTCGATCTTTATGGGATGACGAGTGTTGTCCCAAAGGAGTCTCGAATTGCTTTTGTATAAAGCAAGATGACCGAAAGGTAGGTGCAACTCGATTGTTATATAAACCCGCCATCGCATCATTCAAAGACGAGGGTACTCTAAATCGCCATTTATTGCTTTATCGGCAATTTGCCAATTAATGTTCATCCGACGATTCTTCATCGCCAAGATTGATTACAAGGGGTACAATGTTATTTAAAACAAATCCTCCGCTATAATCAAGCTCGCCGTAGACAACTTTTCACCGCGTCCGCGCCTTTGGGCCGATGATTCAGCCGACTCATTACCGTAGGAGGGAATCGGAAATAATTCTCCATCCCTTAAACGGCTGCTTGTCCGACCACCGCCTTGACTCATTATTTGTGTCTACATACTTGAGACACCGATGAAGAGTGGATGGACTATAACGCTATGTGGATCCGTGGTCCACCCAATAAGTTATAGGAAGTCTCACAATCACATAGCAGTGACTTCGACTTTAAGTCCCCCATTTGGCACTTAATCCGATTTTACCAAGTGGGCGGACCCACCGTGTTAAATCCGAAATCATTGTGCCAGCTTGACGCCGCCATCGGGCAGGATTCCAAGATAATACATGAGGCGCAGGGCATGATGCTCATTACCGAACCCGGATCGACTTGATCCGCTGACTTCGCAGAACCAATATACCCGTGAAGTATAGCGCCTATCGTGTTTGAATTTTGGTCATATCCTCCTTTGTAAAGGTGATGCGGTAAGTGTTTAGCCACAAGGTTGCATTGTTGGGCCGATTCTTCCTGACGGCTTGATCTCGAGCGAGAAACGCCTCGTGAGTCGCAGAGCTTCGTGCTTCGGGTTTTGATAATCGGAGCAACTCAGAAGAGTTATCCCGGCCGATGTTTGCCAACCTGGTCATAACATATCGGGTCGGAGAATTTGATGTTCTCGGTCTATCCCTTACACCGGCATTGAATCGATTGTTTCGAATTGTGCTTCCCGACTCTGGTGCGTTTCTCCTTGCTTCACCGCCTTCTTTGGCACCGCTCGTTGTTGTACTTTCTCCTCGAGTGAGAGGAGCTGTGGCTACCCCTACCGTGATAACGCCTTCAAGATTCGGTTTGGAATCTCCTGATACTTGTAGTTGTATTCGCGCTCACCTTTGTGGCAAAGACTTCATGCTCACCCTCCAAAATTGAAGGTTGCCACTTCTTCATCGTCTTTTCTCGAATTGCCGGCTGCTCGCATAATTTGCCTTTTCCCTTGACTTTTTGGCCGAAGACGCCCACCGATTGTCTTCCAGAAGTCGGTGGACCCAAAGGATTTCTCCGCTTGTCGCTGTAGCATGATGAGCCCTTCTCACGCTGTTCGTGAGGATCCTCATTCACCATTTTCATTCCTACTTTTACGATCAAGGCCGTTGAAACCAATCCAAAGGAACCTGACTTCGCTTATAGAGATCCGATTTGTTCCCACCTTCTTCTTTAGAAGGTTTTGAGTGATGACTCCAACATCGCATCAAGGCTTGAATCTTGTCCCCAGATGGTAGCGTAATTTCAGATGATGTACCGCCTCGCGATAAGCGCCAGCGACTTAGGATTCAGAACTTTGTTTGCCTCCTCGGTTTACAATCGGGGCAACCGGATTTTGTTGTTTTCCGTAAGGTACTTGAAAATGCCCGAACTTCCTCATCTTTGAACGAGTAAGTCTTGGGAAATCTCAACCGTAGGGTTTTGATTTCGAAGTTTGTCGGCGCCATTGAGGTCGCTGATTGCCGTGGCGCATCAAGGCGCATCAGCCGCTAGGTTGGGTACCGGCGGTTTGATTGGCGCCTACGTAATTTTCTCGGCGCCTACCGCCGCTGGCACAAAATTGCCTTTGCGGTTTGCCCGTACCGGCCTTTTCTTCCTTTTAAGGAACCTTTCGCCTTGTTTCCACGAACTTTCAAGTCCTTCCACGCATGATGGTGCCGCCCCCATTGCTTCGAGCACGCCTATCGATAAATTAATGCGGCAGTTCGAGGATGAATTCCTCTCATATCGGATCCCGCGCTTCATTGCCTTGTTACGAATCGCTTAACAAAGATATCCACGCTTTCTCCATTCTTTTGCTTTTCGCCGAGTAATGTTCCAATGGATACCTCTATCGCCATCAAAGAAGTTGAGAGAAACAAGGACTCCATATCGCCCCACCGCTGATGCTCCCTCGCTTAAGACGGCGGTACCAATCGGCGCCCACGGCGGTGCCAACGAATGACCGAACCATCGTGGGCTCATTGCCGTAAATAACCCCGAGGTGCGACTTGAAGTAAATCAAGTGTTAAGGCCGGAGCCCTTACACAAACGGTGTAAAGTTTATTAAGTTAAACTTTGAAGGGTATGGGATTGATTCCCACCTCTGTATGGGCAAGGGATACCCGCTTTCTTCACCTCTTGGGCGGAAATCAACGAAGTTAATTTTGCTCGAGGTCTTTAATCTTCTCGCTTCATGAGCAAATAAAGGGCCATGCGTTCAGAGGGTTATCATCTTCCGGTGCTTCCTCCCGATCCGAAGTCATCACATCTTGATCAACGCCGATGTGTTGACTTGATTCCTCGATGCTTTGTTAAAGCTTGGATCTGCTGGTCATGCATTTCTCTCTCGCATGGCCAACTCCATCTCTAATTTGAAGTTTTCCCTGCTTATTCAACGCCGCCCAAAGATCTTGGCCACCTGATCTCAGCATCATCATAAGCGCTGGGTTGTCCGTCACTAGAAGCCGTATTGTCGATGCCATTGCCGACCCGCCCGATGCTTCATCCTCAAGGTAGCCCTCAAGAGCTTGTCGTAATTGACCGCGAATAGTCCCCGACCGCAAACGAAGTTAACCGCTATGGCGCGCTGAATAGCCCTTGACGATGGTTCTTTGCCACCATATTATTAGTGACCTCCGGCATTCATCCTCTCGATGCCATCCTTCGAATCTCCTTGACCTAGGTTTTGGCGTTGGTGCTAAGTCTCAAAGACCGAGACTCTTTCTCGAGTTCCTCGACAACAATTACACTCCGAGCATTGTTTTGATAAGCTTGGAGCATAAACATGACTGGTCGCTTAGCGAGACGACTTGTGTGTGCCTCTCGCGACGAAGCGAGACATCTGATGTGCCTCGCTATAGGCTAAGTATCTTTACTTGTGTCTCGCTAACTCTGGCGACACCCGTAATACTTGAACGAGCTCTTAAAGGGTCTAAATCAATGCTGATGGGGCCCACTTGACTTTATCAATGCAGAGACGCTCGTACACGCGGCATTAGGCGGTTACATCAAGATACCACCAGGCGTAATTTAGGGCATTTAATCGTGCCTAAAAAGCAGAAACCGCTACGAAGAACTGGAGGACGGCAATCGCCTCGCCAATGGTGGGCAGCCCATATCGCCGCCGCCACGAGGCAATAATAATCGCCTCGCCAAGGAGGGTAAATTTTAGGCTGAGGGTACTCGGGAGTCGCCGCTTAACCTGTAAAATCTCCAAAGACTTTATGACACTGTGGGCACGCTTCCAAAGACTATAAATACCCTCCCACGCCCACTTGGGCAGGGGGTCGGCCATCGAAAGGGAAAAATCGAACCAAGCTCCAAAGTTCAAGAACACGATCCACGGAGATTCCTCGAAGTTTAAGCCTTGCCTTATTCTTGAGAAGAGTAGATATCTTACCTTGCTAAGATATTTGTCAGTTCTTGTTTCTATGGCACTAACTAAACCCCGCCGATTCGGACGATCACGCTCGGTGGTCCACTTGGACATGCTGGCCCCAAGACAGCAGTCCCACGAAAACAAGAGATCTACACTTGTAGCGCTTTTTGTTCAGTTTAGAGAGTTATTTAATTTTCTTGTAATCGAGAACCAAATGTAATTTTCTCAAGTTTTACAAAGAAATCAACTTTCGACTAAAACGAAAGTGGCACAAAATTCTCTTGTGTTCGGTTTATGCGGGCCGGCCTCTTTCTCGCTTCCTTTTAAGGAACCTTTCAGCTTGTTCTCCACGAACTTTCAAGTCCTTCCATCGCATGATGGTGCCGCCCCCATTGCTTCGAGCACGCCTATCGATAAATTATCAGGTGTCCGAGGATGAATTCTCTCTATCGGATCCGCAGCTCATTGCCTTGTTACGAATCGCTTAACAAAGATATCCACGCTTCTCCATTCTTTTGCTTTTCGCCGAGTAATGTTCCAATGGATACCTCTATCGCCATCAAAGAAGTTGAGAGAAACAAGGACTCCATATCGCCCCAAATTGTGATGCTCCCTCGCTTAAGACGGCGGTACCAATCGGCGCCTCCACGAAGGTGCCAACGAATGACCGAACCATCGTGGGCTCATTGCCGTAAATAACCCCGAGGTGCGACTTGAAGTAAATCAAGTGTTGCCGGGGAGCCCTTACTCCAAAGGTGTAAAGTTTATTAAGTTAAACTTTGAAGGGTATGGGATTGATTCCCACCCTGTATGGGCAAGGATACCCGCCTTCTTCACCTCTTGCGGAAATCAACGAAGTTAATTTTGCTCTCGAGGTCTTTAATCTTCTCGCTCTCATGAGCAAAGCAGCTGCCGTGGTTCGTGAGGGTTATCATCTTCGGTGCCCTCCCGATCCGAAGTCACCGCCATCTTGATCAACGCCGATGTGTTGACTTGATTCCCTCGATGCTTTGTTAAAGCTTGGATCTGCTGGTCATGCATTTCTCTCATCGCCCCGCATGGCCAACTCCATCTCTAATTTGAAGTTTTCCGTTGCTTATTCAACGCCGCCCAAAGATCTTGGCCACCTGACCAGACCGATCATAAGCTTTCGGGTTGTCCGTCACTAGAAGTCGTATTGTCGGATGCCATTGCCGACCGGCGCCCGATGCTTCATCCTCCAAGGTAGCCCTCTCAAGAGCTTGTCGTAATTGACCGCCGAATAGTCCGGACCGCAAACGAAGTTAACCGCTATGGATGCGCTGAATAGCCCTTGACGATGGTTCTTTGCCGCCATATTATTAGTGACCTCGCAATTCATCCTCTCGATGCCATCCTTCATGGAATCTCCTTGACCTAGGTTTTGGCGTGTTGGTGCTAAGTCTCAAAGACCGAGACTCTTTCTCGAGTTCCTCGACAACAATTACACCGAGCATTGTTTTGATAAGCTTGGAGCATAAACATGACTGGTGGCTTGGGGAGCACCTTCGAGATTTCTTTGTGCTCCTGACGGTAGTATAATTGCCAAGATGAGTGCCGAGCAATCTTCCATGTCGACACGCATCTCTCGCTATAACACCCTCATCGCCGATGAAAACGCTCCGTCCGAGGACTAATTGTTTCGTAAGAATGGCGAAAGTAACCCGCCTTGACTTTCGCTGGTGTGCGGGTGAAGTTCGGCACTTTCTGACTTCACTTTCAACCATGCCGTAGGAATCTTCTTGTCTTTGTGGTGCTACCCTCAGATAGGAGTGACCATGATTCCTTTAGGACCCAGCGATCCTTGATGGTAAGCTTGCCGGTCGCGACGGAGTTGGCTTCACCGAGTTCGAGTGCAAACGCCGGAGGTAACTTTGGCGTCACTTTCGTTGAAGTGCTCACAATCTTTGATCTGAGCACGGAGGCGGAGTTGGCCCGCCGGGTGGTCGGGCTTGGATGCCAAGTTCGGAGGTGAAGCGTCGACGGACTTGGGCTTCCAAACTAACCGACTTGTTGACGACTTCTTGGCCGCCTCCTTCTTCAACTCGCGGGCTTGTTGCACCAAAGCCCTTGCTTGTGCGAGGAGCGCGCGATGCTTACGGATACGCTCCTGAAGCGTAGAACGGTTCCGTTTGACTCGGACCCATTCGTTTGTCGCCGGCCTGTAGGAGTCGGCTACAATCTCAGACTTCAATCTCGAAGTTAACTCGATCTTAGATCCGCCTCATAGCGAACCCCATCCATTGATTCTTTTGCCTGGGCGGCTTGTTTTGCCAGGCGTTGACGTCGCCTCTGACGGGCTCTCTTAGAGAGAGTCACAACGCCATCGACGAGAACTACCTCTTTAGGAGATGGAGGTTCTGATAATTTGGCCGTTTTGCCGGCCAAGGAACCACCATTGTCCTAGCCTTGACGGCGGTGGTGGTGGATTTTCTCGCCGCGATCCGAGGCCGATTGGGTCTTCCTTGCGCAGAGACCATCTTGGACTTGCGGGAGAATCGATCTCGACGAGGGAGAGAGGTACTCGTACTTCTTTTGGTCGAACTCGAACTCGACCTCCTCAATGACCGGATCCGAATCACGGTTACACGACGGCTTTTCTGAAGCCGCTGCTCCCACCGGTCGCCAGCTTGTTCGTGGGGAAAGTCGCTTTGTTATTCATCGCCGCTTGAACTCGTGTACTTCGCTGGCCTACAACAAAATTCAAACAAAAGAAATGCCTTTTATTTCGTGCTTACAATGAAAACGAAAATTACAACTTTCTTCCTTTTGTGAACAAACACGAGGATCTCTATTTTACGGATCCTATGCGGGTTCTTTGCCCGTGTCGGACTTTTATTCGTCTGCGGACCATCACATTCCATCCGTGGAAACCCCGGTTCGAACTACAGACGGAAGGGCTCGCTTCACCGGCGAAACGACGCGACTGAGGGGATCACACTCACGGCGAGAGGATCGCCTTCGGGATCGCAGACTCACGGCGAGAGGATCGCCGAGCGGTGAGATCTACTAGGAGAAATCACGCACTGACCAGAGTCCACCCGAAGTTCGCTTACCTCATGGTAGATCCGACGCGTTTCGCGGTTCTCTGGATCGTAGGCCGACGGCTCGTGGATCTCGCGAGGGCTCTCTCAAGAATATCGAAAATCCAATCTCCAAAAATCCAGCCCCAGAAAATGAGCACCCCCAAGCCTATTTATAGGAAACAAGAGGGGGTTTATGGTCACGGACACCAAATCTGTCCGTTTCTACCAACGCTGACTCCTCGGTTTGGTTTGGTTTTTCGACTTTTCCGCGACGCTCGCTCCGATCTTGTCATTGTCGCTATAAGTCCACGCTTGGTTCACTTGATTGGTTTCATCCCGCCAACGGTTTAGGTGACGATCGGTCGATGTTCAACCGATCTCGCTGACGCTTGAACCCGACGATCTCGCTGAAGCTTTGCTTGTTGGATTCATTCCATAACACATAGCCTCGTTGATTCAGACGCCTTGCTGACCCACTTCATGAGTTCGCCGCCTTGCTTTATGCGCGGGCCGGTTTGTCGAACGGATCGTCGGTTGTCAACCCACCGTTACGAGTCTTTCTCGGGTATTGACAAGCAATTTTTTATGCCTACAACGAGTAACCCTCCTCTCTAAAATGGAGTTTATAAAAATTTTCACACTCCAACCCCTCACTCTCTACTCCTGTTTATAGCCTACTACAATCAACGAGAGCCCTTGGATCATTCTTGAGCTCCAAGAAAATCAAAATCAACCATTAATTGAATTCTGTTACAAACTAATCGGTTAACCCATTTATTAGCCAATCGATTGGTCAATTGATTGGTGCATCGATTGGTTTGTAATAGAATTTGATCCTCTTTGAGTTGACTTGTTGACTTCATCTTCATGGGCTTTTGGGCTTCTTAGCTCGATCTTGGGCTTCAAAAAAAGGTTAAAAATTTGGTAATTTGGTTCTTTTAGGTTCTTTTTTATTAATTCTCCATTATCTGTAAACTAAGATAAAACTCATTATTAATTGATATATTTATTTAAATAAAATAGATAATGAGAGAAACCTGTAATAAAATGTGAAGATCAAAATTCTTAAACACAGGGATTTTCCTTCCTTATGCATTGATTTTACTACTTCTGGTCTGAAATGAAAAGGAGTTTCACCTCACTTCTCCTCAAGACCATCATACAATATTTGATTAGTGATATGAATAAAGTCCCTTGGTTCCCTTTGATATGGAATAAATGCATAATCCTAAAGACTCCATTATCTTTTGGCTAGCATGTTCGAATAAACTCTCTACTAAAAATAGACCTAAAAAGATGGGCATGATGTGGAGACTAGTTGCCCTTAGTATCGTTTGGTTGATGAATCAAGAGACCATTTTTTTATTGCAAGTTTAGCAGGCAACTTCTTGTCAGGGTAATGCTTTTGTTTAGGAGAATTCTCTTCCTTGTAACTGCTTTTCTATCATGAACCATATGATTCATGGTTTTAGGGAGGGGGGGAGTCATTAGAGGGATTAAACGTGCAACAATTATTGTTTGTACATATGCTGTATGTATTGCCATAAACATGGACAGATCTAAGTGATAAGCTTTCGGGGCACTTTCCCTCGTAGATATTTTAAACTTTATAAAGGTTGATACCCATTTTAATAGGTGCCTCCATTGGAATCTAATAGTTGCCTGCATTAAAATTCAATAAAAAGTGAAAATAAACATGTGTTAATTTGAAAATTATAATAAAAATTAGGGAAAAATGTTTGTAGCCCCCAAAACATAGAATGAAATCCCCCCTGCAAAGACTTGGTCAACAACCCAAAAACCCCCAAAATTCAAGTTTTTATGCCTTCAGCCCCCTCCAACTCACTAAAACACCATGGATGTACCTTGTTTAGATGTTATGGTGAAAATACCCTTGAAAGCTAATACGAGAGAGAAAAAAATGCTTACATGGATTTCAGCGTGAGATTTTCATCATTCAGATGCATTAAATGCCGATTAGAAAGGCATTTTGGAGGGGAAAAAAGCCAAGTTCCCTCCAAATTATTTCCTACCTAAAAATCAAAACAACCATCTTCTACGTCATTCAAAGCTCTCCATCTAGTCACTCTCTCTCTCTCTCTCTCTCTCTCTCATGGCCATTTAATTCTCTCCCTAAATACTCTATGCTTCTTCACCTACTTTTCCTCAAAATGATTGAAAAATAGCTCCTTTGCATGGTTATAAACACACCAAGCAATAAAGAGGGTGAGTGTGTTTTCATAGTTGTTAATGACTCCATCGAATTCATTAGTTTGAAGTATCAAGTGTCTCAAAGACTTAAACTCCCATTGCAATCTTTTTCCCTGAAATTCATTTCCAAAAGGGAAAAAAATTTAGTTTTGCAATTGAAAATGACGATGAAATGAGCTTGATGTTCGAGTATTGTTTTTATAATGGATTTACAGATATTTACTTATATGCTAGCGTAGTTGTACATGCTTCAACTTCTCAGAACACCGAAAGATCTCTAAAAAATGTGTAAGCAAACGTATTTTTAACAATTTATTTTGAAATTATAGTAATGGATGTTAAAGTTATAAGCTACATGTTAAGGTTTTAGTTGGTTGTTAACCTTATAGGTTAATTGTCGAGGTAATTATTTGGTTGTTAACCTTATGAGATAGTTGTGAATATTATAGTTAATTGTTAACCTTAGTGATTAGTTATTAAGCTTTTAGTTGGTTGTTAAACTTATTAGTTAGTTGTGAATACTTTAATTAGTTGTTAAACTTATAGGTTAGTTGTGAAGGTTCGAGTTGGTTGTTAACCATATTAGTTAGTTGTTAACATTTATAGTTGATTGCTAAGTTTTAAAGTTGTTTCTATCTTTTACCTTTATAGGATAATTTTGATTACCAATTCCCAATGCACAAGTGCTATACTTAGCCAATCATGTAATGATGAGCTTATTCCTAATGATAATCCTTCTAGGTATACTATTGTTGTGTTATGAATATGTGTCAAGATTGGAAGTGCACAATCAAGTTATAGTATAGTACAATGTCGATCCCACGAGAAAGGTGTATGGAAAAATTCTAACATGGATCCTAGAGTTGTGTGTAGACAATTAGGAGTGAAAATGTAGAGAGATAAATAGTGTGTGATTATTTGTAAATAAAACGAAACTAGAAAAGAGGGGAGAAAGAGAGTGACAATAAAGGCAAATGAGAACAAATAAAAGGGAAAAATAAAGAAAATAGAAAAGAACAAAATCAAGAAGATAAGAAAATAATCAAAAAGAGCAAAATCAAAGCAAGTAAGATGGAGAAAAATCAAGTAGATAAGATAGAAATCTAGAATTGAATCAACTAATTGATTTCATTTAGGATTTATGAACTACTTTTTTTATCACATTTTACTTTAGATTTATTAAGCATAGACTATCAAACCACTTTAGAAAAGCATAACTTATCAAATTATCATCCAAGTCAAATTACCATTCATGAAAAGAACAACAATTAGATAGTAATTCTAGAATTTATAAGCATAACTTATCAAACCACTTAAGATAAACATAGATTATCAAATTCTTCTTCTATCAACTAGTTCTCTAGTTGATTATCCTAAACATGATTATTTTGAGCACAAGAGAGCAATCCACAAATCATAAAAGAAATCAAACTAGTTTCATACAATTCTAGAGTTCTTACAAGATTTAGTTATACATTTAGGAAAATAAAAACAAGAAAATATAATCTAGGCTAGAAAGCATAAAAGAAAGGGAATAAAAATAAGAAATAACTACAAAAATAACATCAAGAATAAGAAAATAGAGATCTAAATTATGAGCATAAAGGAAATCTAACTATCAACATTGAAAGAGCATAAAAGTAAATCTAAACTACAAAAAATATAAGAAAATAAATTCTATAAAATATAAAAATAAACAATAAATATAAAAGAGTATGAAAGTAAATCTAAGCTAGAAGCCATGAAATAAATCTACTATACCAACATAAAAATGAAGAGAAAATAAAATCCTAAAACATGAATTTCTAGAATAAGAAAATAAAAAAGAAAATAAAACTTACATTGCAATGGGGTGACCCCATGAAAGAAAATCTTCATCTTCATCTCCATCAACAAAGAAGAAAAAACAATTTAAAAGGTGGAGAAATTGTTTTTATTAATTGCAAACAAAGTTTATAATTTTGGAAGGTCTTCGCAATTAAGAGTAACCCTCCTCTACAAATAGAGGTTTTACAAAACAATTTCACCCCTAAACTCTTCACCCTCTACCCCTATTTATAGCTTACAACAATCAACAAGAGCCTTTGGATTAGCCTTGGGCTCCAAGAAATAAATCTGAAGCGTTTACTGTTCAGTTACGAATCAATCGGTTGACTAATCGGTTGGCCAAACGATTGACCAATTGGTTGGTTAACTAATTAGTATCTCTAAAATTTATCACTCTAGATAGCTCTGTCTCATCAAGATAGTCAATTTTCATATATCATATGTCAAATTTCGCTTTCCGGATTGGGAGATAATATCATTTCTTTACGGCTGATCATCCTGAATATGATTTTGTCTTGATTTCTTTTCTTATTGGATCTTTATTTCTTATGCTTCTATAGGCTGCTTAGCTTGATCTTGGGCTTCAATAAAAGGTTAAAAAATGAGAGATTTTGAGTTCTTTTCGGCTCTTATTCATTAATTCTTCATTTCCTGCAATTTAAAAGAAAACACGCTATTAGTGATATGTTTATTCAAATAAAATAAATAATGATGGTATAAAAGTGTAATAAAATGTGATGATAAACTGTCATGATGATCAATGACATGATTAACAACCAAAATAATATTCTAGCTGAGTGGCACACAGTCATACTTGAAGAGGAACAGAAATTTGATAGTGTTGCTGAGTTAGATTAGCACTTTGATACTACTCCATTGCAAAAAGGTTCGAGTATGATTTTTACCGTAATGAACAAAAATATATAAGAGTGCATTGCCAATAAAAGGACAAACACAAATGCCCTTAGATGTTGTTTGCTTCTCTAATTAGAAATTGTTTGATTATGTCTATAAAAAAATTCCACGCTACTCACACTTGCGATCAACCTGAAGCTAATGCAGGTAAATCAAGGGCATCCTGTAGATTTATTACGACCCAAATACAAGCTATTCTGATGGTTAGGCCAGACCTTCGGCCAATTAATATCAAGAACGATTGTCTCTCACAGTTCGACATCAAGATTAATTATAGCAAAATGTGGCATAGTAAAGAGAGAGCATAACAGAAGCTGTTTGGTGATGATGATGAGGCTTACAATTTACTAAGATGGTAATACTTATCTTCTTAAATACTTATGTCTTAGCTGTTATGTTTGTATTAGTTGTTAAATATACTGCTTAGTTGTTAAGTGTACAGCTTAGTTGTTAAGGTTACTCCTAAATTGTTAAGGGTACAGCTCATCCATTAAGTGTACATCTTAGTTGTTAATATTACTCCTAAATTATTAAAGTTACAACTTAGTTGTTAAGTGTACAACTTAGTTATTAAGGTTACAGCTTTAGTTACTAAATTTATTGTTAATTTGTTAAGTATGTAGCTTAATTGTTAAGATTATAGTTTAGATGTTAAGGTTAATGCTTACATGTCAACCTTATCGCTCATTTGTTAAGTTTATTGCTTAGTTGTTAATGTTAATCGATTACTTGTTATATTTATACGTGTATGAAATCATGGTTAAAGTTATAAATCCAGAAGATGTATTGCCATTAATGAGGTTGACAAAGAGGTTAGGCATTTGTTCATAAGTTATAATGCTTGATGTGAATAAAAATATAATGTTGCAAGTGTAACAATCAAGTTATAGTACAAAATATCGATTCACGTGGAAGGAGTGTATTAGAAAGAAATTTCTAAGAGGGTTCTTGAAATGTAGGAAAGAATGAGAGTGTAAAGGTTGGTTGGGTTAAGGATTTGTCACAAATAAAAAAAGGCTAAAACAAGAATGAAGAATGAGAGAAACAAGAACAAATTAAAAATAAAAGGAAAATCAAATCAAAACAAGAAGCAAATAAAAGATGGAGGAAAATAAGTGAGAAGACTAGAAATCTAGGATTGAATCCACTAGTTGATTTTCAGTTTGAATGTAAGAATTACTCGCTTTTATTCTCACATTACTTAGAATTATTAAGCACAAACTGTCAAGTTACTAAAACAAGCATAACCAACCACAACATATTCAATATTACTACTTATGAAAGGAAATAAACAACTAGATAATAACCCTAAAATTGAAAAAGTATAAACTATCAAACCATTTAAGATAAGTATAGCCTATCAAATTCTTTTTCTATCAATTAGTTTTCTAGTTGATTACCCTAAACATGATTATTTTAAGTACAAAGAGAGAAATTCAAAACTAAGAATTAAATTAAACTAATTTCATCTAGCCCTATAATTCCTACAAGAATTAGCTACTCATATTACAAATTAAAAATAAAGAATTAAAACCTACACTACAAAGCACTAAAGGAAATAAATCTAAACTACAAAACAAAAAAGAAAGAAATAAAAAATCTACAATATAAAGTATAAAGTGAAAGAGCAAAAAACAAAAACTACACTATAAAGCATAAAAAAATTTATACTGCAAAGCAATAAATCTACACTAAAAATATAAAAATAAAAATAAGAATTAAAATCCTAAAACATGCAAAACTAAGCAAGAAAATAAAAGAAAGAAATAAAAACTTACATTGCAAGGGGTTGGCCCATTATGAAGCAAATCTTCATCATCAAAAGAGAAGAATAACAAAAATTAGAAAGGAGGAAAAGTTTTTTATTTATTGTAAACTAAAGTTTATAATTTTAAAAGGTCTTCTCAATTAAGAGTACAATAATAACCCTTAGATCAAGCTTGTGCCCCAAAAATTAAAATTAGCCATGGATGAGTTTTGTTGTAAACGAATCGATTAGCTCATCATTTAGCTAATCAATTAGCTAAATGATTAGCTAATCGATTAGTGAATCGATTAGTTTCCACTAGATTTCTAACAAACTTTGTTGACTTTGTTAACTCGACTTCTTTGGGCTTTGGGGTGTGTGGGCTTCCTCTAGGCTTCAATTGGGCTTCAATAAGAGGAATATTAGCTTGTTCAGCTCTTATTTGATAATCCTTCATTACATGCAAATTAATAAAAATAAATATTATTAGTAGATGCATTTATTCAATAAAATTAATAATTAGAGTACAAAAGTGTAATAAAATGTAGTGATCAAATACCTCTACACCTAAATTTTGCTAATCCTCTAGCAAAGAAAGAAATAAAAAAAAAAAGAAAAGCAAATCCTAACTTACTTTTACAGGATAGTAGTTGTATTTAGTACATATAACAAGCCTTTTAACCCCTAGGTTGTCCTAGAGGACGAGTTATAGTCTCGTGAGGGGCAGTGAATATGCCCATAAAATTCGATCAACTAGCCAATTTGAAGAAGTCAATATAGAATTAATTCACTTACTATCTTTAAATAGTCTAATGAAAGTTAGTTTTACTCAAAAAATATTTTTAGACTAATTAAATTTCATAGAAAATCTTTTCATCGAAGTTATATAAAACCAAGTTCATCTTAGAGACATTATTTTAAAATTCTGAAATGAACATGCTAACTTTTTATTTCAATCAATTCCCAAGCCTCTTGATCATTTTATTTTTCAAGAATATATATATATATATATATATATATATATATATATATATATATATATATATATATATATATATATATATATATATATATATATATATATATATATATATATATATATATATATATATATATATATATATATATATATATATATATATATATCTGTTTACACCTTCATGACTTTTTCCACTTTATCTGCTTTTCTAAGTGATCATGCAATGAGCTTTGGGCCAATGGATCCCAACCCAATTTAGCTTAGGCCATTAAGTATAGAAATACTCATCGGACTTAATTGCTCAGTCAATTTAGGCTTAGTAAGATAGATTCACCTTGAAGTTCAAGATTTTATTCAGACTAATTTTTCTGTGCTCTTTTTCTTTTCTTTTTTGAGTTAGTCTATATATATATATATATATATATATATATATATATATATATATATATATATATATATATATATATATATATATATATATATATATATATATATATATATATATATATATATATATATATATATATATATATATATATATATATATATATATATATATATAACTTGAGAAATATTTAGATCAAGAGAACTTGAGAAATTATTATCCACTATAAGTTAAGCATGAAAAAATTTCATTATTTCAAATAAAATCCTAAGTTAGAGCTATAGCAAGGTATAACACTTTAAAAATCATTTCTTAAAATTTATTTAGAATTATCATAAAAGGCTAACTTGAGTATAAACCTAACTAAAAATTAGAAAGTTTAAAATTTCATTAAGTAAATTAATTATTAATTAATTTTATCAAGTTGGTAAGTGACAATTTTTCTTTAAAGGAAAAGAAAAGAAAGGATACAAGAAAGGATGAAAATAGAGAAAAAAGATAACTAGTCCCCACCACACCTAAATTTTGCATTGTGCTCAATGCAAATTATATGATGCAAAAAAGTAAAGCAAACAGATTTGAAGCACTTACATTTATCCGGTCGATCTTGAACAATGATAAGATGATAAAATCTATAATTAAATTTAATTTTGGTGGATAGGAGGAGGGTGTAGCTAAAGAAATTCTTTCTATCTCTTTTTTTTTCCTTTTTTTCTTCATTTAATTTTTATTTTTTCTCATTTTTAATTTTTTTCTTCATTTTTGTCTTTATTTTTATCTGTTCTTTCTTTAATGAAAGGAAAAAACTCTCCAAAAGAGAGACTAATAAATTCTTTTTCAGTCTTATTATTATGTGACACTAAGTAAAGATGTAGAATAAATAATTAAAAATAAAAGCTCATATTCTACATTAATTCCTACCTTATTGCTAAAAATTTTATCTCAAATTTTAAAGAACTCTAACATGATAATTTCTATGATGTGTTGAACTCTGTACATTTTGAGGTTTTCAGTGATTTCCACAGCATTTGATGACTGGTTGGTAGAGAGTAATCTGTCAAATCAAAATCTACTTGTATGTTGTTGATGTGTATTTCCACAAGCGGAATGTTAGGTTCAGATTTGGACAAAAGATCAAAATACTGTTCTAATTCCTTGAAGAACTCAAGCTCACCACTGAAAAATCTCCTCAAAACTGGGTTTCATGATTGAGACATGATGAGCTGGTTGTTCCATCTCTCCTAGGAACCTAAGTTCTTTAGCAAAAAGCCTGATTTCTTCATCAATGATCACCTCAAAACTCAGGTCAGTAGGACTAAAGTGTGACTCAAACTCTTCCCCACAGTTTTCACTAGATATTTCCTAAATCATGTTAGCTTCTAGGGTTTGGTCAAATGGATCAGTTGGTTATTTCCTTAGATTGAATATATTGAGATCTACAGTAATATTCCCAAATGAAAGCTTCATTTGACCAGTTCTACAGTTGATCAGAGCATTGAAAGTTGCTAAGAACGGTCTTCCTAAAATGACAGGTATCTAACCCTTGAGATTAGAAATGGGCTACATTTCTAAGACTATAAGATCAACAGGAAATATGATCAACCTTATTCAGGACATCCTCTATCTCTCCCTTGGGGATATTAATGAATCTATTAGCTAATTGTAAGATACATCTGGTTGGTTTAAGTTCTTCTACGCCAAGTTGTAGATAGACCGAATAAGAAAGCAAATAGACACTAGTCTCTAAGTCTAATAGTGTCTTATCAATGAAGGTATTACCTATGACACATGAGATAATAGGACAACCAATGTCCTTATATTTCAAAGGCATAGGCTTTAAGAGCACATCACTAATATTGGTAGCAAGAGTTTTGGAACATTTATTGTTCTCTTCTTAGTGTACAAATCCTCTAAGAATTTTGCATAAGATGGGATTTGTTGGATGACATCTAAGAGAGAAATATCGATTTTGACTTATTTGAAAGTTTATAGGATCTGAGGAGAGTTTTTCCTAGGTCAGAGTCTATCTGAAAAAGGAGTAATGGGCTTAAAACTCTCTAAATTAGGCTCAGATTCGATTTCAAGTTCTTAGTCATCTGATTCAATAGAAACTTGTTCACCAGAAAATGATGATCGTTATGAAAAATAATCAGAAGGAAGGTATGATTGTCCAGGTTTAGAAGATTGAATAGGAGAGGAAGAAGTTTAATCAAGAGGCATTGTGATTTGGTTATCAATCAGTTTTCCTGACCTTAAAGTATGGATTGCATTGACATGAGCTAGATTAGATTAACCTGAGCTAATGTCCTTAGGATTAACAACCAGTTGACTCATAAAATTTTCCTTTTCTCTCTCACTCACGGTGCTAGCTAGTTGTCCTAACTCAGTTTCTAGTCTAGCAATAGCTTGAGTGTTAGAATTTAACAATTAGCTTGTTGTCTGCATGAAGGAATATAGAATGTTAGATGATTGAGTCAACAAGTTGGTGGTTTGTGTGGATGCTTTCATCCTAGCTTCTAGATTCTTCTCTAAGATACTAAATCATTTCTCATGGTCAGAATTCGGTGCAAAAGATTGATTTTGATGAGGTTGACTTAGATACACAAAATTAGGTTGTGGATTTTCAAGATTGTGTGTGTTGGATAGTTCCGTGTTTCCCCAAGGAAATTGCGGAACTGAAGGGGGATTAAAGTTTTGATTGCCTAAGAAATTTGCCTGATTCCTTGTAAAATTAGGATGATTTCTCTTACCTAGATTGTAACTTGAAGAAAATAGGTCATTCCTAGGATGCTAGAATGCAGCATTCATTTGATCGAGTGGTTGGTTATTTTCTAAAAGAGGACATTCTTTTGAAACATGAGCCAGAGACAAACAATTGTGACAACTTGGGTACTAATTAGTAGTCAAGTTATACAACCATTTCTTAGCCTTTTCTTTCAGAGAAAAGGAGACAAATCTGAGCTTAATTGCATCCTCAAACAACTCTCCAATCTTAATCTTAAGATGAGCTTTCTCGAACTCAGATATAAAAATGTAAGCATCTCTGGATTCATTTTCTAAAAACTAGGAAAGCATGTTTATGAAGTGAGGTCTTAGCTCATAACTAACATCATTAACATCCGGAAGCCTAATGCAAGATGGGGATTGTATTTCTAGTAGGATAACACATGTCTTGTAGAATGCGTGGATTCGGATTAGCCATTTATTATGGTTTAATTTTAACACGAACTAAACATTTTATATTATCCCTAGTCCAAATTTTCTTACACTAATGGAACTCTTTTGTATTTTTTTGTAAAATATTTTTTATTTGTTAGAAGGGAAACAAAAACTAAAAGTTCTAAAAGATTTTTAAAAAGAAAAAGTAGGTGAAAAGAAAAAGCTAACTAAACAAATCAAAAGACAACCACTTGAACAATCACCCTTAATTTTAGGGTTAAGCCAAAACTCCACTAGATCAGCTCCTTACATTTATGGTTAAGCCTAAACTCCACTAGATCAGCTTATAACTAAAATTTCTTTAATGAAAAGATCCAAGTTTACTTGATCAGTTAGTCTTGTAAGGATAGTATTAGAGGGAGGTCGTAGGCTGTTTAAGACGTCTTTCCATGCAGACCGATTTACGCAACCCTTAAAACCTTGCCTTAGACACCAGCGGAGTCAAATAAATTTAAACCGTTTCACTTAAGAATTTCTTATTTTCTATTGAATTCGAATCCTTAGGGGCTAACGTCTAATGAATTTGAAGGCTTGGATTTGTGTAGTGAGGAATTAGTGATTTTTGGGCTAAGGAAAGGATGATGAAATCCCTGACTTTTTCTTGATTTGGGCTAAGGAAAGGATGATGAAATCCCTGACTTTTTCTTGATTTGGGCTAAGGAAAGGATGGTGAAATCCCTAATTTTTCGGCTAAGGAATTAGTGAGGAATTATTTTGATGAATTCCTACTAACTATATGCAATGCAACCCTAAGAATTAAAAGAAACTGCAAGAGGATGCAATAATATATATATATATATATATATATATATATATATATATATATATATATATATATATATATATATATATATATATATATATATATATATATAGAGAGAGAGAGAGAGAGAGAGAGAGAGAGAGAGAAATGGAGAAACTTAATACTAAGTTTCTCCATTGGCCTTGGTAGTGATGTGGACTAATCTGGTCCCTACATCTAATGTTAAGTAGATGGAGATGGGTTGAGGTAAATTTGCAAAAAAACCCCCCACTTTTCAAAAGAAAATCTCTCTCTCTCCTCTCTTTCGCTCTCTCTCTCTCCATGACATTTATTCTCAGTACTCAATCTCTCTCTCCCTCTCCTCTCTCCCCCCTCCCCCTTCTCAATCTCTCTGCTTCTATCTCTCAACAGAGAACCCACCACCGACAGCACCGCCTTTCGATAGATCCGCAGCAGCCGCCGAGAACAGTGCCGCCTTCCGACATATCCGCCACTGCCACCGCCGACAGCGCCGCC
Organism: Asparagus setaceus; assembly: GCA_012295165.1. Taxonomy (NCBI): domain Eukaryota; kingdom Viridiplantae; phylum Streptophyta; class Magnoliopsida; order Asparagales; family Asparagaceae; genus Asparagus; species Asparagus setaceus. Next base: position 12,010,916 of record CM022710.1, read on the forward strand.
TTCCGACAGATACGCCACTGCCGCCGCGGACAGCGCCGCCTTCCGACAGATTCACCGCCGCCCTCACCTTTCGACATCGCCGTTAACAACAACACTGCAACCCACATGACGCCGACTAAAACCAGGATTAAAAACCATAGAAAATTTGAACCCAAGATCCCAACAACACAAAAAATAACCAAAACCACAGCTGTGCTGTGCACGTTGCTCTCTTCATTATGTTGCCAGCTCCGTTAGGTAACCTCTCCTCCTCTCTCTCACCGACACCGACACCCCCCTCCTCCCACCTTCTGCGCCCAATCACATCCCTCCACGTGGCCCCAACCCCTTCTCTTTCACGGTGGTATCCCGCCACCTCTACCAACTTTCTCTCTCCTCCACCCGCCTCTTTTATTCCTTAATCCTTACTGTAAAATTAACCAAATCTCCCTCATCACCTTAAAATTCCTTTTTTTCCTCATAAAATTTCTATCAAATTAATCTCCCCATAGAAAAAAAATCAATCCTCAAATCCATCGGCTTCCTCCTCCCAAATGGCACCCCGGCTCTTCTCCTGCTTCGGCCGCAGCGGTAGAACCGTCGACGCCGCCGCCGAAACCGTCGACGACCTATCAGAGAATCTAAGGGTAGGACCCATTCTCATCGAGCTATTCTCGTCGCAGGGGCGCGGGACCTCGCTGGAGGCGGATGTGGTTGCGTGATAATCACATTTTTATTATATTTTTATACCCTCATTATCTAGTTTATTTAAATAAAAATATCACTAATAACATATTTTTCTCTTAATTTGCAGGTTAATAAAGAATCAGCCAATAAAAGCCAAAAAGAACTCAATTTCCTCATTTTCTAACCTCTTATTGAAGCCCGAGATTAAGCCAAGCAATCTACACAAGCCAAAGAAACAAGGATCGAAAATGAAATGAAATCAAGTCAAAATTATATTCGGGATGATTAGTTGCAAAGAAACGACGATATCTCCCAATCCGAAAGGCGGAATTTAACATATAATATATGAAAATCGCCTATCTCGACGAGACGAAGCCATTTGTCTAGTCAGATTTTTGATACTAATATCGATACTAGTATCGATACCAGTGTCGATATGGGTATCGATAGGGGTATCGATACCCGTATCGATACCCAGTTTTCTGTTACGATTCAAAGGCTGAAATTAATTAACTTGGGGATCAAGTTTAATTCAAGGGTTGATATTGGTTGCAATACTCTATAAATAGGAATAGAGGGTGAGGGGTTTGAGTGTGAAATATTTTGTAATAACTCCTTTTGGAGAGGAGGGTTACTCTTAATTGAGAAGACCTTCCAAATATAACTTTTAGTTACAATTAATAAAAAAAATATTTTCACCCCTTCATATTTTCTTTTCTTCTCTTTGTCCAAGGATGAAAAGAGGATGAAGATGAAGATAAGATGAAGATGAGGGTCCGCTTTTATTCCTTTCCTTTCTTTTCTTGTAATATTTTCTTTTCTTGCTTATTTCATGCTTGTAGAGTAGATTTACATTCATGTCTTTACTTCCTCGCATTTAATTTCTTTCATTTACTTTCATGTCCTGACTTTCTCGCATTTATTTTGTAGTTTAGATTTTATTTTTCTTTTCTTTAATTCACCTTGAGGCTAGAACCCTCTAGGAAATTACCATTTTCTAAATGTGGAGTTAATATTTGTGGGAACTCTAGAAATTGTTTGAAACTAGCTTTTATATCTAACTTATTCACATAAGATTGAGATTAGCTAAGTGGATCTATTCTAGATTCCTCATATCTTTAATTAATCCTCCATATTTTACCTTCTTGATTTTTCTCTTTACTCTTGCCTTTTATTTGTTTGTTTTATTTTCCTCTTTATTCTTGCTTTCTAGATTCCTCTTTATTTGTTTATTTTTCTTTCTTTAATTCACCTTGAGGCTAGAACCCTCTAGGAAATTACCATTTTCTAAATGTGGAGTTAATATTTGTGGGAACTCTAGAAATTATTTAAAACTAGCTTTTATATCCAACTTATTCACATAAGATTGAGATTAGCTAAGTGGATCTATTCTAGATTCCTCATATCTTTAATTAATCATTCATATTTTACCTTCTTGATCTTTCTCTTTATTCTTGCTTTTTATCTGTTTTTATTTTCCTTTATCACCTTCTTTATTTTCCTTATTTTATTCATCATTCTTTCTCCTCTCTCAAACTGGTTTTGTTTATTTGCACATATTCACAACCACTCTTTATCTTTCCACTCTCAATCTCATTTTGTTTTTATTTGCACTTTATCATGTCCACTCTCTTAATCTCCACAATCCATCATAATTCTTCTATCACACTCCTAATTGTCACACACACAACATAAGAATCAATTTTGATTAACTCATTGCAACACCTTCCTCATGGGATCGATAACTTTTTATACTATAACTTGATAGTTGTATACTTGCAACTTTAGGTTCATAATATTTACCTATCATTGCGACAAGGCTGGGGAGGGGCGATGTGGCGACGGAGGGGGTGGTGATGGCGGTGCTGGGGTTCCACGTGGAGTACTGCGAGAATAAATGTCATGGAGAGAGAGAGAGAGAGAGAGAGAGAGAGAGAGAGAGAGAGAGAGAGAGAGAGAGAGAGAGGAGATATTTTCTTTTGAAAAGTGGGGTTTTTTTTTGCAAATTTACCTCAACCCATCTCTATTTACTTAACACTAGATGTAGGGACCAAATTATTCCACATCACTACCAAGGCCAATGGAGAAACTTAGTACCAAGTTTCTCTATTTTCCTCACACACACACACACACACACACACACACACACACACACACACACACATATATATATATAGAGGGAAAAGTGTTCATAAGATGGCTCCTTAGATTCAATCTAAGGTAATGCCGTTAAAACTATATTATATGCTATCAAATTACTCGATCCACTCCGTTCATTTTGATTTATATATTTTGGATTTTATACAAATAAAAAATTAGGTATATTGGGTTGTAGCTACTCATGCATCAAGTGATTGGGAAATTAACGGTTTTACGACAATATAACTAAAGACACAATAAAAAGTATGTGCTAGAATACTTCTATCAAATAAACATCTATCAAATAAACCTTATGAATAGTACACAGCTCAGGTCAAACTCCCAACGATAATTGCGACACACCCCCTGTAGTATCAATGTTTTGCAACATACTACCCTCTAGTATTACAATTTTGCAGATAAACCTCCTGAGTGAAAATCCTTTTGACTCTTTTATCCTCAGAGAAAGAGAATTTGCTTTCTTGGTAAATAGACCCTTGAGGGTTAATTGAAATTGCTGAATTGAATATAACTGAATAGCTACTCTAAATAAATGTGAGAACTAAGAATCCAATATCAACCATCCATGATATAAAAATAAAGGCTCAGATTTTGCCAAAATTAAGGTGGCAGAATTATAATTAAATAGACATTACAAACTGAAATAAGGATAAACAAGTAAAAAGCACAGAGATATAAAAGGAAAAAACTGACAAATCTTTACATACCGAAACCACCTTTTTTCAAAAAACTTTTCATATTCTACTAGTTTACAAATCATAGGGGTCGCTCAATAATTTTCAGAAAATTATCTGCTGAGATTCACGACTAAAAACGGCAAGGTTCTAGGGTTTGACTCAACACGTGATCGAATCGGCTAGGGATTACTAAAACATTACTGAGAGATCTGTCAATAAAACATTATGATTCTGTAAACATCACTGAGAGATTCTGTAACTATAGAAGGATGATTCCGTTAAATGAATTGTAAGAATACTAAAATATTACTAGAGATTCTGTCAATAAACCATTCAGATTCTCTAAATATCACTGAGAGATTCTATAACTATAGAAGAATGATTCTGTTAAATGAATTGCAAGAATACTAAAATATTACTGAGAGATTCTGTCAATAAAACATTCGGATTCTGTAAAAATCACTGAGAGATTCTGTCAATAAAACATTCTGATTCTGTCAAAAAAATATTCTGATTCTGTAAATATAACCGAGATTCTCAGAACTATAGAAAATGATTCGTTAAATGAATTGTAAGAATACTAAAATATTACTAGAGATTCGTCAATAAAACATTCGATTCTTTAAATATCATCGAGTGATTCTCATATCTATTAACACCTTGCTATTTTTTAAAAAATACTGTGTTGTGAACTAGTTGATTCTGTTAATCTATTCTTTGTGATTCTGTAAGTTATTCAAAGTGATTCTGTTTTGTAAACTTGGTGATTCTATTAGATCGTAAATGAGATTCCATAATTTATTAAGAGTCTGTAACTGATTCTGTGATCCATTATAAGCAGCAACACAAAAAAAAGAAAGCAAGAAAAAAAAGAATGAAAGAAGATGGGAGGGGAGAGCCGCCTCCAGATAAAAAAAAAGGGAAAAGAGCAGAGAGCATGTGGGAGACGCCACCATGAAAACTAAAAAAATATTGAAAATAAAGAACAAGAAGAAAAAGAAACGGAAGAGGAGTATGGAGAAAAAGCCATTATTATCTTGATGGGATCCAAGATTCTCTCTCGTTAGCAAGGGTTCATCGACGCCAAGACCCTCAAGACTCGCCTCAATCAGATTGTGAGCAAGGTTCTAGGGTTTGACTCCTGCCAGCCACCGCCTACTAAATTGAAACGTAATCAAGAAAGTTAGGTTAATTAGGCAAGAAAAACGCCTATAATGTAATCGATTTTATAACTAAAATGACAAACGTGCTCTTTAGTTAACTTTTTAAATTTAATGGAGTTTAATCACAACCGTTGATTGGTTAAAGATCTAAGGGTAGAGATTGGGTTCTTAGTTCTCATATTTGTAAGGAGTTCTCATTTGATCCGTCCCTATATATATATATATATATATATATATATATATATATATATATATATATATATATATATATATATATATATATATATATATATATATATATATATATATATATATATATATATATATATATATATATATATATATATATATGTAGGTTCATACAAAATAAATAAATGTGAGAGAGAGTGAGCTCTTGTTTGAATTTATTATCTTATTTAGTAGTTAATCAAGTGGAGGATGAATTTTATTATGGTCAATAAGAGAAAATTTTTATTAGTTTTTATTGTCTCTAATTGTGAAAACCTAACTAGAGGGTGGTATTGAAAACCACAAGAAAGAGAACTCAACTTTTCAAGGGTTTGGCTCTTAAAGCAAATCTTCTTCTTCAATATTTAATTTTCTTCTAGTTCATCGCTTCACAATGAAACACATAAATCAAAGAGCCAAAATAGAGAAATCCTAATTACAATCACCTTCCCTCGATAGTTAGCTAAAAACTTAATGTGAATAGAAATATAATATTGCAAGTGCACAATAAACAAGCTATAGTATAAAAATATCAATCCTCGTGGAAGAAGTGTATTAGAAAGAAATTCCTAAGAGAGTTCTTGAAATGTATAGGAAAGAATGAGAATATAAAGGTTGGTTGGGTCAAGTATCTATCTCAAAAAAAGGGCTAAAACAAGAAGGAAGAATAAGAGAAAGAGAAGAACAAATAAAAAATTAAATCAAAACAAGAAGTAAATAAAAGATTGAGGAAAATAGGTGAGAAGACTAGGAATCTAGGATTGAATCTACTAGTTGATTTCAATTTAAATTTAAGAACTACTCTCTTTTTATTCTCATATTACCAAAACAAATATAACCTATCAAAACATATTCAAGCAATGTTACTACTCATAAAAAGAAATAAAGAACTAAATGGTAATCTTAGAATTCAAAAGTTTAAATTAGCAAACTATTTAAGGTAAGTACAACCTAACAAATTGCTTTTATCAATTAGTTCTCTAGTTGATTATCCTAAACATGATCACTTTAAGCACTAAGAGAGCAATTAAAAACTAAAAGAAATTAGACTAGTTTCAACTAATCCTAGAATTCCTATAAGAATTAGCTACTCATATTGCAAATTAAAAGTAAAGAATTAAAATCTGCACTACAAAGCATGGAAGGAAATAAATCTAAACTACAAAAAAAAAGAAAGCAAGAAAAAAAAGAATGAAAGAAGATGGGAGGGGAGAGCCGCCTCCAGATAAAAAAAAAGGGAAAAGAGCAGAGAGCATGTGGGAGACGCCACCATGAAAACTAAAAAAATATTGAAAATAAAGAACAAGAAGAAAAAGAAACGGAAGAGGAGTATGGAGAAAAAAGCCATTATTATCTTGATGGGATCCAAGATTCCTCTCTCTCGTTAGCAAGGGTTCATCGACGCGCACCCTCGAAGACTCGCTTCAATCAGATTGTGAGCAAGGTTCTAGGGTTTGACTCCGGCGCAGTCACCGTCGGCCTAAATTGAAACGTAATCAAGAAAGTTGCGGTTAATTAGGCAAGAAAAAACTGCCTATAATGTAACTGATTTTATAACTAAAATGACAAACGTGCTCTTTAGTTAACTTTTTAAATTTAATGGAGTTTAATCACAACCGTTGATTGGTTAAAGATCTAAGGGTAGAGATTGGGTTCTTAGTTCTCATATTTGTAAGGAGTTCTCATTTGATCCGTCCCTATATATATATATATATATATATATATATATATATATATATATATATATATATATATATATATATATATATATATATATATATATATATATATATATATATATATATATATATATATATATATATATATATATATGTAGGTTCATACAAAATAAATAAATGTGAGAGAGAGTGAGCTCTTGTTTGAATTTATTATCTTATTTAGTAGTTAATCAAGTGGAGGATGAATTTTATTATGGTCAATAAGAGAAAATTTTTATTAGTTTTTTATTGTCTCTAATTGTGAAAACCTAACTAGAGGGTGGTATTGAAAACCACAAGAAAGAGAACTCAACTTTTCAAGGGTTTGGCTCTTAAAGCAAATCTTCTTCTTCAATATTTAATTTTCTTCTAGTTCATCGCTTCACAATGAAACACATAAATCAAAGAGCCAAAATAGAGAAATCCTAATTACAATCACCTTCCCTCGATAGTCAGCTAAAAACTTAATGTGAATAGAAATATAATATTGCAAGTGCACAATAAACAAGCTATAGTATAAAAATATCAATCCTCGTGGAAGAAGTGTATTAGAAAGAAATTCCTAAGAGAGTTCTTGAAATGTATAGGAAAGAATGAGAATATAAAGGTTGGTTGGGTCAAGTATCTATCTCAAAAAAAGGGCTAAAACAAGAAGGAAGAATAAGAGAAAGAGAAGAACAAATAAAAAAATTAAATCAAAACAAGAAGTAAATAAAAGATTGAGGAAAATAGGTGAGAAGACTAGGAATCTAGGATTGAATCTACTAGTTGATTTCAATTTAAATTTAAGAACTACTCTCTTTTTATTCTCATATTACCAAAAACAAATATAACCTATCAAAACATATTCAAGCAATGTTACTACTCATAAAAAGAAATAAAGAACTAAATGGTAATCTTAGAATTCAAAAAGTTTAAATTAGCAAACTATTTAAGGTAAGTACAACCTAACAAATTGCTTTTATCAATTAGTTCTCTAGTTGATTATCCTAAACATGATCACTTTAAGCACTAAGAGAGCAATTAAAAACTAAAAAGAAATTAGACTAGTTTCAACTAATCCTAGAATTCCTATAAGAATTAGCTACTCATATTGCAAATTAAAAGTAAAGAATTAAAATCTGACTACAAAGCATGGAAGGAAATAAATCTAAACTACAAAAAAGAAAAAAAATCTACACTATAAAGCATGAAATAAAAGAGAAAGAAAATAAATCTACACTACAAAGCATAAAAGAAATTTGCACTACAAAATAATAAATTTACACTACAAAACATGAAAATAAAAATAAGAATTAAAACCATAAAATATGACTTCTGCGGTAACTTAAGAATTGGGAACCTAACAATAATTTCAAGTATTTGAGGGACTAATTCAGAATATGAAAGATGCAAAGAACCAAAACGGAAAACCCCGAATTTTTAACGCCTAAATTTAGGCCTTTGCTTCGTGTAGATCCTAAACCGGATATTAGGCCTCAAGACTAAGTTTAGGGACCACTTATATTTCGCAAAATGGGCTTTTCCCAATTTCTTTTTCATGTTTCTGGTAATACAGAACCTGACATGAAGATTTTTCGCAATAAATAAATGATTGAATAATACATCTATGTTGTAAAACAACTAAATAACAGAGTAAAATCACAGTAAAGAGATAAGAGACTTGAGGGATAAAGTTAGAGAGAGAACTTCTCTTGTTTTATTGTGTCTTTTGTTGTTCAATTGCATCTCTATTTATACACAACTTGAACCTCCAATCAGGTATTCATGCATGATAATAATCAAGACATTAATTAAAGAATCAATTTATGGTCAAAATTATGTGCAAAATGTCATGAGAAATTTAAGGTGCTAATCAAGGTACTATGACAAATATCAAATTGATATATTGCCATATGATATGAGTATTTGGATATTCATTTCATAACACTTCCCCTTAAATTAGGTAGTAATTTGAGAGTCTCTTATTCCTCCAATCATTGCCGTATATTCAGAATTTAATGGATGAGATTAAGCCACGTAGGATTCCACTATTGCAATAGTGGTTTTCAAAAAATAGTGGTTTTTAAAAAATAATGATTTTCAAGGCCATAGTAGTTTTATTCTCTGACCTAATCTCGTCCGCTAAATTCAGAATGTATAGCAATGATTTGAGGAATTTGAGACTCTCCAATTACCATCTACTTATAGAGGATCTGAATCCACCAGGAATATGCCTCGTTAAAACTTTACTAGGAAAATTCCCATTGGAAAAAAAATCCTAGTGAAGAAAAAAAGAGAACATCATTCCTTGTGACAACTCCTCAGATAGAAGTAGCATTTAAAAATCCCTCAGACAATGCATCCCAATATTGTGTACTAACTTCCTAAAGCTTGCAGTAGGTAACGCCATAGTGAATAAATATGTCAAATTATTGTTTGAACGGATTTGTTGAACATCAATATCACCATTCTTCTGAAGAGCATGTGTGTAAAAGCACTTCGGTGAAATGTGTTTCGTTCTGTCTCCTTTGATGTATCCACCTTTTAGCTGAGCTATGCATGCATTATTATCTTCATAGAGTGTTGTTGGAGTTTCTTTCATAGAAGTTAGACCACATATCTCTCGGATGTGTTGAGTCATCGATCTTAGCCAAATATATCCTCGACTTGCCTCATGAATTGTAAATATCTTTGCATGATTTAAAGAAGTAGCAGCTATAGTTGCATCACCATACTTAAATAGATAACTCGTTTGGAGTTGAGCTTTATGTGGATCTAATAAATAACCTGCATTTGCATAATCAATTAATTGTGGTATAGATTCTTCTGAATAAAATAATCTCATATCAATTGTTCTTTGGAGATATTGAAATCTATGCTTAACTCCGTTCCAATATCTTCGTGTTGGAGAAGAACTATATCCGCTAAAAATTTTCATTTGGTACATGTATGTGGGTCCAGTTGCAGAGAATGCCTACAATTAGCTAGGTGTGCTAATACTATTGTCTTATCATTCATATTATTTAGATAATTAATATCACTCATAAGGTCCAGTGAGTGAGAATATTTGATTAGGGTGTTGTAGAGATTTTACACAATCAAGGATGTAGAGGATCTCTACGCACATGTATGGTGTAATTAAACGGTTCTGATAAAAAATAGTGGTCTCTACTATTGATTTTTTGATAGTGGGGTGGGGATTAGTAATTCCAGAGTAACAAGTGTAGATACAGAGACTTTAGGATCATTCATATAATTTCACCATATCTCATAGTAGCTGAATGCAATTAAATTCTCTAATTTCCCATCTCTCTCCATTCTCCTCAAATCATTAAATTTCAATCGGATTTCCTAATTTTTAAGTTATTCACAAACTGGCCCCTACAATTAAGAGTAAAGGTGGGATGTAATAACAATTTCAATTATTTAGGGACTCCTTTTGCGATAACTTAAGAATTGTGGCCCTAATGAAAATTGCAATTATTTTGAGGGATTCATTCAAAATATGAAAGATGCAAAGGACCAATACTGAAAAACCCCGAATTTTTAACGCGTAAGTTTAGGCCTTTGCTTTGCAATACCTTAAACCTGATATTGGGCCTCAAGGCTAGGTTTTGGGTCCACTTATATTTGTCAGAATGGGCTTTTCTCAATTCTTTTCATACAAAAGCTGACATGAAGATTTTTCACAATAACAAAAAAAAAAAAACAACAATTTTTCAACAATACATCTCTAATATCTTTGTGGATACTCCCAATATACTACTGTCGAACAAGATATAAAACAACATGACTTTTCTCTCTTATCTCATGGATTAATGTTTGAACATTTCAGTGAGGTTCGTTGATCTATGCTCCTTCACCCTGGAATTTGCCCTTTAGGTGAACGAAACCAAAGAAACTAATTGGGCCTAACTGCCTAAGCTTAAATTTGTTGCTAACCAGTATTTTACTGCACATGATGGGTGCATGACATGAAATCTAGGGAGAGTCAGTAATCGAATTGTTAAGGGGATAGTTTCTCCTTTTCTGGTATGTTCCAAGTTTGAGGGTTTTTCTATTGACTTTTCTATACAGGAGGGTATTTCTACTGATTTTTTCAAGTGTGAGGGTATTCCTGTTTTTCCCCCCAAACATGATAGTTTTTTCGAAACTATAAACACAAATCAAAAGAAAGACTTCTTTTGGGTACTGTTTGGTTGGTTTCTTAGAAACCCAAAAAAATGGAAAAAAGAAAATGGTTTCCTCTTATTTTCTAAAAATACATAAAATGGGTTTCCTAAAATATAAGTTATATTATCCATTAAGAAGGTGTCACATCACTTTTTTTCTTGATTTCAAGGGAAGAACCAAAAAGAAAAATAAAGTATTATAGAAAATAGATTCTTTATAATAGTTTCTTTGATTTTTGGACAACCAAACAGTCTTGATATATAGTAGCCATGTAGATAAAGAATATTAATAGCATTAATTACACTCACGTACTCTAAGGTATGGTACATGTGACCCTGAAGTTTATATATCTAAATAGGTAGCTCTATTGTTATTGACTGTATTCCTGAGAATTTAAAAAAAAACAAAACAAATTCTATTGTCACCATGCAAATATAATTAGTAATCTCAAGATTATTCATGTAAATACGCTAGATTTTAGGGTTATCCGTGATAATTACATTATATCTCAGGATGGTTGAATGTATAATCCAAACTAATATGTGCAAAACATAAATAGATTATATATAAAAAAATGACTACAAAAACTAAATTATTTTATCCTAATACAAGGATATGGTTCAACAGAAGGAGGAGGAATAGCCTGCATGATCAACCGGAAGGAATGCAAGAACATTAGGTCCGTTGGACGACTGACGGAGAATGTTGAAGCAAAAATTGTGGATGCTGTCATTGGAAAGCCACTACCGATTGGCTAACAAGGCGAGCTTCATGTTCGAGGCCCTGCAATCATGACAGGTAACATTTGATGAAAAGAGACTATATATATATATATATATATATATATATATATATATATATATATAGAGAGAGAGAGAGAGAAGCTCCTATGAACTTAATTATAATGAATAGTGATGCACCAACTTTTTAACCACTCATCTTGCTTTGGGATCCGTGAAAGATATAAAGCTCACTTTGAGATTTGTGCATCACAAATCTCAAGACAAGATGAGTGGATAAAAAGTTGATACACCACTATTCATTATGAACTTAAGTTCATAGAGCTTATATATATATATATATATATATATATATATATATATATATATATATATATATATATATATATATATATATATATATATATATATATATATATATATATATATATATATATGCACCCTCATTATAAGCCCGAGTTTAGGTGTATGTAGTGGTATGTCTTTCAAGGTGGTATCGAAGAACCAATGTTCAAATGCCACTAGCCACTAATTTAAAGCGAGTTTTAGAAAAATTAATATCACTGTGTGAATTGAGGTTTAGTGTCCATAAAATAGATGCTCAACCTACTGTGACATGTTAGAATAAGAATTATATATATCTAAACTCTCATTATAACTTTTAAGTTTCAAGATAGTGGCATGGTGACTTTAAGAGAATTTCTATATTTGCAAATAATCTATTAATATTTCGTTAATGCCATTAATAGGTTATGTTGGTGATGATGATGCAAATGTTTCCACTTTTGATTCTGAAGGCTGGCTAAAGACAGGAGATATTTGTTATTTTGACAGTAAAGGGTTTTGTACATTGTTGATAGGTTAAAGGAGTTGATTAAGTACAAGGCTTACCAGGTATCATTCATTTAGCTTTGATTGTTTATTATCTTGCAAAGTTATATGCAAAGCTTCATAGTTAGGGACAAATCTAAAAAATTTTCTGCTTTGATTGTTTATTATCTTGCAAAGTTATAATGCAAAGCTTCATAGTCAGGGACAGATCTATTTTTTTTTTCTATGGGGCACATATTAACTACACAAATTATTAATAAAATATATAACATAAATCTATGAATAGAAAATTTTATTTATACAATCATCACAAAGATTTCAATACACTAAATTATTGAGCTTGCTTTTGAATAGATAAGAGCTTATTGGGCTAAATAAATACATGGTGAAATATATATGGCCTGGGGGCACCTATAAAATTTCTATGGGGGCACCCCTTAAATTTGTGGTAAATATGTAAAAGTTGAGCACATATGTGGGGGGCACATGCCCCCACAACCCTTAACTTGGATCCTTCTCCATTCATAGTGATTAGATTTGTATTTAAATCTTATGTTCAGGTTCCTCCAGCTGAAATAGAGCATCTTCTGCACACTCATTACCAGACGTGTCTGATGCTGCAGTAGTCCCGTAACTTTCATTTAGATTGTTTCATAGTTACATTTGAAATTTATAGAAATAATTTCAATATTTTCTTCATTTCAACTGTTGTAGTTTCCAATTACAATTGCAAAAACGAATCACTTATTAAAAAAATGAGTTGCGATAGGTGAAACTACCCCGTTTGCAAACGTGAGTCAGTCATTGCAACAAACAATTATACCCCACATGTATGTTTTAAAAGGGTAAAGGCTAATTGCGGATAGACCACTTATACTATTGCCAAATTGAACTTACTATCCATGTACTTCTATTGTTGCTGATAGACCTCTGAAAATGGTCAAAAAAACTTCACTCGGGAGGTGTCTATCTGCAATAGTAGAACTACTGGGGTACTACGTTCAATTTTATGACTGTAATGGTATTTGCAATTTACAAAATGCCAATCATATAATCTTTTTGTATGCATATTTAGTAGAACATCACAATTTTGTGCACCAATTCTATGCCCGGTATCAAACTACTAACTTGCAAACTTTCTTTGCAAAAAGTGTATCAAACGACCCTCTTCATTCAATTTCCACAAATCGGAAGACCATGAAGCCAAATATTGTTCAGTTGATTAATTACGTAGTCTATTAATTGATAAACAAAAGTTACAGGTATCCGCAAGAAGACGTAGGGCAAATACCTGTAGCATTTGTGGTGAGACAACCGGGAAGCAATCTCAGCTAGCCAAAGTCAAGTCATGGGATTATGTCGCGAAACAGGTATACACATATCTATACATGAAAAGTACACAAAAAGAGTCGAATTTAACGACATTTTACTATTAAAAAAAAACATAAGTAACTTTTTGTCTTTTGATTTTCAAGGTTGCTCCTTATAAGAAGATACGCAAGGTTGTATTTGTTAACTCAATACCGAAATCATCAACTGGAAAGGTCTTAAGAAGGAGTTGGCTAATCTTGCTCTCGGTGATCCGGCCCCTGCTTCTCAATTGTGATTTCTGCTTCGATCTTTGCAGATAGTCCGTAACTTTCATTTAGATTGTTTCATAGTTACATTTGAAATTTATAGAAATAATTTCAATATTTTCTTCATTTCAACTGTTGTAGTTTCCAATTACAATTGCAAAAACGAATCACTTATTAAAAAAATGAGTTGCGATAGGTGAAACTACCCTGTTTGCAAACGTGAGTCAGTCATTGCAACAAACAATTATACCCCACATGTATGTTTTAAAAGGGTAAAGGCTAATTGCGGATAGACCACTTATACTATTGCCAAATTGAACTTACTATCCATGTACTTCTATTGTTGCTGATAGACCTCTGAAAATGGTCAAAAAAACTTCACTCGGGAGGTGTCTATCTGCAATAGTAGAACTACTGGGGTACTACGTTCAATTTTATGACTGTAATGGTATTTGCAATTTACAAAATGCCAATCATATAATCTTTTTGTATGCATATTTAGTAGAACATCACAATTTTGTGCACCAATTCTATGCCCGGTATCAAACTACTAACTTGCAAACTTTCTTTGCAAAAAGTGTATCAAACGACCCTCTTCATTCAATTTCCACAAATCGGAAGACCATGAAGCCAAATATTGTTCAGTTGATTAATTACGTAGTCTATTAATTGATAAACAAAAGTTACAGGTATCCGCAAGAAGACGTAGGGCAAATACCTGTAGCATTTGTGGTGAGACAACCGGGAAGCAATCTCAGCTAGCCAAAGTCAAGTCATGGGATTATGTCGCGAAACAGGTATACACATATCTATACATGAAAAGTACACAAAAAGAGTCGAATTTAACGACATTTTACTATTAAAAAAAAACATAAGTAACTTTTTGTCTTTTGATTTTCAAGGTTGCTCCTTATAAGAAGATACGCAAGGTTGTATTTGTTAACTCAATACCGAAATCATCAACTGGAAAGGTCTTAAGAAGGGAGTTGGCTAATCTTGCTCTCGGTGATCCGGCCCCCTGCTTCTCAATTGTGATTTCTGCTTCGATCTTTTGCAGATCTTAGCCTTCATGAGATCATAGTTTGATGTGCGGAAGAGTGTCTAAATTTTAGTGAAAACTCTTGTAAACTCAAGCTGATTTAGAGTTCCGTCCACCAACATTTTTATCTCTTCGATTTGCTTTAAGATGTGTACTTGTGTGTGATCTTAAGAAAGATAGTTTTGATGTCTATGACACATCAACATGCATCTGTATTGATGTGTATTAATGTGTGTTGATACGACATACACATCAATATTATCTTTTCTTAAGACTCATCACACATCAGTACACATCTCAAAGCAATTTTAAAGAATAAAATAGTTGATAGCGAAAGCCCTCATCCACTTAAGTTTAGAGAGCCTTTACTCATGAAATTTGTTATGTAATGGTTGCAATGAATAAAGTTCTCCTTAGAATTCTAATTCTTGACATATGAGCTAAGTGGATGGAAATATTTGGACCATTTTTCGGACCTTGAAATAGCAACTAATAAGAGTTGGATTACTATTTTGCACAAAAATATCCTTTTCAATTTGACCAAATAAACCGAAAAATAGCCCCAACAACAATATCATTTCCATTACTTAGTCAAATTTCGCAATGCCAATTATGCTGAAATCTCAAGCAAAGTCAAACAAGTTTGTATCAAATTGTGAAAGAATGACCGGGAAAACCAAGGTTTAGCTAACTATAATTCAACACTTTATTTATTATGCTTGTCGTTGTGGAGATGGATTTGTCAAGGAGGCGCGTTGTGTTTCATGACGCATTGAAAAATATTGATGACATGCTTATCACTAACTTGCTCAAGGATTAATTTCATATTTTTGATTTGTGGCAGGTGAAATGTCTATGTTGTGTTAGGTGAGAGGTATCTTGTGAACTCGAATTGCTAGCGACTTTGTACTTGATAATTTTGTTTCCTTACAAAAGACTAGATTTCTATCGCTCTCTCTATTTCTTTTGACTATGAGTACACGTAATAAAAAAAGATAGAATATGCCAAAGTTGAGGCACAATCAGCTCGCAAATATAGGTCCAACTTCAAAGAATTTCACTTTGATATACCAAACTTTTGTTCAAAATCACATCCGTTCATTTCATTTGCATTAGAACTATGCTAATTAAATAGGACTGCGATACCTTATAATCTCCATGATTTTGTACTTATATATCCTGTCAATTATATTCAAGATTTGTACTCCATGAAGCTATCTTATTGGTTATATCAGAAATAATTCCCAATCTTAATTTAGATATCACGAACATTTACTATTGGAAAACATGATTAAAAATAAGAGATATTCACTCCAAAGTATCAGGCTGTAGAAAGAGTCAGTTGCAAGATTTTCTTTGCAACCAAAACCATTAGAAATGTAGAGTTCTTTAATATTGGATGAGGTATAAAAGTTGCCCTTGACGTTAGCTGAGCAACTACTGTCCACTCTTTCAAAATTGTGAAACCAAATTTCTTTGTAACTTCCTAGCATTCAACAACTTCACTCACGCACTCTACACTTTTGTCCAACTCTAAACAATATACAGGGTTAATTAAAGATAGACCCCCCTATAATATCGCCAAATTAGACTTACTATCGCTGCAATTCTACTGCTGCGGATAGACTCCCTAAGTGAAAATCAATTGTTGCAGATAAGACCCCCTGAAAAGAATTAAAAAAATCACTCGAGGAGTCTGTCTACAATAATAAAAATACATGGGGTCTATTCGCAACGTAGAGATATACAACGGAGACTCTTGACCTTTCTGGGTATTCCCCTTCACAAGCTCTCAAAGACTACCGCCACCATCTTCGGCTTCAACTCTAGTAGTAGCTGATCTCTTGGGAAGATTTAACTTAAATGTCAGATCGACAATTTAAAGACGGAAGTGACTTGTTATGTCATTGATATCGAAACACCTTACAACCTACTCTTTGGACGATCTTGGATCCATTCCAACATGATCGTCCCATTGACACTTCATCAATGTTTTAAGTATATCGATGAGCAGGGGGTTCTACAGATGTCATAGTTGATAAAATGTACAGGTTTGAGAGGATGCCTTTCAATATGGCATGACGTTCATACCAAATCAAGTAGTGAAAGGCCAAGCAATAGCCGATTTCTTGGCGGATTATCCCATCCCCAAATCTTGTAAACTTTACGAAGACATCCCAGATGAGGTCTTCGAGTCAAATATTATCTTAGATCACTAGGTGTGGCAACTTTACTTTGACGACGCGTCAAGACGCAACCACAAAGGAACAATTATCGCAAGAGTAGGGGTAGTGCTTATTGATCCCCACGGACACGTCCTCCATCAGGCTTATTCATTGACCAAGTCGTGCTCCAATAACATGGCTGAATATAATTAACGCCGCGCGGAAGTAAAACCTCGGAATCCACCAAGGGGTGCTCTCTGAATCCACAAAGAACGATCTCCGAATCCACGAAGAACTTCGAATCCATGAAGAAAATATTAAAGAGGAATTTAATTGATAAAAGTTATATTGATTCTAGGATTACATGACTCTTCTTAAATAGAAAAACAAAATAGACTCCTAATAAGACTAGAATTATAAAGAAATAGAAAGTATCAAATCCTACCCTAAAAAGACTCCCTATAATATAAAAAACAAATCAGTCCTAATCAAATCAGAATTGAATTTGTTTTCTAATCTAAATTGACTCTAACTTTATTATTAAAATAAACTAAAGACTGATTATTTTCGGATTTCAGCCAAAACTGAGGATTACTGATAAGATTATAAAAATCTGACAATCTGGTTGGCTCAGTCTCATCGAGATAGGTGATTTACATATATAATATGTCAGAATCCGCCTTCCGGATCAAAAGATATGATCGTTTCTTTGTAGAAGCCAATAATATGTATAAGTCGGCGTTTAGCTCGTGATTGTCCCGCTCCTCCATGAAATTGTTCATTAAGCATCCTACATCTATCTCCCTTTGTTGAAAGAAGCTCGTCCCCGAGCTCATATTTGCTTGAATAGTAGCTTCATCGATAAATATTTTTCTTCTCCTGCATCGATTAGCATCCGCCTTATACTTAGCATTGATTTTCTCCATTTGTTCTTTTACCTTCTCGGCTAGGAATTCTTCTACATCAAACTTGTGTACGAATCTTTTCGGCGGCATGTATATGTAACTGGCAATATGTGGCTCTGTAGTTGACATGAAAAACTCCTCCAAATATTTTTCGTGTTGGTCCTCATATTCTAGTGCCGGTGGTATCATCTCATTATTTTTGAAATTATTGATGATCATTGCTTCCAAAAAAGAATTTTCTCCCTCATACTCCATACACAATTCTTTCATCTCCTTTACCTTGAGCCCTCCACCAAATAATTCAGACATATTATCAATTACTTCACTCTCTAATTTATCATTCTCCTTCATCGAGACAACATCAATCTGTGCAATATCGCTCACAGCCTCATTGGGAATATCATATATATTATCCATCTTCACTATCATATCACCATCAGCATTATGAATCTCATGCATAACGAGTGTTTGCATCTTAGGATGAATTTCGGCAAGGGTAGGTTCTTCTTTCTTTGTTGCTACTTCAATGTTCATAACAAATCTAGGCTCTTTCTCGGAGTCAAATTGGGGTTGCTTAATCCTTCCATGACCATGTTTAGAGTGTGAACTAGGATGTTGGTTGAACATATAATAATAGGTTGGAAGGAAACGAGCTTTTAATAACTTTTTCATCTTCTCCCACTTATCGACTTTCGGCTTTCTTTGACGGGATCGATTTATGCGTACTGATTCCCACCAAACAGATGCTCCACCCTTAAGTTGGCAGGCCACCAACTTAACCTTTCGTTCATCTGGGATCTCCATATACTCGAAAAACATCTCTACCTCTGCAACCCAATCAAGAAATTCTTCAATATGAAGTTGCCCGTTAAAAGATGACAGATCCATCTTCATCTTGAATCCTCCAACATCATAATTGTCCCATCGACGGTGTTCTCTACGATCATAACCATGGCGTGGGGCTTCATAGTCATCGCTGTCGCTGTTGAATTCATCTTGTGGAGTCAGATCACGTCATTGGCGACCATCAACGCAATTTTGAACTCATACCGTGTTCAGACGCTCCAGTACCGACGCAAGTCGATCTACGGTAGTCTTAATCTGAATAACATCGGTCTTCAACTCATCGAACTTAGTTCGAGAAATAAGGGCTTCATCACCTACCATCGGATCGGAGGAACAAGTCTCTGATACCAATTAATGCAGCGCGGAAGTTGATACCCCGGAATCCACCAAGGGGTGCTCTCTGAATCCACAAAGAACGATCTCTGAATCCACGAAGAACTTCAAATCCATGAAGAAAATATTAAAGAGGAATTTAATTGATAAAAATTGTATTGATTCTAGGATTACATGACTTTTCTTAAATAGAAAAATAAAATAGACTCCCAATAAGACTAGAATTATAAAAAATAGAAAGTATCAAATCCTACCCTAAAATGACTCCCTATAATATAAGAAAAAATCAGTCCTAATCAAATCAGAATTGAATTTGTTTCCTAATCTAAATTGACTCTAACTTTATTACTAAAATAAACTAAATGCTGATTATTTTTGAATTTCAGCCAAAAATGAGGATTACTGATAAGATTATAAAAATTTGACAATCTGGTTGGCTCAGTCTCATCGAGATAGGTGATTTACATATATAATATGTCAGAATCCGCCTTCCGGATCAAAAGATATGATCGTTTCTTTGTAGAAGCTAATAATATGTATAAGTTGGCGTTTAGCTCGTGATTGTCCCGCTCCTCCATGAAATTATTCGTTAAGCGTCCTACATCAATAATGCCCTCATAATTGGTCTCCAACTTGTTCAAGATATGGGTATCAAATAGCTTAAATCCTACGGTGATTCTAAGTTGATCATCAACTAGATCAAAGAAGAATATGAGGTCCGCCACAATGACCTTATACCCTACATGAAGCAACAATGAAGCTTGCTCATTCATTTAAAGGCTTATGCATTAATTATGTAGCCCACCTTGAAAACACTCATACGGATGTTTTAGCATCCCTCGCAGTAACTCTTGCCTTGACTCCCAAGTCTACTATCGCATCACAATGGCTAGCGTCAATTATGCTCCCTAGAACAAATCCTGAAAGCTAACAAAGTGCATGTCATGTCAACTCACTTCGAATCTAATGATTGACATTTCCTGACCATTGATTATGTCTTACACGGATTACTACTGATGGGGACTAAATGATGTCCTATAGTTACAAGTATACAACTTATCAAGTTATAGTATAAAAGATTATCGATCCCACGAGGAAGGCGTTTGTAAGATTATGTTCAAGTTTTGGTTCTCAAATTATGCGCAAGACAATTAGGAGTTTATGTACATGGTAAAAGTGGTCATGAAAAGAGTAGAGAGTGGATTGTGGATTATGCGAAATAAAAGAAAACGAGGAAGAAAATGTGTTGTGCAGAGATTAAGAGTGTGATTGTGACAAAGTGTAAATAAAAGCAAAATAAAAGTGAGAGTGAGGAGATTAGAGAATGAAAACGGATGTATGTAAATAAACCAAAATAAGAATGAGAGAGTGTGAGAAGTAAAAAGTGAAATCAAGATCAAAAAATAAAATCAATAAAGCAAAAGATGGAGGATTCAATTAGAGATATGAAGGAATCTAGAATTGAATCCACTAGCTAATCTTACTTATAAGATATGAACCATTCTCTTTTATCACATTGCATTTTAGATTTATTAAGCATAGACTATCAAACCACTTAAGGGAAGCATAGCCTATCAAATTATCACCTAAATGAAATCAATACTCATGAGGAGAATAACAACAAGATAATAATCCTAGAATTCATAAGCATAACCTATCAAACCACTTAAGGAAAGCATAGATTATCAAATTCTTCTTCTACCGATTAGTTCTCTAGTTAGTTGTTCTAAACATGATCATTTTAAGCATTAGAGAGTGATTCACAAATATAAGAGAGAAATTAGACTAGTTTCATACAAAACTAGATCCCCACAAGAGGTTTTGTTCCACATCTTAGAAAAATAAAAGAAATCAAGGAGGGAGGAAGAAAAATAAACATAATTACAAGAATGGAAAAGAGCAAGAAATAAAGAAAAAGAAAAAGAAAATTGCAATGAAAGTAAATCTAATCTATGAATTAAAGACAAGACATGAAAGTAAATTGCATAGAATTAAATTGTATGAAAGTAAATTGCAAGAAAGTAAATTGCATGAAAGTAAATCTATTCTACAAACAAGAAAATAAAGAAGAGAAAAGAAATAAAGAGAAACCCACAATTTCTAATTCATCTTCATCCTCCTTTGGTCCTTGGACAAAGAGAAGAGAAAGGAAATTGAAGGGGTGAAAATTTTATTTATTGTGTAACAAAAGTTATAATTTTTAGAAGGTCTTCTCAATTAAGAGTAACCCTCCTCTCCAAATGGAGTTTTTACAAAATATTTCACACTCAAAACTCTAAGCATTCACCCCTATTTATAGCCCAACGGAGTTGATGTGAACCATTGGATCAAACTTGGCCAACAAGGAAGAGAAATCAGTCCTTAATTCGGAGTCTGTTGCGAACCAATCGGTTGGCCAACCGGTTGGTCAACCGATTGGTTTCCAACGGATTTTGTCTTTTCTTGATATTTTTACACGAATTCTTCTTGGATCCCCTTGGTATCTTGGGCCTTTGTTTGTCTTCAGATTTGAACTTTAAAAATTAGTAGAAATTCAGAGAATTTGAGTCATTTGGGCTCTTATTCATTAATACTTCATTAGCCTGCAAATTAAGATAAACACGATTATTAGTAATATCTTTATTCATATAAAATAGGTAATGAGGGTATAAAAATGTAATTAAAATGTGATAATCAACTACCAGATAATCAGAAGCAAGCAAGCTCTATTCAAAGAAGAGCTCCATGCTTCTTTTATGATTCTGCTACTCAAACTCTGTACCATCAATCATTCAACGACGTGTTGATCTGATGCTTATCACCAAGTAAAGCTCAAGAAGCACTCAAGAAAGCTCATGATGGTACATGTGGAGCTCATCAACCGGGTCCTAAACTTCAGGACCGACTTCGTCGTCTAGGCTTTTACTAGCCAATAATAATTACAGATGCAGTGGCTTACGCCAAATGGTGTCTCATGTGTCAAGTACATGCTGACTTTCTACACTAACCTCCGAAAGAATTACATCCAACTGTTACCTCATGGCCATTTGAAACATGGGGTATGGATTAGCCTACCATCCGCTAAAGACCATCGATTTATCCTGGCCATCACTAATTATTTCTCCAAATGGGTTAAAGCTATTCCGCTTAGAGAAGTCAAGACATCTAATATGGTTAAGTTCTTGAAACACCATGTTATTTATCGATTCAGTCCCTCGCAGTAACTCTTGCCTTGACTCCCAAGTCTACTATCGCATCACAATGGCTAGCGTCAATTATGCTCCCTAGAACAAATCCTGAAAGCTAACAAAGTGCATGTCATGTCAACTCACCTCGAATCTAATGATTGACATTTCCTGACCATTGATTATGTCTTACACGGATTACTACTGATGGGGACTAAATGATGTCCTATAGTTACAAGTATACAACTTATCAAGTTATAGTATAAAAGATTATCGATCCCACGAGGAAGGCGTTTGTAAGATTATGTTCAAGTTTTGGTTCTCAAATTATGCGCAAGACAATTAGGAGTTTATGTACATGGTAAAAGTGGTCATGAAAAGAGTAGAGAGTGGATTGTGGATTATGCGCAAATAAAAGAAAAACGAGGAAGAAAATGTGTTGTGCAGAGATTAAGAGTGTGATTGTGACAAAGTGTAAATAAAAGCAAAATAAAAGTGAGAGTGAGGAGATTAGAGAATGAAAGCGGATGTATGTAAATAAACCAAAATAAGAATGAGAGAGTGTGAGAAGTAAAAAGTGAAATCAAGATCAAAAAATAAAATCAATAAAGCAAAAGATGGAGGATTCAATTAGAGATATGAAGGAATCTAGAATTGAATCCACTAGCTAATCTTACTTATAAGATATGAACCATTCTCTTTTTATCACATTGCATTTTAGATTTATTAAGCATAGACTATCAAACCACTTAAGGGAAGCATAGCCTATCAAATTATCACCTAAATGAAATCAATACTCATGAGGAGAATAACAACAAGATAATAATCCTAGAATTCATAAGCATAACCTATCAAACCACTTAAGGAAAGCATAGATTATCAAATTCTTCTTCTACCGATTAGTTCTCTAGTTAGTTGTTCTAAACATGATCATTTTAAGCATTAGAGAGTGATTCACAAATATAAGAGAGAAATTAGACTAGTTTCATACAAAACTAGATCCCCACAAGAGGTTTTGTTCCACATCTTAGAAAAA
Source organism: Asparagus setaceus (assembly GCA_012295165.1). Lineage (NCBI taxonomy): Eukaryota > Viridiplantae > Streptophyta > Magnoliopsida > Asparagales > Asparagaceae > Asparagus > Asparagus setaceus. The sequence continues at coordinate 12,034,319 of CM022710.1, forward strand.
TAAAAGAAATCAAGGAGGGAGGAAGAAAAATAAACATAATTACAAGAATGGAAAAGAGCAAGAAATAAAGAAAAAGAAAAGAAAATTGCAATGAAAGTAAATCTAATCTATGAATTAAAGACAAGACATGAAAGTAAATTGCATAGAATTAAATTGTATGAAAGTAAATTGCAAGAAAGTAAATTGCATGAAAGTAAATCTATTCTACAAACAAGAAAATAAAGAAGAGAAAAGAAATAAAGAGAAACCCACAATTTCTAATTCATCTTCATCCTCCTTTGGTCCTTGGACAAAGAGAAGAGAAAGGAAATTGAAGGGGTGAAAAATTTTATTTATTGTGTAACAAAGTTATAATTTTAGAAGGTCTTCTCAATTAAGAGTAACCCTCCTCTCCAAATGGAGTTTTTACAAAATATTTCACACTCAAAACTCTAAGCATTCACCTATTTATAGCCCAACGGAGTTGATGTGAACCATTGGATCAAACTTGGCCAACAAGGAAGAGAAATCAGTCCTTAATTCGGAGTCTGTTGCGAACCAATCGGTTGGCCAACCGGTTGGTCAACCGATTGGTTTCCAACGGATTTTGTCTTTTCTTGATATTTTTACACGAATTCTTCTTGGATCCCCTTGGTATCTTGGGCCTTTGTTTGTCTTCAGATTTGAACTTTAAAAATTAGTAGAAATTCAGAGAATTTGAGTCATTTGGGCTCTTATTCATTAATACTTCATTAGCACGCAAATTAAGATAAACACGATTATTAGTAATATCTTTATTCATATAAAATAGGTAATGAGGGTATAAAAATGTAATTAAAATGTGATAATCAACTACGGATAATCGAAGCAAGCAAGCTCTATTCAAAGAAGAGCTCCATGCTTCTTTTATGATTCTGCTACTCAAACTCGTACCATCAATCATTCAACGGCGTGTTGATCGATGCTTATCACCAAGTAAAGCTCAAGAAGCACTCAAGAAAGCTCATGATGGTACATGTGGAGCTCATCAACCGGTCCTAAACTTCAGACCGACTTCGCTGCCTAGGCTTTTACTAGCCAATAATAATTACAGATCACGGTGGCTTCGCCAAATGGTGTCTCATGTGTCAAGTACATCTTGACTTTCTACACTAACCTCAGAAAGAATTACATCCAACTGTTACCTCATGGCCATTTGAAACATGGGGTATGGATTAGCCTACCATCCGCTAAAGACCATCGATTTATCCTGGCCATCACTAATTATTTCTCCAAATGGGTTAAAGCTATTCCGCTTAGAGAAGTCAAGACATCTAATATGGTTAAGTTCTTGAAACACCATGTTATTTATCGATTCAGCGTCCCTCGGAGGATTGTCCATGACAACAGTCTGCAGTTTATCAGTCGACCGTTCTTCAGATTCTGCAACAAGTTCAGAATTCAAGATGTGGCTTCTATGCAATATTACCCGACTGCTAATGGTCTAGCCGAAGCTTTCAACAAAACCATCATCAAACTTCTGAAGAAGTTCATCTCCTCCAACAAAAGAGATTGGGACGAGAAACTTGGAGTGTATTTATGAGCTTATCGAATAACAGTCTGCACTTCCATTAGCTCCACGCCTTTTTTCTTGGTATACGGATGTGAAGCTGTGATCCCTCTGGAAATTCAGATGTCGTCATTAAGAATCACTCTTGTCGAGAAAATGACGACTGAAGAACATCATCAAAAGCAGCTCAAAGAACTAGAGGCACTATATGAATTGAGACTTCAAGCTCAGCAACGAATCGAGATCTACCAGTCACGAATTTCGAGAGCCTTTAACAAGAGAGTCAAAGAACGATCCTTCAAAGAAGGCGACCTAGTCTTAGCTGTTCGTTGACCACCCATGGTCATAACACACAAGACTAAGGGTAAATTCTAACCCAAATAGGAAGGTTCATTTATAGTAGAGAAAGTCAACTCAAATGGAGCATATTGCCTAATTGACCCAAATGGCAATAGGCTCATGGCGCCAGTCAACGGGAAGTTTCTCAAGAAATATTACCCTTGATCCTAGTTAATTTCTTCTCCCCACAGAGATTCTGGTCACGTTTAAGTTTCCACCTCTGACCACGAGAAAAAGTTCTCAACCTTCATTATCAATCGTTTTGTTCCAAAATCCAATCAAAATCCCTAACGAGTCATCAAGTTAACACCACACCTCTGCTTGACTCCAAATGCATTACTACCATCATGTTAACATTACACCTCTGAACGGTTCGCCCCCTTTGTGATCCAACTGGTTAACATTATATCTCTGTTGGAATGTCTTGTCAACTGGTTAACATTACACCCATGTCGACTAGTTTCTTCGAATTTGACCGATTAATATTACACCTTTGTCAAACCATTGCTATCAAAAATCGATCAGTTAACATCACACTTCCATTGATTTCCTACCATTAAGTTAACATTATACTTCTAAATAGTAGTTATCCTTTGGACTCCTTTGAACTCGACCGGTTAACATTATACCTCCGTCGCATGTTCTATTTGACATGTTAACATTACACCTCTATCAAATACTCTAGTATTGTCATGTTAACATTACACATCTAAATAGTACCAAACTTAATACGCTATTACTACACATTTATTAGTTTGATTCTATCATTTTTCTCCCCAGCAAGGATATCAATAGGATACGTTAACATTACACCTCTATTGTGCACATATCAAAATGGAAAAAGTTCTTTATTATTAAAAGAGTTAAGTTATTACAAAAGGGAGAATTCTAAAGGGACTACAAAAACTTCATTAAAAGGGGCATCCTCTTGAACAAAGCCAGGATGAAAACGTATGATGCTATCCCCGAAGATTCCTTCCTGACGGAAATCATCATCGTGCTTCAAAGAGCCCACCTTCACACTATCTTCTTTGCTGGTGAGGGCAAAGCGCATTAAGCGAGGCACGATAAGATGCTGCAAATACATGAAGGATACTTAACACTCGATCACTGGCAGGTAGTAGCGGCAGTCCCCTTGGGTATAATACCAATGCTCCTTCGCCCAAGTAAATACAGAGGTGCTGTTAGGATTATTGTCCCTAAACAAAAATTGAGGCTTCCCTGATTTGTCCTCTTTAGGAACTGAGAACTTTGAGTCCATGATGAGCTCCCTCAGAGTTTAATAGCTCTCCAACTGTATCGCATCAATCCGTTCTGGGCTGCTAGCTTCTAGGTAAAGGGGAACGTGCCCATCAATAACATGCCTCACTTTGGAGTCGCGAGTTCCACTATGCCTGAAATGGTTGTGACGGTTGATGGGCACTTTTGATAAAACAACTGCACAAAGATGCAAAAATAAGTTAGAAGATAAAGACTAAAAGAAATCAACCAAGTCTTTGCACTCATATGCGAAGATCCCTAGGGCAATCCTAGGCGAAGCTCGCTCATAAGTGAAAGTCATCTTGACACTAGCGTAAAAAATTTAGCTAAGTGTTGACAATACAGGAAAAGTTCACAATAGTGGTAGCGAACTTCGGCACTATAATTAAATCCACTTAAGAAACTAAGTGGATCAGACTGACAAACCTCGCTCACGTGAAGATCGCTCAAATCAAACTGGCAAGCCTAGCTCAGGCGAAGGTCGCTCAAATCAGACTGGCGAACCTCTCTCAAGTGAAGGTCACTCAAATCAGACCGGTGAGCCTCGATCAGGTGAAGGTCACTCAAATCAGACAGGCGAACCTCGCTCAAGTGAATGTCGATCAAACTAAATCATGGCCCTGGCTCAAACGAAGTTCACCCAGAAGCCCAACAGGCTAACGGCAACGAGCTTCTCCTGAGAAGTGAAGCTCGCCGCATCAAGCGCCATTGATGGCCACTGTCAAAGCATTATCATCGCTAACAAAGCTTGTCAATGAGATTGTAAACGGTCATAAAAATCGCGCCTTTAGCAGCAAATAATCTTTGAGCACCAAGGGTGCTATTTGAAACCTGATGGGGGCTATGTTTGTGGTAGATCCGAAGATCGTCATTGAAGGGTTCGAAACTTACCCACAGTCTTCTCCAATTGAGCCGGCGTGTCATCAGTTCTTGGCTGGTGAGGCCCCCTAGCAGCATCCCTTCCTCTTGAGATTGCACGACGAGGAGCCAATAGAGATTAGTCTTGAGATTTTCGATGGGTTTTGAGAAAGCTAGGGTTTTGAAAATCAAAGTGAACAAGAAAGGAGGTAAATAGTTCTATTTATAGACTGACCCCAAACTTCACCAAAAATTTTCACCCTAAGCTTCACCGTGAATCTCACCCCGAACTTCACCAAAGATTCTCGCTCTGAACACTTTCAGCGAGCTTCACCAACTAATCGATGAACTTTGCCAATGGAACGTTTGAGATCTATTTTCAAGGAGTAATCGCCCTCCCATTATCTCGTGAATTGATGGCCACTTAATCCACAATTAAAGACTATTAACCCTCTCTCTCTCTCTCTCTCTCTCTCTCAGCCTATAAGAGGAGAAGGAGATCGTTCGTTTAAGGGGATTACCCACTTAGAGATCGAATAACCCATACACACACAGAGTTAGCATTTCATATCTTTCTTTCTCTCTCTGATATTTGATTCCAAAAGAAGACTGAGCCGTCTTCCAAGTGACCAAATCAAAGACCAATAGCAAAAGATCCATCATCTTAGTCGGACCGTCAACGGAGTACGAGATCGACACTCCATCGGCACACAAAAGAAATCCAGGAAGTATAAATTTTCCTTAGTTTCGATTGTATTCTTTTTATTGTAGTCTGAGTTAATTATAATCTAAAAGACCCGAAATAAACTCATCAATTACGGCTCCATGAACACATCTATGGCATACCGGGTGAATGCTTGTCTGGTATCAGCAATGAAAATATCGTATATGGTTGCTTCATACAAAGTCCAGATGGCAAATTATAAGGTATTAACACAATTGGCTAAGTAGACCAACCCGAACTCATAATGCCAAATGAGTTGAATCCATCTCTAGATAGACTGAGCCTGGCATTCTTGCACTTTGTGCCAAATGAGGGAAAAGTTTGATCTATATGCTCCCATGCCTTTGCATTTGTTGGATGTCTGAGTTTACCATCATCTACGCGTTCTTCCTTATACCACCGCATATCTTTAGCTGTGTCTTTTGTCATATACAACTGCTGTAACCTAGGCACTAAGGGAAAATGTCGAAGCACCTTCGCTGAAATTTTCTTCGATTGCTTCACTAACTCATCTGACTTTCATGTTGAAGTGCGTGTATTCTTTCTCCAACGAGACACTCTACACTTTGATATTCCTCAAGTTTCTCATTATCCTTATAATACAGGACACAATCATTAGGACAAGCATTGATCTTATTACAATCTAAACCTAGAGCACCAACAATATTATTCGCATCATAACACTTTTCTGGTATGGTGTTCTCTCAGTCCCGAATTATCTTGCATAGTAAACTAAGAAGCATTTGAAAGTATTTATCTGTCATTTCACTCAGAGTCTTAATACGCATCAGTTAAAAAATAAATGACAATCTACTATACTCGGTACAGCCGTCGTACAAATCCTTCTCGTCATCTTCTAATAACTTCATTAAACTTTTGTAGTTCCTGGTATCACGCACATCTTCAGTATTTTCGACACCTTCTGCATCTCCGAGAACTTCAACAACCTCTGGTGCTTCTGCAACTTCGACAACTTCTGTAACTGCCACAATATCATTGAATGTTGCTTGTGTATCGTCTATCATCACATCTATATTTCTATCATCTAGTTCAATATCTTCGCCTTCTCCGTGAAAACTCCAATATTTATAATTTTCATCAAATCTCCATCTTTCTAGGTGTCTTCATATAGCAACTCTATCCACCAAACCCCTATTTCTGCACTTACTACATGGACAACACAGCAAATCGTTCTCTATCTTTCTCAGATTAGCATACGCATACTCAAGGAACGCTTCCTATCCGTCTTGATATCGAGTATCACCTCTCGCTCTTCTTTTCAATATAGGAATATCAATCCACGACTTATCAGGAACTTCTCTCATCTGTGTAAAAGGTACACTTATTAATTATTTTAATATCTTATAAATCTTCTTACGTTTGACAGTCTTCATTGTAGTTGATTTGAACAAATACTTAAGTAGGTGAAATTACTCTTTTATAATGGTCATTGTCGTACTAAATGAAAGCTAACACTCTATGATAAGTAGTCTTAATTTGAACAAATACTAGGTTGGTCTAAAACACTCCGGCTGTCATAGGAAGGCTTCTATCCCAATAAGAATATAGTAGTGATTACATATAACTTTGAATACTTTTTGCATTTTTATTTCCATAAATTCTGCAAGACCTCCGACATTCTCTAAGTACACTATGGAAGTTACTATGCGACAAGAATTGATTGAAATTGTTAAGTAATAGACCAAACGCATAACAATATACGCTTATTGTACCCGGAGAATAACGAAGACGCGTAGGCGTTAAAAGTGCTTATCGCATTCAACAAGACTCAGAACGGTGGGTTGATAACCGACGATCCATCCGACGGCGCGACCTGCACCGACGATGTGATTACGCCGCGAAAACGATAAAGCGAGTCGACGAACCCATGAAGTGAGTCGGCGAGGCGCACGAGCCAGCGAAACGACGGTCGTGGAGAAACCCGACGACGGCTCAACGAGGCGAAGCTAAACTCAAACGCCGACGAGACGGAATCAACCGCATTCTGGTCCGCCGATGCAAACGAGCCGCTTGAGCCCCGAAGTTGATCGGCACGGACTCAAACACAACGGCGACATCACCGAGCAAAACTAAGCCCGAAGACCGAAGAGTCGACGGAAAACGACGGAGAAACGACGAAAACGACGAAAACGCCAGAAGACGCGCCGCCAAACTCGCCAAAGAGGCCAAGGTGGCTCGCCACTTTGCCGAAGCCACTCGCCAACTTGGCCGAGGTGCTCGCCAGGTAGCCGGTGGCTCGGTTACCATGTCGGCCACCGCCAACTTGCCGAGGTGTCGCCGTGGCCAGCCACCCTTTGTCGCTGGCTACACCCCTTTGGTTTTTTGTATAAATAGGGGGGGTCTTGCTCATGGAGGGGTTGGATTTGCGGATCTTGGACTCGGGACTTGGTGATTTTGGCGGACTTTTGAAGAGCCCTCGCGAGATCTACGACGACGGTTCGGAAAGCACCGGCGAGCTCAAGTCCACCGACGCCGATCCACAAATCGCAGGTAAGAAAACTCGGTCGAACTACGATACCCTCTAGGTTAAGCTTCGCCTTAATCTCGTGGATAGCGCCAGGATTTCTCCTTGTAGATCTCACGCCTCGGCGATCCTCTCCTTCATGAGTGCGATCCCCGCAGCGATCCTCTCCTTCGTGAGTGTGATCCTCAGCGCAGCTTCCTATCGTCTTGATATCGAGTATCACCTCTCGCTCTTCTTTTCAATATAGGAATATCAATCCGACTTATCGGGAACTTCTCTCATCGTGTAAAGGTACACTTATTAATTATTTTAATATCTTATAAATCTTCTTCGTTTGGCGTCTTCATTGTAGTTGATTTGAACAAATACTTAAGTAGGTGAAATTACTCTTTTATAATGGTCATTGTCGTACTAAATGAAAGCTAACACTCTATGATAAGTAGTCTTAATTTGAACAAATACTAGGTTGGTCTAAAACACTCCGGCTGTCATAGGAAGGCTTCTATCCCAATAAGAATATAGTAGTGATTACATATAACTTTGAATACTTTTTTGCATTTTTATTTCCATAAAATTCTGCAGCACCTACCCGACATTCTCTAAGTACACTATGCGGAAGTTACTATGCGTATCAGTAATTGATTGAAATTGTTAAGTAATAGACCGAAACGCATAACAATATACGCTTATTGTACCCGGAGAATAACGAGTACGTGTAGGCGTTAAAAAGTGCTTATCAGTACCCGAACAAGACTCGTAAACGGTGGGTTGATAACCGACGATCCATCCGACGGCGCGACCCAGAACGCCCGACGATGTGATTACGCCGCAAAACGCATAAAGCGAGTCGACGAACCCATGAAGTGAGTCGGCGAGGCGTACGAGCCAGCGAAACGACGTGTCGTGGAGAAAACCCGACGACGAAGCTCAACGAGGCGAGTTGGCTAAACTCAAACGTCGACGAGACGGAATCAACCGTACTTGGTCCGTCGATGCAAACGAGCCGTTTGAGCCCTGAAAGTTGATCGGGTACGGACTCAAACACAACGGCGACATCACCGGAGCAAAACTAAGCCCGGAAGACCGAAAGAGTCGACGGAAAACGACGGAGAAACGACGCAAAACGACGGAAAACGCCGCAAGACGGCGCCGCGGCCAAACCTCGGCCAAAGAGGCCAAGGTGGCTCGGCCACTTTGGTAGAACCACCTCGACCACAGCAGAGGGTGCCTAAACAGTGGTAGGGTGGCTGTGCGAACCACCTCGACAACTTGGCAGGGTGAGAAGCTCGCTTTCAAGAATGGTGACAGCTACTAACATGTGACGCCTGCTGGTTTTGTATAAATAGGGGGGGGTCTTGCTCATGGAGGGGTTGGATTTTCGGGATCTTGGACTCGGGACTTGGTGATTTTGGCGGACTTTTGAAGAGCCCTCGCGAGATCTACGACGCACGGTTCCGAGCACCGGCGAGCTCAAGTCCAGTCGACGTCAGATCCACAAATCGCAGGGTAAGAAAACTCGGGTCGAACTACAGATACCCTCTAGGTTAAGCTTCGTCTTAATCTCAGGGATAGCGCTGTGATTTCTCCTTGTAGATCTCACCGCTCGTGATCCTCTCCTTCATGAGTGCGATCCCCGCAGCGATCCTCTCCTTCGTGAGTGTGATCCTCAGCGCTTCGCTTCCTTCGTGAAACGAGCCCCTACGCCTCAGTAGTTCCGCAACCCGGTTTACACCAGATCGAATTGCGCGGTAGTCCACGGACGAACAAAAGTCCCCGCACAGCAAAGAACCCACGCAAGCCGGTGATCCCTGATAATAGAGATCCTCGTGGTTTGTTCACAAAAGGAAGAGAGTTGTAATTTTCGCTTTCATTGTACCAAATAAAGGCATTTCTTTTGTTTGAAATTTTGTTGTAGGCCAACGGCCGTAAACGAAGTTCAAACGAGCAATGAATAACAAACCAACTTTCCTCAACAAGCCGGGCGACCACAGTAGAGCCAACGGCTTCAAAGAAAGAAGCCGCCGTGGTCGCAACCGCTGATCCCGATCCGGCCATCGAGGAGGTCGAAGTTCGAAGTTCACCGTAAGAAGTATGAAGAATATCTCCTCCTCGCCCGCATCCGCTTCGCAAGTCCAAGATAGTCTCCGCCGCAAGGAAGACCCGATCGGCCTCGATGCGGAGGCGAAAATCCACCACCACCGCCTAAGACCGCAGACAACGGTGGTTCCCGCCCTAACAACGCCAAACCTTCGTAACCCCCGCTTCACAGGGGTCGATTCCGCCAATGGCGCCGTGACTCTCTCCAAGAGAGCCCGCCGAGGCGACGCCACCGGCTAAACAATTAGCCCAGCGAAAGAATCAATGGATGGGGTCCGCTATGAGGCGGATCTAAGATCCAAGTTGACTCGTGAGGTGAAGTCGGAGATCGTGAGTCGATTCCTACAAAGCCGGCGACGAACGAATGGGTCCGAAGTCAACGGAACCATTCTACACTTCAGAGCGTATCCGAAAGCGCTACAAGCAAGCACGGCTTTGGTGCAACAAGCCCGCGAAGTTGAAGAAGGAGGCGCCAAGAAGTCGCCGACAATCGCCTAGCTTGAAGCCCAAGTCCGCCGAGGCTTCAACTTCACGAACCCAACATCCAAGCCTAGCTCGCCAAGAAGCCAACTCCGCCCCGCTCAAATCGAAATTGTGAGCACCTCAACAAAGTGGCATTGACGCCGGTTACTCCTCCGCGACTCCTTCCCTAAGCTAACTCGCCATGACCAGCCAGCTTGCCGCTAAGGATCGCCTGGTCCGCTAAAGGAATCACGTCACTCCTAATACAGGAGTCGCACCCACAAAGACAAGAAGAAACTCGCAGCCGCCGCGACCGCTTCAAATCAAGTCCGAGCCCGCCGAAGATTCACACTCTGGCGCACGCCGCGGGCGAAGTGACTTATGAAAGGCCTATTTGTTCTCGGGAGACGCCTCATCCGACGATGACAACGTTATACCGAGAAGTCGTACAACACACGATAGGTTGCTCCGTATTCATGCCGACGAAGTTGTACTATCGTGATGGGGTACGAGTAAATCCCGAAGAGGAACGCCTAACCAAACATGCCTTGCTTGTGCTCAAACCGATCAAGGCAAGGTTATCGGAGTGCAATTGCGCTAAAACGACTCGAAAAGGCGCCGGTTTTGATAGGCTCTGCGACGAAAATGCCCAACCCAAGTCAAGACGCTGCAAAAAGAGATGTATACCGTGGCAATGAATTGCCGAAAGTGTTACCATCAATATGACCGCCAGGATCGCCGCCACGCGTCGCCTCGGCATCGCGAACGAATGACTCGATTGCGGTCCGGACTGTTAGACGACCCAATTATCGCAAGATGCGAAGGGATTACCCTCGATGATGAAGTGTCGGATGCCGCTCGCAATGGCTTCCGATAATACAATTTCCAAAGATAGGACGATCTTGGCGAGGCGCTCATGATCGCCGGATCAAGTGTCCCGTGATGCTTGAAGAGGCCCTAACCAAGCAAAAGGACAGCCTTTAAGCTTGAATGGAACCGCCATGCCAGATGAGAGCAATGCATGACTAATGATCCAGCGATAATGAACCGCCATGCAGCCAAGTCGCCGCAATAATGTCAACTTAATGATAGCTTACACGACAGGAAGGAGGCCAAAACGTAGGTGATCGTGTCGCCAAAGAAAACGCTAGCGATAACACCGCCGTTCTCCCCAAGTTTACCCGAACGGAGACGTAGGGAAAATGAAAATAAAGACCTCGAGAGCAAAATCAATACTTTGATTTCCGCCAAGAGGTAAAGAAGACGGGTATACCATGTCCTTACCCAAGGGAGTGGGAATCAATCCCGTATCCGACAAAATTCAACCTCATCAACTTTACACCGTTTGACGGGAAGGGATCACCCACTCAGCACTTGATTTACTTCAAGTCTCATCTAGGCGTTATCTCCGGCAACGAGCCCTTGATGGTTCGGTCATTCGTTGGCACCCTTCGTGGAGCTGCCTTCGATTGGTACCGCCGTCTCAAACCAGGGAGCGTTAATAGCTGGGATGATATGGAGGCCATGTTTCTCACCAATTTCTTCGACGACGACACCGAGGTATCCATCGGTTCTTTGTTGGACGAAAGCGAAAAACGGAAACGATGGATAACCGTCAAGAGGTTGAGAAATAAGGCAATGAATTGCGAGACCGATAACGGAGAAGTTCATTCTCAAACTTGTCATAGCAACTTGTCATTGGGCGTGTTGGAAGCAATGGGAGCTGCCGTCCGAGACACGGAAAGATTTAAGGATCGTGGAGAGCAAGCCGGCGATTCACGAGGAGGAAGCGGAGAGAGGTCACCTATGGTGGATGCTCACAAGCGAACTTTGTCCCCGTGGCAAAGGTAAAGCGCCGGCAAAGTTTGTAGGCGCTAATCAAGCGTTCGACTGCAACCACAGCGGCGATGCAACACGTGCACCACGGCAATCCCAGCGGCCTCAATGCGCCAACAAACTCGAATCGAAACCATCCGGTTCGAGGTTTCCCAAGACTTACTCGTTCAGGGCGAGGAAGTTCGGGCATCTTCAAATACCTTACGGAAAACAACAAAATCCGGTTGCCCCAATTGTAAACCAAGAGGAGGCAAACAAGGTTCTGAACCCTAAATCTTGTGCTTACCAGGCGGTACATCATCCTACAAAGTTACGCTACCATCTCAAGGATAAGATTGAGGCCTTGATCGATGTAGTCATTACTCCAAAACCCTCTAAAGAGAAGAAGGTGGGAGCAAATCACGGTCTCTATAAGCTTGGATCAGTTCCTTGGATTGGTTCCAACCGGCGCCCGATTGTGAAGGTAGGAATGAAGATGGTGAATGAAGATCCTCACGGGCAGCGTAGAAGGGGCTCGTCTGCCTACGACGACAAGCGGAGAAATCCTTTGGGTCCACCACGACTTCTTTGGAAGGCGATCGATGGACTACATCCTCGGTCATAAAGAAGTCCAAGGGAAAAGGAAGCTATGCCATCTTTGCCCGGCAATTCGAAGAAGAATGATGAAAAAGTAGCCACCTTCCATTTCAAGAGGAGACCAAGTCTTCGCTACTAGGGCGGACATGAATATAGCTACAAATATCAGGAGGCTCAAACCCAAACGCTAAGACCCCGCCGAGCCGGGTGACCACGACTCCTCTCACTCGTGCGGAGAAAGGACAACGTGAGCAGCTAAAGCGGTGAAGCAAAGGAGAAAGCGACCTCGAGATCGGGAAGCTCAACTCCGGCGATCCGATTCAATCGCTTGGGTGTGAGGATAGGCCGAAACATCGGGCTCTCCATACCGTTTCGGCGTCATGGCCCGGTGGCGAACATCCGGCCGAATAACTCTCTGAGTTGCTCCGATTGTCAAAGAAGCAGGAAGCTCTACAAGAAGCTCAGGCGACTCGAGGTGTTTCTCACTCAGATCAAGCCGATTCGGAAGAATCGCACAACAATGCAACAGCAGCCAAGCACTTCCCGCATTACTTTTACAAAGGAGGATATGCGGGCGAGAGATTCAAACACGATAGGCGCTATACTTCCCGGGTATATTGGCTCGGTGAAGTTAGCAGGATCCAAGTCGATCCGGGTTCATTGTGAGCATCATGCCCTGCGCTCATGTATCATCTTGGAATCCTGCCCGATGGTGGCGTCCAGCGAGCACAATGATCTATGGGTTTAACACCGGTGGTCTCGGCGCTTGGTAAAATCGGATAAAGTGCCAAATGGGGATTTAAAGTCGAAGTCACATATGATTGGCCAGAGACTTCCTATAACTTATTGTTGGGTCGACCTTGGATCCACGGTAGCGTTATAGTCCCATCTACTCTTCATCGGTGTCTCAAATATGTAGACATGAATAATGAGTCAAGGCGGTGGTGTGACAAGGTATACCATGTCCTTACAGGGTGAGGAATCAATCCGTATCAGACAAATTCAACCTCATCAACTTTACGTTTGGCGGGAAGGGATCACCCACTCAGCGCTTGATTTACTTCAAGTCTCATCTGGCGTTATCTCCGACCTTGAGCCCTTGATGGTTCGGTCATTCGTTGGCACCAGCCGTGGAGGCGCCTTCGATTGGTACCGCCGTCTCTCAAACGGGGAGCGTTAATAGGCGGGATGATATAGGCCATGTTTCTCACCAATTTCTTCGGCAGCGACACCGAGGTATCCATCGGTTCTTTGTTGGGCAAACGAAAAACCCGAGAAGCTTGATGGATAACCGTCAGAGGTTAGAAAATAAGGCAATGATGCGAGACCGATAACGGAGAAGTTCATTCTCAAACTTGTCATAACAACCTGTCATTGGACGTGTTGGAAACAATAGGAACTTCTGCCGTCGAGACACGGAAAGATTTAAAGGATCACGTGGAGAGCAAAGCCGGCGATTCACGAGGAGGAAAAGCGGAGAAGGTCAGCCGTTGGATGCTCACTGCGCCCGAAACTTTGTCCCCGTGGCAAGGTAAAAGCGCCGGCAAAGTTTGTAGAGCGTAATCAAGCGTTGAGCGCAACCACAACTGGCCCGGTCGCAGCAAACACCACGGCAATGCTTAGCCTCAATGGCATAACAAACTCAGATAGAAACCATCGGTTCGAGGTTTCCCAAGACTTACTCGCTCAAGGACGAGGAAGTTCCGCATCTTCAAATACCTTACGGAAAACAACAAAATCCGGTTGCCCCAATTGTAAACCAAGAGGAGGCAAACAAGGTTCTGAACCCTAAATGCGTGCTTACCCGGCGGTACATCATCCTACAAAGTTACGCTACCATCTCAAGGATAAGATTAGGGCCTTGATCGATGTAGTCATTACTCCAAAACCCTCTAAAGAAGAAGGTGGGAGCAAATGCGGTCTCTATAAGCTTGGATCAGTTCCTTGGATTGGTTCCAACCGGCGCCCGATTGTGAAGGTAGGAATGAAGATGGTGAATGAAGATCCTCAGGCAGCGTAGAAGGGGCTCGTCGCATACCACTGACGACAAGCGGAGAAATCCTTTGGGTCCACCACGACTTCTTTGGAAGGCGATCAGTGGACTACATCCTCGGTCATAAAGAAGTCCAAGGGAAAAGGAAGCTATGCCATCTTTGCCCGGCAATTCGAAGAAGAATGATGAAAAAGTAGCCACCTTCCATTTCAAGAGGAGACCAAGTCTTCGCTACTAGGAGCGGACATGAATATAGCTACAAATATCCAGCTCAAACCCAAAGCGCTAAGACCACAGCCGGTAGGGGTGACCCGACTCCTCTCACTCGTGCGGAGAAAGGACAACATGAGCATTTGCTAAAAGCGGTGAAGCAAAGGAGAAAGCGACCTGGATCCGGGAAGCTCAACTCCGGCGATCCGATTCAATCGCTTGGGTGTGAGGATAGGCCGAAACATCGGGCTCTCCATACCGTTTCGGCGTCATGGCCCGGTGGCGAACATCCGGCCGAATAACTCTCTACGAGTTGCTCCGATTGTCAAAGGAAGCAGGAAGCTCTACAAGAAGCTCAGGCGACTCGAGGTGTTTCTCACTCGAGATCAAGCCGATTCGGAAGAATCGCACAACAATGCAACAGCAGCCAAGCACTTCCCGCATTACTTTTACAAAGGAGGATATGCGGGCGAGAGATTCAAACACGATAGGCGCTATACTTCACGGGTATATTGGCTCGGTGAAGTTACAGGATCCAAGTCGATCCGGGTTCGGCTGTGAGCATCATGCCCTGCGCTCATGTATCATCTTGGAATCCCGCCCGATGGTTGGCGTCAGCGGGCACAATGATCTATGGGTTTAACACCGGGTCTCGGCGCTTGGTAAAATCGGATAAAGTGCCAAATGGGGATTTAAAGTCCCAAGTCACCGCTATGTGATTGACGCAGACTTCCTATAACTTATTGTTGGGTCGACCTTGGATCCACGGTAACGCTATAGTCCCATCCACTCTTCATCGGTGTCTCAAATATGTAGACATGAATAATGAGGTCAAGGCGGTGGTCGCGGACAAGCGGCCGTTTAAGGGGTGGAGAATTATTTCTTGATTCTCTCCTCTACGGTAATGAGTCCTAAATCAATCATCGGCCCAAGGCACGGACAGCGGTGAAGAAGGCGTGCGAGCGGGCTTGATTATAGTGGTGGTTTTGTTTTAAATGACATTGTACCCCTTGTAATCAATCTTGGCGATGAAGAATCATCGGATGAACATTGTAATTGGCAAATTAGATGAATCAATAAATGGCGATTTAGAGTACCCTTTATCTTTGAATGATGTAATGGCGGGTTTATACAACGATCGAGTTGCACTTACCAACTTCGGTCTTCTTGCTTTACACAAAAGCAATTCCAAGACTCCTTTGGGACAACACTCGTCATCCCACGAAGATCAAGTAGTGAAAAGACTTGGTTTCACGGAAAAGGAGATGCAATTCCAACGCCAATCATTTCTTAGAAGAAGATGAAGATGACAGCGGGCCTATCCTCAACACATTCAGATATAGTCCGTAGACACCGGTATCATGAAGAAGTGGGAGTGCGACTTGACACAAGGAGAAGGTCTATGTTTGGTGAGGTCCTCGAGTCCCTCCTAAGCGGCATATGTCCCAAAAGGGAAGCGGATAACTACTATGCATTTAGAAGGGGATTGGGATCTGAATCCTCCTCGAGAAGATGAATGCTCATGGCTAATTGATGATAATCCACGATGAGGGAGGCGGACATTAATGCGATTCTTGGCTTGGGATTGACACGGCCTCGGAGAAGCTTTCAAGGCTTTGATGTCAAATATGGCTACGGTTGATCCTGCTACTATTGAGGGTGATGAAGATATGCCAACATGGGAAGACCCATGGATCCATCAACTTCGAGAGAAGCGGTTGGGGATAGATCAACAAAGAGAACCCCCACTGGGGCGAGGTAGTCCAGTCAATATGGGTGAGGAGGAGCATCCTAAGCTCATAAACATCAGTAATACCCTTCCCTCGGAAGAAAGGAAGAGTTGATTGCCCTAATGGGAGTATATCGATGTATTGCTTTGGGTTCGAGGACATGGGACCACGACCCTAATGTGGCAGCGCTCGCCTCAACATCAAGGCGGATGTCAAACAATGCAACAGCAGCCAAGCACTTCCCGCATTACTTTTACAAAGGAGGATATGCGGGCGAGAGATTCAAACACGATAGGCGCTATACTTCACGGGTATATTGGCTCTAGTGAAGTTAGCAGGATCCAAGTCGATCCGGGTTCGGCTGTGAGCATCATGCCCTGCGCTCATGTATCATCTTGGAATCCCGCATTATGGGCGTCCACGAGCACAATGATCTATGGGTTTAACACCGGGTCTCGGCGCTTGGTAAAATCGGATAAAGTGCCAAATGGGGATTTAAAGTCGAAGTCACGCTATGTGATTGGCGAGACTTCCTATAACTTATTGTTGGGTCGACCTTGGATCCACGGTAGCGTTATAGTCCCATCCACTCTTCATCGGTGTCTCAAATATGTAGACATGAATAATGAGGTCAAGGCGGTGGTGGCGGACAAGCGGCCGTTTAAGGGGTGGAGAATTATTTCTTGATTCTCTCCTCTACGGTAATGAGTCGGCGAATCATCGGCCCAAGGCACGGACAGCGGTGAAGAAGGCGTCACGGCCGGGCTTGATTATAGTGGTGGTTTTGTTTTAAATGACATTGTACCCCTTGTAATCAATCTTGGCGATGAAGAATCATCGGATGAACATTGTAATTGGCAAATTGCCGATGAATCAATAAATGGCGATTTAGAGTACCCTTTATCTTTGAATGATGTAATGGCGGGTTTATACAACGATCGAGTTGCACTTACCAACTTCGGTCTTCTTGCTTTACACAAAAGCAATTCCAAGACTCCTTTGGGACAACACTCGTCATCCGAAGATCAAGTAGTGAAAAGACTTGGTTTACTAAAAGGAGATGCAATTCCAACGCCAATCATTTCTTAGAAGAAGATGAAGATGACAACGGGCCTATCCTCAACACATTCAGATATAGTCGGAGACGGGTATCATGAAGAAGTGGGAGTGCGACTTGACACAAGGAGAAGGTCTATGTTTGGGCGAGGTCCTCGAGTCCCTCCTAAAGCGGCATATGTCCCAAAAGGGAAGCGGATAACTACTATGCATTTAGAAGGGATTGGGATACTAATCCTCCTCGAAGATGAATGCTCATGGCTAATTGATGATAATCCACGATGAGGGAGGCGGACATTCGATTCTTGGCTTGGGATTACGACACCGACCTGGAGAAGCTTTCAAGGCTTTGATGTCAAATATGGCTACGGTTGATCCTGCTACTATTGAGGGTGATGAAGATATGCCAACATGGGAAGACCCATGGATCCATCAACTCAGAGAGCAGTTTGGGGATAGATTCGAACAAAGAGAACCCCCCACTAAGGACGAGGTAGTCCAGGTCAATATGGGTGAGGAGGAGCATCCTAAGCTCATAAACATCAGTAATACCCTTCCCTCGGAAGAAAAGGAAGAGTTGATTGCCCTAATCAGGGAGTATATCGATGTATTCGCCTGGGGTTACGAGGACATGCCAGGACTCGACCCTAATGTGGCAACGCATCGCCTCAACATCAAGGCGGATGTCAAACCCGCCAAGCAACAAAGAAGACGGTTTCGGCCCACAAATATTGGAGGCAATTGTTGAAGTGAAGAAACTCATAGAATCGATTCATCGAGGAAATTCAACATCCGGATTGGGTGGCTAATATAGTCCCGGCCATGAAGAAGAATGGGTCGATTAGGATGCAGTATGCACTCTGAGAGACCTCAGCGCGGCTTGCGAAAGATGACTTTCCTCTTCCAATCACCGATGTCATAGTTGACAACACGGTGGATTTGAAAGAATGTCCTTTATGGATGGCTTTTGGGTATAATCAAATCAAGATGCACCCCGATGACGCCAAACACACACGCTCGAACGCCATCGGCATATATTGCTACACGGTCATGCCGCTCGCCTCAAAATGCCTACAACATACCGAGAGCAATGACGAGATTTTCCAAGATCATCTTCGAAAACGGTCGAATGCTACGTCGGCGATTTGGTGCGTGAAAAGCCGTGACAAAGGAGATCATATCAAAGATCTTAGAACGGTATTCGAACTCATGCGACTCATCGCCTAAAGATGAACCCCGCCAAATCCTTCCTTGGGATGTCGGTGGCAAGTTCCTCGGCCGTCGTCACCGACAAAGGAATCCACGCCGATCCCGACAAAGTGAAGGCAATTCAAGAGTTGCAACCTCAGAAATCGAGAGAACTTCGGGGGTTACAAGGACGATTGGCGTACATCCGACGGTTCATATCGAACCTATCCGGGAAGTGCCAGCCGTTCTCCAAGTTGAACAAGAAGGGCGTGTCATTTATTTGGGATGACGCCTGCCAGAAGGCATTTGAAGAGATCAAATCGTATCTCGCCAAACCTCCCGCTCTGTCGCACCGCATGGAAAACCGCCTCGATCTACGCCAAGGCAACGGATCACTCGTTGCCTTTACTCAGCAGACGACGACAGCCGTCACGCAACAGCAAGTATTACCCGAAGTAACATTGGTCGGCCCGAAGTCTCGATACCCAATGGTGCGGCGGTGCCTTGCATTAGTGTTCGCGATTCAGAAAATGCGGCACTATTTAGTCGGACAGACGATTTATGTTATCTCTAACGTAAATCCAGTCCGAATATTTATGACCCAGCCGGCTTCAATGAGTTGGCGTTTGGCGAAATGGGCCTTGCTCTTGTCCCAATACGACCTGCACTTCAAACAACAGAAATCAGTCAAAGGGCAAGCGATTTGCGATCTATTGGCTGCCAACCCGACAACGGACGCAGTTGAGCTATATGATGATCTTCCGGATGAAGTCCAGGAAGTCAACACTACGTCGCACCAACAAATATGGCGATTGTACTTTGACGGAGCTTCTCGGGCCACTAATGTAGCAAGCACCCCCGGACGTTCTAAAATCTCCGCTGGAGTCGGAGTTGTCTTGATTTCCCCGGGGAATCATGTCATGCCCGTGCTTATTCACTCACGAACCTGTTCCAATAACGTAGCGAATACAACGCTACTTATCGGACTTAGCCGCCAAAGAGCTGGGGTCGAATATCTCGGCGTATGGAGATTCACGGTGATAGTTAAGCGGTCGTGGTGACTACGAAGTGAGGAACTCGATCGGTCCCCTATCATCGTAGCCGCTGAAATGGCGGACTCATTCAAGAATTCTTCATCGAATATATCCCACGCCCAAACGCCACGCAGATGCACCGGCGCATTAGTCGCGGTCGTTAGCACAACCTTAGAGACCGAGCAATTAGTTACGGTCGGGACTCACCGACTCTTCGTACCAATATATGATGGAGTACAAGAAGACAAAGGGATAGTTACCAAAGAGGTAAATGCAACCCAAACCAAGTTGGAGCCCGAGATTGGCTTTCCTACCATCGATTACGTCTTACATGGTATTCTACCGGAAGGCGTGAAGGAAGAGTCAATCGGCGAAGAGCTCAAGATTCTTTACGACACGAAACCCGGATGCTATATCGTCGAGTGCGATGGTCTTTACTCCGATGCCTCTCAAACAAAGAGGCAAAAGAGGTCCTTCGGAAGCACGAAGGTGAATGTGGTGCTGCACCACGGTCCCAAGCTCTGGCGAATCGGAGAATGGACTACTTTTGGCCCACGATGATTAATGACGCAATGAGCACGCCGAAATGCCACGCGCGTCGATTTCATTATATGCATCGCCTCCGTGAGCAACAGATCCTTCGCCACGTCCCGCCATTCGAGACATGGGGAATGGGCGTTGTAGGTCCCATTTTCCTCCGTCGGTTAAAGGAGATCGGTTTATTCTAGCGATCACCGACTACTTCTCAAGTGGTGAAGCAATCCCACTAAAAGAGGTCAAAGGCAAGTACGTCCGATTCATCAAACACCATGTCATCTATCGACATGGTGTCCCAAACGGATCGTGCATGACAACGGTCCCCAATTTATCGGCAATTCCTTCATCGGGTTTTGCGAAAAATTCAAGATACAAGATGTCGTCGGCGGCCTATAATCGGCGGCGAATGGGTTAGGCGTTCAACAAGACGATCATCAAGATTTTGTCGGCTTGTGAAGAATAACAAAGCGAGGCGGGGCGATAAACTTCGGAGAAGCACTCGGGCATATCGCTGCGATGCGTCACGCCAACGAGGCGACCGTACTCCACGGTCACGGGTGTGAAGCAATTCTCGTTGGAAATCAGTTCCGTCACTTGCATAAGCCCTTACAGCGAGAGATGACGAGAAAGAACAACATCAAAAACGTCTCGAAGAACTTGAGATGTTAGATGAGAAGCGCCTGGAGGCTCAACAATGCATTGAGTTCTATCAAGCTAGAATGTCAAGGGCTTTCAACAAGAAAGTTCGACAGAGAACCTTTAAGGAGGGAGATCTCGTCCTCGCCGCCAGACGGCCAATAATCCTCACCTCCAAGAAAAAAGGTAAATTTGAACCCAAATGGGAAGGACCGTTTGTGATAGACACAGTCTATTCAAACGGAGCATATCGCCTCATCACACAGAATGGCGACCGGCAATTAATGCCAATAAACGGGAAGTTTCTGAAAAAGTACTATCCTTAGTATATTCAGGATAACCCATTTTGATGGGAAGTTCCTCAGAGAATATCTCACTCATTTTCATGAGGATAACCCTAAGTTATTGTGTTTTCCTCCAAAATTCTCTCACCGATCAAATTCATTGTGGTGGGCCCACTAAAATCTTCTGGTCCAACCACCGGCAAAATCCCTCTCGATTCCTCCCACGAGCAGAGGTCCACTTTCAGTGCGGTTAGCAATCCTACAAAGCTATCCATACCCTTCCAAGATCCTCGGTGGAGACCCTCTTAGTTTCTCATCGGAAATAGAATACATTCTTCCTTTCCCACCTTCACGGAGATAGGACACATCCTTCCTCTTGAAGCAAGAGATAGAATACATTCTTCCTCTCTTGTCTTAGATTCTGGTGGAGATCCCTCTTAGTTTCATCTTTCAAGATTCTCAAGATGGAGATCCCATTTTAGGTCTCTTTAAGCTAGAAGCGGGACAAAAATCCTTCCTTTCCAATATCAGGAGATAGGAGACAAGATCCTCCTTCCTCTCCATCAATAAGAGATAGGATACAAAACCTTCCTCTCTTATTTCAAATTCGTGAGCACACGGAGATAGGACACAAAACCTTCCTCTCCAGCGGCAAGAGATAGGATACAAAACCTTCCTCTCTTGTTCATCCCTTAACTTGGAGATAGGAGACAAGATCCTCCTTCCTCTCCACCTTCGGAAATAGAATACATTCTTCCTTTCCCACCTCAATCAACCTTATGCGGTTTAGTCTTTCTCAGATTGAAGAAGACACGAGTTGATTAAGGGTATTTCATCCAGAAGGGATGAAGTCGGCCTTCTAACAGCGTCGCCGGTTTAGTCTTTCTCAGATTGAAGAAGACACGAGAGTTGATTGGGGGTATCTCATCCGAAAACCTAAGAAGGGATGAAGGCGCTGCTGCAGCGTCGCGGTTTAGTCTTTCTCCGATTGAAGAAGACACGAGTTCGATTACGGGGTATTTCATCCGAAACCTAAGAAGGGATGTCGTCGGCGGCTATAATCGGCGAATGGGTTAGGCGTTCAACAAGACGATCATCAAGATTTTGTCGAAGCTTGTGAAGAATAACAAGCGAGGCGGGACGATAAACTCGAGAAGCACTCGGGCATATCGCTGTGATGCGTCATAGCGAGGCGACCGGTACTCCACGGTCTACGGGTGTGAAGCAATTCTCCGTTGGAAATCGGTCAGATCGCCGTCATGCTTACGCGAGAGATGACGACGAAGAACAACATCAAAACGCCTCAAGAACTTGAGATGTTAGATGAGAAGCGCTGGAGGCTCAACAATGCATTGAGTTCTATCAAGCTAGAATGTCAAGGGCTTTCAACAAGAAAGTTCGACAGAGAACCTTTAAGGAGGGAGATCTGCGTCCCGCAGCCGGGCGGCCAATAATCCTCACCTCCAAGAAAAAAGGTAAATTTGAACCCAAATGGGAAGGACCGTTTGTGATAGACACAGTCTATTCAAACGGAGCATATCGCCTCATCACACAGAATGGCGACCGGCAATTAATGCCAATAAACGGGAAGTTTCTGAAAAAGTACTATCCTTAGTATATTCAGGATAACCCATTTTGATGGGAAGTTTCTCAGAGAATATCTCACTCATTTTCATGAGGATAACCCTAAGTTATTGTGTTTTCCTCCAAAATTCTCTCACCGATCAAATTCATTGACGGTGGGCCCACTAAAAATCTTCCTGGTCCAACCACCAGCAAAATCCCCTCTCGATTCCTCCCACGAACGAGAGGTCCACTTTCAGATTCTGGTTAGCAATCCTACAAAAGCGAAAGCTATCCATACCCTTCCAAGATCCTCGGAGTGGAGACCCCACTCTTAGTTTCTCATCGGGAAATAGAATACATTCTTCCTTTCCCACCTTCACCTGGAGATAGGACACATCCTTCCTCTTCAGAAGCAAGAGATAGAATACATTCTTCCTCTCTTGTCTTAGATTCTCGGAGTGGAGATCCCACTCTTAGTTTCATCTTTCAAGATTCTCAAGATGGAGATCCCATTTTCAGTCTCTTTCACTGGAAACAGGACAAAAATCCTTCCTTTCCAATATCCGGAGATAGGAGACAAGATCCTCCTTCCTCTCCATCAATAAGAGATAGGATACAAAACCTTCCTCTCTTATTTCAAATTCGTGAGCACCTGGAGATAGGACACAAAACCTTCCTCTCCACTGGCAAGAGATAGGATACAAAACCTTCCTCTCTTGTTCATCCCTTACCCGGAGATAGGAGACAAGATCCTCCTTCCTCTCCACCTTCGGGAAATAGAATACATTCTTCCTTTCCCACCTCAATCAACCTTATGCCGGTTTAGTCTTTCTCCGATTGAAGAAGACACCAGAGTTCGATTCTGGGGTATTTCATCCCGAAACCTAAGAAGGGATGAAGTCGACGCCTAACACGCGTCGCCGGTTTAGTCTTTCTCCGATTGAAGAAGACACGAGTTCGATTCGGGGTATTTCATCCGAAACCTAAGAAGGGATGAAGTCGGCCTAACAGCGTCGCCGGTTTAGTCTTTCTCCGATTGAAGAAGACACGAGTTCGATTACGGGGTATTTCATCCGAAACCTAAGAAGGGATGAAGTCGACGCCTCACACGCGTCGCCGGTTTAGTCTTTCTCCGATTGAAAAAGACACCAGAGTTCGATTCTGGGGTATTTTATCCCGAAGCCTAAGAAGGGATAAAGCCAACGCCTCATACGCGTTACGGGTAGTCTATTCCGTGATAAAAGCGAAGCCTACGTATTCAACATCGTAGCATTAAGTCTAAGAGAGTTTCATTCTTTTAGCACAACGTTGTGTGTAGAACGGATTCGATAATCTACATGCTAGCCCAACTCAAACGGTAGTTGGTAAAGGCTAATCAAACCGCTGAGGGTCGGGGTCGACCAATAACCCTAAAGTCGACGCCACACGCTGCCGCCGGTTTAGTCTTTCTCCCATTGAAGAAGACACCGAGTTCGATTGGGGTATTTCATCCCAAGCCTAAGAAGGGATTAAGCCAACGCCACACGCTGCTGTCGGACGATCTCTTGCCCGTAAAGAGTACCGAGCCTATGTATTCAATATCATAGCAACAAGTCTAGAAGAGTTTCATTCTTCCAGCAACAACGCCATGTGTGGAACGGATCCAGATAATCCGCAACGCTAGCCCAATTCAAACGGTAGTTGGTAAAGGCTAATCAAATCCGTTGACGGCTGAGGGTTTGCCAAAAATCCTATAAGTATTATGGTTAATTATTTCTGACGAAATAAAAGAATCATAATAGAGCACAAAAGAGGACAGAAATATGTTTTATCGATAAAAGACTGAAGTTACACAAGTTTTCTAAACGGCAAATTGGTGACAGCAAATATTTTATTGAGAAAGGCTTGCTGAAGTTCCTCCTGAAGCTCGGCCCTGAAAGTCTCCTCGCTGCCATTAAGGGCCTCATGATCTCCTTCTTGATATCAACCGGCTTACGCCCGAGTTCAAATTTCTCGGGCACGACCGCGAGAGTCTTTTCTTTGTTGGCCTTCGTCAGCTTCAAGACGATCAGGCTCTCCCTCGCCGCTTGGAATTCCTGTTCGAGCTCTACTATACTCGCTTATCCAGCAGCGACACAAGACCAAAAATGTCTCACGGAAGATGAAGCTTCAATGACAGCAGTCTCCAAATGATGCGCCTGGTCTCGCTGCATTTGAACTTCGAGTCGATAATAGCATAAGCATCTGTTAAGGCTGTCGGCAATGGGACTGGGCGGACTCAATCTTCGGATGTTCTTCGGGCAGCTTAGCCCTACTCCAAATAGGATTACGAGTATAAACTAATTCTCGGTTCTTAACGAAGTTCCCGGAGAATATTACCATATTCTTAAGGATAACTCGATAACCCTCAATTTCCTCGGCGTGGGACCTCAAGGAGGATAAAATTACAGCGAGGCTTATATCGGCCCGGACAGCGTTCTACCTCGAAGGACTCCTCCCATCATCGTTTCGATTCATGCATCCCGCCGAGGGCCTACCAATCAACAATTGGGAAGAATACCTCCCACCGTGGATGAACACACCGCAACGAAGTAATGCGATGGCGGCGCCAACCAGCGAGTCGTCGACGAAGGATTCACCGATCAACGGTTCGGATCCATCAAGAATTCCCGATCAACGGAGGAACCTCGATGGTCAATTGGGCGACAATCCACCGACGAGTCAACGGCAAATGAATTCAATTAGCTACAGTTTGAAATTCGACAACGGTCAAGCAATAAATGCAGCACCGCAACACCCCGAGGTATCCTACAAAGCACTGGAGAACCTGAGAGATCAAATACTGGAGCCAACCTCAAAAGAAATTCATCTATCGACTTACGGTGAGATTGCGACAACGGTCGGACAAAAATGCGATGCAAGTAATACCTTGACAATCCTACAAAGCAGCGGAAAGGCTGAAGGGAATGGAGAGATCAAACGCCGTGGTCATTCACAAGTCCTATCACGCCAATTAAAGAGTGAAGGGCTCATCATGTCCAAAGCATCCCGCACTCATCAAGAATCGGCCGAGGCGCTTTGGAGGGTATCTGTGGCGTTAAAATTGCTTATCGCATTCAACAAGACTCGTAAACGGTGGGTTGATAACCGACGATCCATCCGGCGGCGCGACCGAACGCCCGACGATGTGATTACGCAAAGCATAAAGCGGTCGGCGAACCCATGAAGTGAGCGTACGAGGCGAGCCAAACGACGTGTCGTGGAGAAAACCCGACGACGGCTCAACGAGGCGAAGTTGGCTAAACTCAAACGCCGACGAGACGGAATCAACCGCATTTGGTCCGTCGATGCAAACGAGCCGTTTGAGCCCTGAAAGTTGATCGGGTACGGACTCAAACACAACGGCGACATCACCGAGCAAAACTAAGCCGGAAGACCGAAGAGTCGACGGAAAACGACGGAGAAACGACGCGAAAACGACGAAAACGCCGCGAAGATCGCCGCCAAACTCACAAAGAGGCCAAGGTGGTCACACTTTGGCCGAAGCCATCTACCAACTTTGCCGAGGTGCTCTACCAAGTGGTCAGGTGGCTCGCCAATGGTCGAGCCACCTACCAACCTTGTCGAGGTGGCTCGCCAAGTGGCCGAGCCACCTTTGGCTCTGCTGCACCCCTTTGGTTTTGTATAAATAGGGGGGGGGGTCTTGCTCATGGAGGGTTGGATTTGGGGATCTTGGACTCGGGACTTGGTGATTTTGGCGGACTTCTGAAGAGCCCTCGCGAGATCTACGACGCACGGTTCCGAGCACCGGCGAGCTCAAGTCCAGTCGACGTCAGATCCACAAATCGCAGGGTAAGAAAACTCGGGTCGAACTACAGATACCCTCTAGGTTAAGCTTCGTCTTAATCTCAGGGATAGCGCTGTGATTTCTCCTTGTAGATCTCACCGCTCGGCGATCCTCTCCTTCGTGAGTCACGATCCCATGACGATCCTCTCCTTCGTGAGTGTGATCCCCTCGGTAACCGTTTCCTTCGTGAAGCGAGCCTCTACGTCTGTAGTTCGAACCGGTTTACACGGGATCGAATTGCGCGGTAGTCCGCGGACGAACAAAAGTCCCGACACAGGCAAAGAACCCATGGCGAGGATCCGGATAATAGAGATCCTCGTGTTTGTTCACAAAAGGAAGAGAGTTGTAATTTTCGTTTTCATTGTACGCCTGAAATAAAGGCATTTCTTTTGTTTGAAATTTTGTTGTAGGCCAACGAAGCTGTAAACGAGTTCAAACGAGCAATGAATAACAAACCAACTTTCCCCGCGAACAGTACGTGCAACCGAAATTTTCTAGAAACGAAAATACACAAAGTATACAAAGTTTGATGTACGCACTACTATATTCCTAACCCATCCGAACTGGATAGATCCAATAGTTACGCTCCAATTCTTTCTACTTATAATATAAAGTAAGCGATCCTTTTTGGTATAAAATTAAATTTCATACCCAAAATGGAGTCGTCTATTTATATTATAAGTCCAAAACATTGGTAGTAATTATTGAATGATGATCTGATTAACGTTAACTTTTATTCATCTAAAATCGATATATATATATATCACATTATTGTGTTATATATCACACTACTAATTTCGAAAAATATATATAAATGTTTGATTAATTCACATATTTTAGGTTATTAGGGTTTGTGTTGTTAAGTTTTTTAATATTATGTTTAAAATTAATAAGAGTAATTATTTGAGAAGTTACTATTATTAGGGTATTATTTAGGTGTATTACTATTTTCTTTTAAGGGTTAGGGGTAGGGTTAGGTTAATTACTATCTTATTTTAAGGATCATGTTGTTATTAGGGTTAAAATTAGGGTAATCAAGGTTGGGTATTAGTTAGGTTGATTACTATTTTCTTTTAATGTTTGACTTGTCATTAGGGTTAAAATTAGGGTACTTAAGTTTAGGGTATTAATCGTTGCACAATATTCAAATTATAACATAATTAATTGAATAATTAATCTAAAAATTACAAGAATATTCAAAATTTTAAAATTACCCAAATTTGGATATAACACCAGATCTGAGTGATTTTCCCCAATTTGGATCGAATAGGACCAACTGAAACCCTACAATTCAAGAAAAAAGATCAAAATAGCTTATTTGAGTAAACATAACAAAAAATTTTAGGGATTTGGATAGGAATATGGATACCTAGGATTTAGGAGCTTGGTGGAGAACGGAGGCGATGGAGGACGAGGCGGCTGTTGGCAATGGTGGAGGAGGAGAAGGCGGCTATGAGGGAGAGGGAGAGTGGGTGGCGGAGGAGAGTCAGAGCGGGGGCGGCGAGTTAGAGGGGGGGGCGGGCGAGGCAGAGCGGGAGCAAAGAGCTGGCGGCGCTGATTTGAGTGAGATCGAGTGAATAAGGGTTGGGTTAGGGTTTTTTAGTAACTTTTTTTTGGCATGGGCTCTTCTTTGGCGACGGGGTGGTCGTCGTCATTGACTATTGGCGACGGGTGGTATCTCGTCACCAATGCCTACATTAGCAATAGGTCTGGACGATGACGTCCACCCGTCGCCAATATATAACATTAGCAACGGGCCAACAGCCCGTCACTAATAACCTGTCACCAATACGGTGATTTTTACTAGTGGTTGGATTTGGAGATGTGGTTTAAATGTTGAATGTATATTGTGATTTGATAGCTAGATGTGAAGATTGATTTCAATCTTTATACAGAATTATTGTTTGTATTTATGTACGGGGAGCTAACTGGTTCAACCAATTTTTTTCATCCATAAATAAACATTGGTGACAGGTCACCAACGGGCATCGGTGACGGGTGCATAAAACATTGGTCATAAGGTAAACTGTCATTAATGCTCATTGGTGACAGGTTACCCTCCCCCCCCCTCCCTCCAATGTTTGCCCATCACCAATAGTGCCCATCGCCAATTTGCATTTTTGGATTTTTAAATTTTTTTAGTAAATATAATATAAATTTTGAGAGTATATTACCATTTTTTTGAGTTAAAAGTATATTACCAATTGGATTTATAAATAACTCACAAATGGTACTTTAGGTGTATGGGTCTTTATGGAAGTGGGTGGATTTTTGAATAAGTGATGGTAAAATTTTGAGTTAAAAGAAAAAGAAAAAAAAAATCCCCCCCAAACATAAATAAAAAACCAAACAGTCCAACTTATTCCACAGTACTCTTTATCTCCCTCTATAAATCCCCATTCCCGTCTTCCTCCTCTACTCCATTGTCACCTCCTCCACTTCCAATGGCAGAACCATTCACCTACACTCCTCCTGTCGTCGATCCCTCGACCGGTTTCTCCTCCAAGACCCAGACGTTCCACAGCCTCCGCCCACCCGTCCCTCTCCCACCCTCCACCCTCCCCCTCTCCTTCCCCTCCTTCGCCCTCTCCCTCCTCCCCTCCCCTCCCCCCTCCTCTCCCGCCCTCATCGATGCCTCCACCGCCTCCTCCCTCTCCTACCCCGACTTCATCTCTCAACTCCATTCCCTCTCATACTCCCTCAAAACCCAGCTCAACCTCTCAAAAGGCGACGTCGCCTTCATCCTCTCCCCCTCTCGCCTCGACATCCCCATCCTCTACTTCTCCCTCCTCTCCCTCGGCGTAGTTGTCTCCCCCGCCAACCCCATCTCCTCCCCCTCCGAGATCTCCCGCCTCATCGATCTCGTCAAACCCTGCATCATCTTCGCCACCTCCGCCACCTCCTCCAAGCTCCCTCCTAAGTCCAATATCAAATCTATCTTTCTCGACTCCTTCGACTTTCAGTCCATGCTGACCAACAAATTATTTAACCAATCACCATCTTCAATATTCTCCGACCTTCAAGTTCATCAGTCTGATACCGCAGCGATCCTGTTCTCATCGGGGACCACTGGAACAGTAAAGGCAGCGGCAATCCCTCACCGGAGCTTCATTACCATGGCTGCAGGTTTCCACGCACTGAGGTCGACAAAGCCTGAGGTGATGCTGTTGATTGCGCCGATGGTTCATTCACTAGGGTTTTTCTTCGCGCTTAAAGGGTTGGCGTTGGGGGAGACGACGGTGGTGATGAGTAGAGTTGGGTTTAAGGATATCTTGTCGGCGGCGGAGAGGTATAAGGTGACGATGATGACGGCGGCACCGCCGGTTGTGGTGGCGATGGCGAGGTCGGAGGAAGTGGCGGAGTTTGATTTGGGAGCGTTGGAGAGGGTGGTTTGTGGTGGTGCGCCGCTGCCGGTGGAGGTGGCGGAGAGGTTTATGGCGCGCTTTCCTCGTGTTGAATTGCAAATGGTAAGGTTTTTAATTTGGGGTTTTTCTATATTAGTCCCTTACATTTGATATTCTGAAATTACTGGCTTAAATTATTAAAATTGCTATTAGGTCCCCAAATTCTTACTTATTTCAGAATTACTCCCTCAAATCAATGAAATTGTCATCAAGTCCTTTAATATTCACAAATTTTTTTAAAATAATCCCTCCGATTGCTATGTATTTCTGCTCTTGATTGGCGGGGCATTTTCGAAATAACTCAACAATTAAAAGATCTATTAGCAATTTCAGTGATTTGAAGGACTAATTTGAAAACTGCTTAAGAATTTAGCTATTTAATAGTGATTTCAATGATTTGAGGGACTAACTTCTAAAATCAAATGTGTAAAGGACTAATATGGAAAATCATTTTAAGTTATAAACCCAACGTCTTTTAGTGATTTAGTTTTTAAGTCCACCCACTTTCAAAATCAACTCTTAAACCAAAATATTGAATTATTTTTAAACCGAAATATAGCACCTTTAAAGTCTAAATAGTAAATTGATACACCAAATAGCGCAACTTAGTCCCATCTATATAACTGCTGATACACCCAATATAGCGACTTTTTTAGTAAAAATTTTAGCACTCATCGTTATAGCAACTCTGACATTAGGTGGGGTGAAAATAATTCGGTATATATATATATATATATATATATATATATATATATATATATATATATATATATATATATATATATAGAGAGAGAGAGAAGCTCATATGAACTTAAGTTCATAATGAATAGTAGTGCACCAATTTTCTAACCACTCATCTTGCTTTGGGATCCGTGAAAGATATAAAGCCCACTTTGAGATTTGTGCATCACAAATCTCAAGCAAGATGAGTGGATAAAAAGTTGGTGCACCACTATTCATTATGAACTTAAGTTCATAGCCTCTTCTATATATATATATATATATATATATATATATATATATATATATATATATATATATATATATATATATATATATATATATATATATATATAGAGCAAGGCTCTATGAACTTAAGTTCATAATGAATAGTGGTGCACCAACTTTTATCCACTCATCTTGCCTTGAGATTTGTGATGCACAAATCTCAAAGTGGGCTTTATATCTTTCACGGATCCCAAAGCAAGATGAGTGGTTAGAAAAGTTGGTGCACCACTATTCATTATGAACTTAAGTTCATAGGAGCCTTGCTCTATATATATATATATATATATATAAAAGCTGAGAATAATTTCGTAACAAATATAGCACCATAAGAGAGGAAGAGATCTCTCTGCAACGAACTTAAAAAAAAAAAAAAAAAATCTGATGACAAATCTGCACCACACTGACGTTGTGTGACACTATTCGTGCACGACATGTATAGATAAAGGAGACAATTAAGGGACTTCGTTTTGGCAACAGGAAGTCTAAATGCTAACAAAATGTTTAGCAGTAAGAAAAAAATTTAAGGCTAACCTTGCAATTAAACCTAAATAAATAAAGAAAACACAAAAACTTGCACTTATCATGTATTCCAATTTCGGTTAATGCAAGTATAATGTATAGGGTTTTTCTAATGGGTCTCTATGGGCACTCATTAGGGGATGAGAGAGATAGCGAGATGGGAGGTAAAAGGAGAAATTAGTACAAATCAGAGGGACCTACTTGCTATTCATTTCTGTCTATCTCTCTCATCCCCTAACGAGTGTCCAAGAGCACCCATAAGAAAAATACTAATGCATATATAACCAATTACAAAACTCTATGGCAGGGATATGGGTCAACAGAGGCCGGAGGAATAGCAAGAATGATCAATATGGAAGAATGCAAACATGTGGGCTCAGTTGGAAGGCTTAGTGAGAATGTTGAAGCTAAAGTTGTGGATGTAGTCAGTATGAAGGCACTATCAGTTGGCCAGCAAGGAGAACTATGGCTCCGAGGTCCTGCTATCATGACAGGTACCTTCCATCACCAACAGGCAAAAAAGTTTTATTCCCACTATAAATGTTTTGAACATGATGGATACTTCTATGGAGAATAAATTTTGCGGTAGTGTAGTGAAAGTTTTTTTTGTAAAAGTCAGCATTGCCATTAACAATATGATTGGGAAAACTAAGGTCGGATATCAATGGATTGACATTCTTGGATTTGGGGAATAACTTGCCGTTAAATGTGTTTCTCTTTCAGGAAAGGTCAGGTTCCTCCAATTTGAAACCCCTTGACAGAAAAAGGCAGGAAGTGGATGTTTAATAATAAAATAATGGGAGGGAGGGTATTTGGGTAAAATAATGGGCGTGTTTAATAATAAAATAGGATTCCTAAAGCGGTTCTTTCCTCTCTTTTTTTCCATTTTTTTTAACAAAGTACTGAAAGTTGCAAAACAGGATTCCACCATCCTTTTCTCTATAAACAAATGCAAAAATTGCTTTTCCAAGAAACGCGTGGAAACCTAAAATAAAACATTTTGTGTCGGAAAATGTCTCCTATAATTTTAGGAATCAAACCAAGTAGGCCCTAATATCCAACCTTAGGTTTGGTAAATACACGCTTGTCAGGAATGAGTCTGCCGGTTTAATCTTAAACTATTTTCATTTGGATCAGCCCCCCTTGGTCCAAATGAAAACTAGTTTAATGTCACTATTTGGGCTTGAAAAATGGAGCCAAGTCTATCCCAAAAATTTGACAAACAAGAAACAACATAAACTTGGGCCAGGTTCAGTCCTGGCCCAATTTTACAAAATAGCCAAACATACCCTTAGTTTTATGTGTAGGTGCAAATCAATGTATAGTATGACAAGGATCATATATACAATTTACCCTTGCATATGGTATTTAACAAAATTTCACAATAGTCTACTGGTAAGTACATGATTTTGCAATCTGAGAGATTTTGAATTCAAGGGTTACTAAAGACAAGTCTGAATACTACATTATTTTCAAGTAATTAATCTTGGATAAGTTCAACTGCTTCGCTTAGCTTGAGCTTAGGCTTGGGTTTTGGGCTTGGATTTTTGGTATGTACTTGGTACTTGGACGTTAGGAGCTGATCAAGTGGTGCAATACAGATGTTCAGGTTGCTTCGCAACATGGCTTTCAGCAATGTTTGGTGACTGTTGAGCTACTGACTTTACTGATATTAATGTGTTAGGGGTTGTTTGCACTTTTTCTGTAATGTTAAGTGTTTAATTATGATACCGGTTAGAAAAGATGCATTCACCTCACCTTAGGTAACACATCATTATAACGGGTGACGCATTTACATGCTTTACTTGTCAAACCAACCAAAGTAGATTTTGAAATTTTGCTCTAAAAAAAGATTGCAACGAACAGACCCTTAGTGGTGGTGTTAATTTGTTAGTCTTCGGAGGTAGTTAGTTAGGTGACTAATATAGCTACATCTGTTACTTTTATCATTGTTGTGTTTCTCTTTCATAACACTTCACCATCTTTTTTTGTGGTGTCAATAATTATATAATGCTTTGTCAAAAGGTTATCTCGGTGACATCGAAGCAAATTCTTCCACCTTCAGCTCAGATGGCTGGTTGAGGACCGGTGACCTATGTTACTTCGACAGTAATGGCTTTCTTCATGTTGTGGATAGACTAAAGGAGATGATAAAATATAAAGCTTACCAGGTATCATTTAATTTTCATTAATTCAAATAATCAATTAGAGTTTTCCTGAATTTTTTTTAAATATTCAGTATGGTTTGATTCATCTTCAGGTTCCACCAGCTGAACTAGAGCATTTGCTTCACTCCTTACCAGATATTGTTGACGCTGCAGTAGTTCCGTAAGTATCTAGTTACATCTTCAATGCAATATCTCGTCACTATTTTTGAATCGGGTTAATGTCTAACCAATTATACCCTCTAAACTATTTTATTAGCACTTGCACCTAACTGAAAATGTTATTGATTTTGAAGTTACATTGAGATGTCCAAGTTTAAATCATTTTTTCTCGGGTTAATTGAAAAAGGACTCAATTGCTCTCTAAATTGAGGTCCAAAAGTAATGATGTTCGAAACGCAGGGATAAAAGTGCTAATATTATCCAGTAAAGCAGTAAAGTTCTTTTTCATGAAAAAATTGTGCATTTATGACTGTTTATTCTTGGGATAGTTTTCATTATAATGGCATGTTTTCTATTAATATTTGTTGTCTGACCTTTTCCAATAACAAAACAGGTATCCACAAGAGGATGTGGGACAAATACCAATGGCTTTTGTTGTGAAACAACCTAAAAGCAACCTCAGTGAACAGCAAGTTATTGATTATGTTGCAAATCAGGTTAGATTTCATCATCCATAAAATCACATTTGATAGACATTCGTTGTAACTAGAACTAGTAAATTATAGAAATTACCTGTAAATTAACTTATTTCTGTCTTTGTTACTTTTTCTTAGGTTGCTCCTTATAAGAAGATAAGAAAGGTTGTATTCACTAACTCAATACCGAAATCAGCATCAGGAAAGATATTGAGGAGAGAATTGGCAAATATTGCTCTCTCTGGCCCAATTACTACCCAGTGATTTGTGCTAATTATTAAGAGATTGTTTGTATCTTAACCTTCATCAGATATTTTTTGAAATACTTAAGAATGTCATGTATTGCATCATGTATTGACTTTTGTATATAGATGAATAAAAATTCAATTTTTCATTTAAATTAAGACTTTCTACATTTATGGGATTGTGTCTAGTTCCCATTGCAATTCAACTATAATAGTGAAAATGATGATACATGGTGTAATACCCCCAAACTTAGCCCACATCGGGTGGTGAAAAATATAATGATGAGTTTAAATGTGAATCTTGGCGTTCAAGTGACAATATTGCATAGTCAATTTTGAGAGTGGATTGAGCAAACAACGTGTTCTGCTTCCTGAGTTACAGGGCTTACATCAAACCATCTAGCCTGGGGTGTGACAAACAGTGTCAGAACAGAGAATTGAGGGCTATATTTGTTACTTTGTATACTCCAACATGCCTTTCCCTAGTTGAGCGTCCTTTTTACCGGAAGATGTTAGGTCTCATGTAGTATTTTTTTTAAATATGTCATAGTTTGTGGCTAATGGCATGGAAAATTATTACATGCCCCTTGTATATACTCTACCGATATCGAGCTGTTTTTGCATCTCAATGTCCAAAAATTGGTTGAAGGATGACTTATCCAATGTTGCGATCATGATTTCCATCCACTTTGTAATGTCAAGAATCAGAAACTTCATGAAGAGCGAAACTTTATTTATTGTAATAGTTACACATCACATATTCTAGACATTATTCCTCGTATTAAGAATTTAATCCCGTGAAGGCTAAGACGAAGCACAAATCATAATCTAGATACAGGGTGATTGCTGAGAGCAAGATTTGCCAACTCCCTTCTTATAACCTTTCCAGATGCTGATTTAGGTATTGAGTTAATGAACACGACCTTGCGTATCTTCTTATAAGGCGCAACCTTAAAAATCAAAGACAAAAGTTACATAGTTTTTTTTAGTATAATGCAGATAAATTTGATTTTTCGTGTATTTCTACGTATAAGAGATGTATACCTGCTTTGCAACATAATCCATTATTTGATGTTGGCTGAGATTGCTTCCAGGTTGTTTCACTACAAATGCCACTGGTACCTGCCCTACATCTTCTTGTGGATATCTGTATTTTGTGCATTTAGGGAAAAAAAAAGTTAATATCAATCAAAAAATATTTTGTTTTAAGGGTCTTCCAATTTGTTGAAATTGAACAAAGGAGACTATTCGGTATACTGCAAATTAATCTATAATTACTCTTGTAGGTTGTAAGAAAACAGTAAGATTGCATTTGTGTATTTGGTTACAAATTGTAACCAAATTAATCTATAATTACTCTTGTAGGTTGTAAGAAAACAGTAAGATTGCATTTGTGTGTTTCGTTACAAATTGTAATTTCAAAGACGAGTCAGTGTTGCAAAACAAGGTGCTGCCAATTTAACTGTAGCGCATTTATGCAAAATAAAGATCGACTGTTGCAATTATAGTTACAAGTATAATACAGTTGCAATGAACAAATAGCTGTAAGGGTAAAAACTGTAATTCACAACATATAAGAAAATGGCTACATAATACTCACGGGACTACAGCAGCATCAGCAACACCTGGTAATGAGTACAACAGATGTTCGAGTTCAGCTGGAGGCACCTGAACATATGATTCAAATTCTAATTCTAAGGGTAGCAAAGATTGCATAAAGTTTCAAGATAATGTACAAGTCAAAGTAAAAAATAAATAATAAATAATAAATAAATAAATCTTCAAAAAAAATGTACAAGTCAAAGTGAAATGAATCATACCTGGTAACCCTTGTATTTAATTAACTCCTTTAACCTATCAACAATGTACAAAAACCCTTTACTGTCAAAATAACAAATATCTCCTGTCTTCAACCAGCCTTCGGTATGAAAAGTGGAAGCATTCGATTCATCATCACCAACATAACCTATCAAAAGCATTAACAAAATGTTCAGATCATATGAAAAGTTAAAATGGTTAGCTGCGGATAGACCCCTTGTACTATTCGCCCAATTGCGGATAGACCCACTATTGTTCTATTAGTGTGGCTAGACCCCTGTTGTATCGTGCAATTGCGAATAGATCCCTCGTGAGTGGAATTTTTTTTATATACTCTTTTATTCTCAGAAGGCTTATTTGCCAAAAATTGAATGTGCTCTTTTGTTGAGGATAAAAGATTCAATAAAGTTCACTCAAGAGTCTATCCGCGCGCCAATAGAACTAAAGAGGGTCTATCCGCAGTTGAGCAATAGCATAGGGGGTCTATCTGCAATTAAACCTCAAATATAGAATCTCCTCTCCGTAGTTTTTTTTCCCCCTCGTTTCCTCAAATGTTACCTGTCATGATTGCTGGCCCTCGAAGCCAAAGCTCGCCTCGTTGGCCAACTGATAATGCCTTTCCTGTGATAATATCAACAATCTTCGCTTCCACATTTTCTGTTAGTCTTCCTACCGAGCTAATGTTCATGCAC
Source organism: Asparagus setaceus (assembly GCA_012295165.1). NCBI lineage: Eukaryota > Viridiplantae > Streptophyta > Magnoliopsida > Asparagales > Asparagaceae > Asparagus > Asparagus setaceus. The sequence goes on from CM022710.1 coordinate 12,071,033, forward strand.
TCGTCGTGGTTGATCATGCGGGCTATTCCTCCGCCCTCTGTTGAGCCATATCCCTGTATTAGGATCAAGTTTTAATTTGTAAACTTTCCTCCATCTCTGTAAATTTTAATATTCTTCATTATGGATAAATTCAAACTCTGGTTTTTCTTATAGAAAATAATGAGATGCCATTTGATATCTTTTCTGTCGCTTTGTACATAATTTGGAGGTCCCACAAAACTAATTAGAGATGTATTTTATTTAATTATTTCATTTATTTTGAGAAAATTTCAGGTTAGCTCTCGTATTAAGATAATCTAAGAGCGGCAACTGGTCAAACTGGCTTATAAAGCACTTTTGTGACTTATAAGCCACTGCAACATGTTTGGCAACCAGCTTATTTTGGCTTATAAGCCCATAAAAGTAAGCTCCCCTAACCCAACTTATTTTTTAGTGGCTTATAAGCCATATAGTTTAACCAAGTAAATGTCAAGTTTACCCCTCAATGTTTAAGAAGTTCATTCAATGTTTAAATTGAGAGCCATTGTTTAATTTGGTCATTTTGACAATAATGATGGATTATAATCTATCCATTTGCCAAACACTCTCCTATTGAAAAGCAGCTTATAATCTATTCTTTTAACCAAATACTTTGGCTTATAATCCACTTAGCTTATAATTCATTTGTGGATATAAAGCAAGTGAATTATAAGTCAAGTTCCCAAACATGCCCAAAAAGCAATTGAGGATAGTCCAGCTTGAGAATAATTCGAAACAAGTAAGTGGTAGGTGAGGGCTTTTGGGCTCTGTCCTTCAACAGATATAGGCTTAAAGCCTTGTAAAGGGACCAAAGTAGGCCTAAGAACGACAGAGGCTTCAGGCCCAAAATAAAATCAAAACCAATTACATGGTGAAGGCCCAAACTTTGGCCTATTTAAGAAAAGCCTGCTAGCTTTAAGGACCATCGAAAACATGTTTAACAACTAACGTTGACTCTAACAGTGATTTTGGAACCTTTGCCCCCCTAAACCAGTTTTGATCTAAATTAGTTATGTTATTGACCTAAGGGCGAGTTTGGCAACAGGAAAGAAATGGAAAGTAGACCTAAAATTGAAACGTGACTTAACTTTCTAATTTTTTTCTCGTTTAGCATTTGGAAAGTGAAGGGTGTCACATCATTATCAGCATTTTAGCTACTTTCACTTTCTCCAAAAATTTAAAAAAGTGGATGAAAAATGAAGAGAGAAGAGAGAGAAAATATATTTTTAGATTTTTCGCGTATCATTTGAAGTTTTACTTGACCACTATCTACGATTATTTTCCATAATAATCAAACATAATAAGAAGAAAGTAAGTGTCACATCATTTGCCACCTCAGCTTTCTCTCTTTTTACTTTTTATCATCCAAATAAGATTCTACAAAATAGAAAGTAATAAGAAAGTACCTTCTTGAGAAAGTACTTTCACTTTTTTTTTCACTTTCTATTTACTTCCCGCTTGCCAAACATGCAGTAAAGGAGATGGAGCTGAAAAAGCCAGTTTAAGGCTAAAAATTGGTCTAACAGAACAAGTTTAGCAAAGCCATTAGTTTCACATTATCTGTCAAAAAATTCACCTAGGATAAAAGAGTTAAAAAAAATTTAACCCGGGGGTATATCTTCAACAATAAAACTACAAGGATAAAAAGTTGAAAAGAGTGATACTACATATGGTTAATGTGCAATTAATCCAAAATATTGTATGAAGAAAAAAAACCCAAATCCGATAGCAAGTTGCACAACATGCAGCAGGATCTTCGTATCTATTGGGAGGGGGAAAAACAACCTATAGAAGGCCCTTCATATAAATGTGTAACTTACATTTATCTCTTCTAATGTTTTCTTGATTGAACATATATTCTCTATATTGAAATGACTCTTTTATCTATATTAAAAGATTAGTGGTGAGTTCATAAAAACAAAAGATTAGTAGAGAGAGAGGTTTTTTTAATATAGTATACTAAATTATCATCGTAACTTTAACATGTCCCGACAATGGCCCTCATTCCAAATTATTATCGATATACAAAATCAAAATCCTAAATTTTCAAACATAAAAATCAAACTTGAAAATCTGAACCTTTTGAATATTCAAATTAAAAATAATTTTCTAATTTTTAATTCAATAAAATAAAATAAAATAAAATATGATTTAATAATTAATCATGTGATTTTTATTTTACTAAGTAATAGCTAGTACGGAAATAGATTTAAACTAAGAATATGTGTAGTTAATTAGAATTGCATTTCAAATTTAGAAAAGATGTAAGGATTGAGATATTACATTTGAACTGACGAAAGAAATATCATGTGACAATTATATATCTATTTAAATATTTTAAATTTTATGATTTGTTTCTTTTACTTTTAAACTACAAAAGTTCAAAATTCAAAAAAAAAAAAGTTCGGTAAAGCAAGGGGGAACATCAAAATACTAAAAAAATTATAAATGATCCTCACCCTATAGATCTCTAGGGGAAATAACTTTCTACCTAATAAACTAGTAATACTTGTCAATCTTGTATATATATTTCTGGTTAATAAAATACTTTTTGAGTAGAGCATCTTGCCCTACTTTTTCCACGAAAAGAATAACAATATAAACTCTCAAAGGGGAACATCAAAAATAAACGATACGAGATACTTGCAATGTGGGAATACATGTAATTACCCTAGAAATTCAGTTAGGACGGAACAAAAATGCAATAACTGTTCCCACATATTTAAAGTCAGTGGAAATGATAGAACATTTTGATTATATACTAATATAAACCAACGGTTTATAATGATATTTGGTCATTATATAAACATTATATACTGGTTACATTGATTTAAAATTGATATTTAAGCTACTGATCTTGTAAACAATGTATTGCTTTATGCTGGCTAGAAGCTATGCTAAGTCTAATAGGCTAAATGTGAAAGCGTTTGGTTTCTCTCCTATTGCGCTAACATCTATTGATGAGGACTGCTAACGGTACTCGCGCCGCTAGCACCCGATGGCTTTCGCCCCTAAAATAGGGGGGTTGGGTTAGGTTAAGAGTTAACCTAACCCTTAACCCAAACAACCCTCCTATTTTGGGGGCGAAAGCCGTGGCACTCACTTTGTGCGAGTGCCGCTAGCATTCCTCTCTATTGATTGTCAAGTAAGGAAACAACAGTATTCTATGTTTGCCATTAATAGCAATGACAGGTGATCTGTGGACAACTTGATTTAATGCCACAGCTCTATTAAAACTTTAAGGGGCCGATTGGCAACAAGTTAAGTGAGGGGTTAATGAGACTTAACCCTTCTTAACCAGCCAATCATAAAAAATCTATACAATGGGTAAAGTGAGTTAGACCTCATAATTTGCCAAACACAAAAAATGCATAGGATTAAGCTAATCCCTCTAGAAAAATTAAAATGAGTTAACCCCTCAAAATGAGGGGTTTACTAATACTCCTATTTAGAAGGATTAAGAGTTAGCCCCTCTATTTATAAATAAAATAGTCGAAATTCTCGTTATTCCCAAATACTAAAGCTGATCGTAAGGGCTAAAATAAAACTTATTTAGCGGGTTAATAATTTAGTCCTTCGGGTTATCGAATGACCTAACTAAGTTAATCTTTCTCCTTAATTCTTCTTTCTCAACCCTTTGCCAAACGGAGCCTAAGAATTACATGCATTCAGTGACGAAGCCAGGAATTTAAGCAAGGGTGATCCCAAAAATAATTAAGCATTCACCTGCGGGAGTAGAATATACTCAACTTTTTTTAAGAAATCGTTTCATAATTGAGTCACTATTTTAGTCCCTTAAAGATCATCAAAAAATATATGTGAGTCCCTTACATCTTTCATATTTTGAAATTAGTCCCTCAAATCATGGAAATTCCTATTAGGTCTCCCAATTTTTGACTTATTTTGAAATTATTCCCTCCACTCAAGAATATAAATAGCTATTAGAGGAACAATTAATTTATCAAAAAAACAAAAGAGGAATTGAATGAGCTAATAGTCCACAACAACAGATTTTACTTGGTAATCCCTCTAATTCTTGTTTCTACGCTTGATAGCAGGGATTAATTTTGAAATAAATTAAGAATTGAGGGACCTAATGGCAATATTTGAGGGACTAATTTTGAAATAATCTAAGAATTGAGAGACATAATAGCAATATTTGATGAACTAATTTTGAAATAATCATATGATTTTTACTTTACTAAGTAATAGCTAGTACGGAAATAGATTTAAACTAAGAATATGTGTAGTTAATTAGAATTGCATTTCAATTTTAGAAAAGATGTAAGGATTGAGATATTTCATTTGAACCGACGAAAGAAATATCATGTGACAATTATATATCTGTTTAATATTTTAAATTTTATGATTATTTTACTTTAAACTAATAAGTCTGACAGAATACTCCTACCAAGTCCAACATGAGTTACGCATATAAGGACGAAATTTGCAAGACCCCATTGGATTTGAGAGAATAATAAGCAAAGACACAAGGAACTAATACGTAATTATTGGAGATTTGAGGGACTAATATCTAAAAAAAAACCACAACCATTACCTGGCGCAACTCAACACGTGGAAACCGCTTCATGAACCTCTCGCCAACCTCCACCGAGAGCGGCGCTCCGCCCGACAACACCGTCTCGAGCGCCCCCAAATCGTACTCCGACACCTCCTCCGCCCTCGACATCGCCACCACCACCGGCGGCGCCGCCGTCATCAGCGTCGCCCTATACCTCTCCGCCGCCGACAAGATATCCCTAAACCCCACTCTACTCATCACCACCACCGTCTCCCCCAACGCGATCCCCTTCAACGCAAAGAAGAACCCCAGGGAATGAAACATCGGCGCCACCAACAGCGTCACCTCTCCGCTCTTCCTCGTTCTCAGCGCGTGGAACCCCGCCGCCATGGCGATGAAGCTGCGGTGCGACAGCGCCGCGGCCTTGATCCTCCCGGTGGTCCCCGATGAGAACTGGATGGCTGCAGTGTCAGACTGATGGATTTGAAGGTCGGATGTTGAAAATGTTGATTGTCTCTCGGTCAGCATGGACTGAAAGTCGAAGGAGTCGAGAAAGATAGATTTGATATTGGACTTAGGAGGGAGCTTGGAGGAGGGACGGGTGGGCGGAGGCTGTGGAAGGTTTGGGTCTCGGCGGAGAAACCGGTCGAGGATCGACGACAGGAGGAGTGTAGGTGAAAGGCTCCGCCATTGGAGGAGGAGGAGGAGGATGGAGGAAGGGATGGGAGAGGGAGGTCGGAGGCTGTGGAAGGTTTGGGTCTCGGCGGAGAAACCGGTCGAGGATCGACGACAGGAGGAGTGTAGGTGAAAGGCTCCGCCATTGGAGGAGGAGGAGGAGGAGGAGGGGTGGGAGGAGGGACGGGTGGGCGGAGGCTGTGGAAGGTTTGGGTCTCGGCGGAGAAACCGGTCGAGGATCGACGACAGGAGGAGTGTAGGTGAAAGGCTCCGCCATTGGAGGAGGAGGAGGATGGAGGAAGGGATGGGAGAGGGAGGTCGGAGGCTGTGGAAGGTTTGGGTCTCGGCGGAGAAACCGGTCGAGGATCGACGACAGGAGGAGTGTAGGTGAAAGGCTCCGCCATTGGAGGAGGAGGAGGATGGAGGAAGGGATGGGAGAGGGAGGTCGGAGGCTGTGGAAGGTTTGGGTCTCGGCGGAGAAACCGGTCGAGGATCGACGACAGGAGGAGTGTAGGTGAAAGGCTCCGCCATTGGAGGAGGAGGAGGAGGAGGAGGAGGAGGAGGGGTGGGAGAGGGACGGGTGGGCGGAGGCTGTGGAAGGTTTGGGTCTCGGCGGAGAAACCGGTCGAGGGATCGACGACAGGAGGAGTGTAGGTGAAAGGCTCCGCCATTGGAGGAGGAGGAGGAGGAGGAGGAGGAGGAGGAGGAGGAGGAGGAGGAGGAGGAGGAGGAGGAGGAGGAGGAGGAGGAGGAGGAGGAGGAGGAGGAGGAGGAGGAGGAGGAGGAGGAGGAGGAGGAGGAGGAGGAGGAGGAGGAGGAGGAGGAGGAGGAGGAGGAGGAGGAGGAGGAGGAGGAGGAGGAGGAGGAGGAGGAGGAGGAGGAGGGGAGAGGGTGTGGAGGTGAGGATGGAGAGGGAAACGGGGATTTTTTATAGAGGGAGTTAGGACTGTGGAATTAATGAGTTTAATTAATTGTCATGTGGCCATATTCGGTGGATCTTAGTTCCCTTTTCGTTTCCTTAATAAGAAAGCCATTGAAAGTAAAATTGAGTAATTGGAAACTAAACTATAATTTTAAACTACCCCTACACTATTAGAAACAAGATGTGGGGTCTTTCCACTTGGTTTGCTATTTAAATTGATGAGTCATCATGGAACTCACAACCGTTGTGTATAGTAGTATAGGAGTAGTTTATAAAGTGTAGTATAATTATCACTTATCACTACTCAATAAAATTTTCTGATCTTAGATTCTCTCTTCAGACTGAATTTGGATCCTCTCCACTACAAAAAACTAATGGAGAGACCACTACTTTTTATACTAACCATTGATTATTTTGTGAGTGAATAAAATTCATTCTAAATTTAGCACTTACCATTATCCCATGTATTGCACTCATACCTAATTTGCATTCAAAGGCAAATCCTAATCATCAATTAGACAATTTTTCTTGTAATGGAAAGGATCTGAATCCTCTATCACTGGCTATTATAGTAAACAGTACTATTCACTACATAGTTTTTTTCCTATTGTAACTTTTTTTTTTCCCCTAAAGAGAAGAATTTCTTTGTTTTATACTAACTAGTATTTCTGTGCTCGCGATGCGTATAGGATACAAAAATGCAAGAATGTTTCGGTTTGATTTTTGCAAGGATTAGAGCATTTACTTTGATTATTTCAAGTATTTGAGTGTTTTCATTGTTTTGCAAGTGTAAGGGTATTTCTTTTGATCATTTTAAAGGATAAGGGCATCTTTGAAATTTCTCAAAACTTGACAAACAAATCAAAATGATGACTTTTCTTTATATATATATATATATATATATATATATATATATATATATATATATATATATATATATATATATATATATATATATATATATATATATATATATATATATATATATATATATATATATATTAAAGTGAATATCATTCACAATCCCTGTATAATTTTTCATATTATGAGTAAAGAGGTTGCCAGTGGCGGCACATATGTCCCACTGAAATCATCTTGTTTTTGAGATCTAGCTTGAATGTTGCCTTAACATTGCCTCCGGTATTGGTTGCTCTTCAAACCTATCCTAAATATTGTTTCCATTGTTTGGTTATTTTTACCTTACTACCTCATGGATTCTGGCTATGTACGCTCCTAGAGTTTGCTAGATATATAAGCCTCAGGGCAGACTAAAGAAATAGAGGAGGACTGTGTTTATGGGATTCATATCATCTTTTCTATTAAAAAAACTAGTAAAAATATTATTATCTTTAGCCACAACCATTTATTATTAGTGAAAAAGTGGTATTCATTCAAAAACTCCAGTGTATTCCTTGTATGTTTGTGCACGCCACCCACAACTCAATCCTAATCGTTGCGCACTATGCAGAAGCATAGCCTATGGAAGCATCACTGAACATCTTGATTAGATCTCCTCCTTCTTTGTAGATCAATCAATCATCGGGTGATATTAAAACATCGAGAAAATACTAGTTTGAATAAAAGAGTAAAGCAATTACCACAGAATAATAAATCAAGAGATAGAGACATTGAATTTACATGGTTCGGTAATCGTCTACGTCCATAGGGAGATATTTGAGTTTTCTTTTATTATAGAGATTTATAAGGTATAATCTATTCTTGTCATCTCTAAAGATTCCACACAAAAGCCTCTCTCAATCTAACCAAAAGATCCCTTAAAATCCTAGATTCCTCGCCTCAGTTCTCTCTACTTCTGTCTTACAATATGTAACTTTCAATAGGTTTCTAATTGCTTGATTTACAATGAACCTTTCAATGGGTATTTAAAGATCTTTCCTCTCTCTTGAAGTCATGTAAGATTCCTTTGACTTGAATTATTAATTCTAATTCTCTTCTAATTAGAATTTAATTCCAATTATAATTGATTCTTTCCAATCAAATTCAATCCCCAATCCAAGTCCAACTAGAATTTCCTAAAATACTAGCTTATTTCCTAACAATCTCAGCATTAGGCTTGTATGAAGCTACCATTAGAAACGTCAATCCTTCCTTATAACCTTTTGTTGTAAACTTGTAAAACTGTAAAGAACGAACACTTTTGAGAAACCACCTTAAATCCCCTCTCCCAAAGGGCACCAGAGCGATCATCGCTCGCGTATTGATGTCAAGCCTTCTGATAGCTTGATATAAACCTCCATTGCTACATATTTTAAGCTCGACTGTCGACTTGTTGCAAACTTCTTCTTGACTCTTCCACTTGGAGTTGGACTTCTGTTTTGGCTCTCCCTCGGAACCTAAGTTTATTGCCAATTTCTTTCCTTGTGGTCGTACGCTCTCTTGAAGATGATACTCCACATTGAACATTTGTTCCTTCAGACACCCGATACAAGCCAACTTCACACTTCTTCTCGATTAGGATAGGATTCCTACCGTGGTATATGGTGATGACTCCTCCATGCACATGGGTTCGGTAGCCCATAAAATCAAGCACCTAATAGATATCAGATTCTTATTCACCTTCAGAATTAATCGAACATTCTCCAAGATGACCATGCTCCCGCTTCTTCCCGCTACCATGATTGTTCCTATACCCATAACAATGCACCTCATGCCATCCACCGTGTAGGCAGTCTCCTTGACTCTTTACACCAGGGAGTCAAACATGCTTGTTTGGGAATATATATGAACTGATGCTCCAGAATCCAATACCCAACACCTACAAGAAGTGTTGTTCCTGGAAACTATCAACATCTCAACCCGTTGACTTTCATCCTCCGAAACCCCCAATGTATCATCTATTTGATTTTCTATAATACCTGCTGCATATGAAGTTTGGGTTGCTCGATCCCCCATCTTTTGCCTCTTCAAACATTATTGCCGCTTAAAATAGTCTTTCTTGATGTGACCCCTCCTTTGGCAAAAGAATCACCACTTAGCTGGTGAACCTATCCCGTTTAAAAATCTCCATGGCACATCTGCTACCAATCCAGTATTAGAATCTGACTCATCACCAATGTCCTGTTGCCGCTGAAATCATCCGTGAGTGTCGGTTTGACCTCGTCAATGGTAATTGTCGCCTTGCCTATGGTTATAAGCAATGTCTTCAGATATTGGTAACTCGCTAGAAGAGAACTCAGCAAAATTACCGCTTTATCATTATCTTTAATCTTTGACCCTGTCGCCGCTAACTCGGTCACTAGCATGTTAAAGTTGCCCAGATGCTCCAACATTGATGTACCTTTCTTCATCCGTAGTTCATAAAACTGATGCTTCCGGTACAAGTTAATGGATGCATTCTTATCCATGTACAACTCTCGAGTTTTTTTCCACATACGAAATGCAGTTGTCTCCTCGATTACGTGATACCCTACTTCATAAGAGAGAGCAAGTAGAATCATATTCCGCGCCTTTCAATCCATACTATTTCACTTATCACTTGTCATCTTCTCTGCCTTCTTGTCCACTCCTAGCAAAACTTGATCTAGGTCATATTGGATTAAGACCGCCTCTATCCTTTTCCGCCAAAACCCAAATTCCCTCTTATATTGAACTTTTCAATCTTAGTCTTCATCACCAAAGAACTTTCCATCTCCATGCCGCAAAGATCCCAAAGATTGAACCTTTCCTCAAAAACAAGTCTGATCTAATCCAAATTTAGTTCTGATACCAATTATTGGTATCACCTGATGCTCTGATACCAATTGTTGGTGCACACCACTTGCAACCTGACACTGATTGTTATGCACCAATCAGAGATCTATGCAGAAGCATCATTGAATTTCATGATTAGATCTCCTTGTTCTTTGTAGTCCAATCAATCACCGGGCAATGTAGAAACACCAAGAAAATACTAGTTTGAATAAAAAAATAAAGCAATTACCACAGAATAATAGATCAAGAGATAAAGACACAGAATGTACGTGGTTCGGCAATCGCCTACATCCACGGGGAGTATTTAAGTCTTCCTTTATTCTAGAGATTTACAGGAAACAATCTATTCTTGTGATCTCTAAAGATTTCACAAGAAATCATCTCTCAATCTCACCAAAAGATCTCTGAAAACTCTTGATTTCTCTCCTCGGTTCTCTTTACTTCTCTCTTACAACATGCAACTTTTCTTAGTTTTCTTATGGCTTGAGTACAATGAACCTCTCAAGGGGTATTTAAAGAGCTTTCTCCCGTCTTGAATTCAAGTAATATACTCCTTCTTTATCTTGGATTTTCAATACTAATTCCCTTCCAATTAGAATTTGATTTCAATTATAATTAAATTTTCTAATTAAATTCAATCCCCAATTCAAGTCCAACAAGAATTTCATGAAATACAAGCCTATTTCCGAACATTGTATTCTTATACTCGAATCACAATGGTCCATTAAATAATAAATAGCTGTAATTGAAATTTATGACCTCTCCAATGCTTTTTGACAATAAAAATGATCCAAATTCATGTTTATGAGCCAGCAAGAAGCCGGAAAAAGCCAGTTAGAAACCAAAGATGAAGCCAGTTAAAAAGATTTCGGATCCCTCAATGTCTCACATTCGCAGACTCTGTCAATCGATTACCATATAAGTTCCCTCAACATTAGTTAATTGATGCTTTTGTTATGATTTACTCTTTTCAATAGAATTATAGGCAAACTTCATGAGTTAGTATAATAAAGGGTTAATTTTACAAGATAAATCTGAAATTTTGGGGGTCTTGCACATGACAGAGCTTTTTGTATCTCGCATAACCCCCTTGAACTTTCGGGTGTCTCACAAATGTTGCTGAAGTTTAGACTTCTCCAATGGATCCTAGTCTCAAATTGGCAAATAACTAAAATGTTATAGAGAGAAAAGAAAAACTTAATTTAGGGGAGGGATATGTTAGAGTTAACAGGACCATTTCCATAATTTTTGGACATGGAAATTTTCACTAAGCTTTACAATTATAATACATATATCAAAAAGTTATTTTATTTTCTTGTTACAATTTACAAAGTCATGATCATACATAACACAAACTACTACTCTTTGCAGGCTCTATGGTCAATATATAAAAGATTTGTGATGTTTGATTCTCTTTATAATGAACATGATCACAGTAAACTCGCTCTTTTATAACACCTTTACAAATCATTGACTCAGATTAACCGGAGTTAATTAAGTTCTTATAGTCTTATAGATATTGCTTTTTAAAGTTAAAATAGGGCAAGTTGCCCCTATTCAAAAAATAAAAATAAAAATAAAACTATATAACTGTCATACAAAAGAAAAAAAAAGGCAACTGAATGGAGTAAAAGCTATAACAGAAATAGAAGAGTTGAGAGAGAAGAAGATGGGTTCTCTGTCACGTTGAGCCCTCTTCTTTGAATATCATTTATAGACAATATTCTATAATTATGATTACAACTAGGATCTCCATAGTGTTTGGTTACAATCAAACAAAAATGGAATAATATTTCAACAATTGACCCACCATGGGTGACTCGACGGTCGAGAGGTTCGAATATGACTCTTGGGTTCGACTACGGACCGGGTTATCCAGAAAAAATAAAAAAAAGATATTTCAAAAATTGATTACAATCAAACCACAATATCTCAATAATTAATTACAATCAAATCCAGTCGTGTTCTTTGAAAAGGATTGATGACTTTCTATCTTGAACATATTCGTTTGCGACTGGTGTATCTCTGATATGGAGAACTTTTAGTTATATTTGCTACTGACTGACCTACTTCATTAACCAACCTTTTTGCACGAAGAAGAAGATAGGATTCAATAAGTGATGAAGCATTGAAAACTTATATGAAACTAAATGGCATTTATTCAGGGTCTAGCTTTATTTGGGGTGTTTTTTTTCCCCAAAATTATAGGAAAATGATAACTAATGCTTAAGTTATTTCAAAAATGAAAAAGGATTTTGAAGAGAGCCATGTGATGGAGAAATCATCTAAAATGAGATTTTAACAGTAGTTTGTGACCATTGTGCGCTATTAAGTAGATTTTTGAAGTTGTTTTTTGTCCACAATTTTATTTATTTATTTTGGGACATGGGTTTCAATTGTTCATTATTTATTCAGCCTACTCATTTTGGATCTTTCATATGTACCTTTTGTGAGAATCTAAGTATTTTATTCCAATAATTCTCAACTAGTAGTCCCCGTGCACGCGATGCGGGCATGTACAGTATACATTTGAGCTAATAATTTTTTTAGCAACAACTTAATAATTGTTAATAAGACGAAAAGATATATTAAAAATTATTGTCAAAATTTCGGGGAGTATTCCTGCAAAAACAAAGCAAAGAATGCATAAAAAAATTTAAAAGTAAGAAAAGTAATAGATGAATGAAATAAAGAGGAAAATGTAACCGGATATACTAAGGTGAAAATAAAACTTACAAAATCCTAGATTTTGAACTCGTCTTCGCGAAATTCCTGCAAAGACAAAGCAAAGAGTACATTAGAAAAATGATAACAAGGAGAACATTATTAGACAAATGAATTGAAGATGAAACTTTCAACCTGATACTAAAAAAGCTAGATTATGCACTCTTCCTTTGATGCCAGTCTTTACTTGGATATCGAAATTTTTTAATTTTTACTCGTATGTAGTCTTTCCTAGATGGAGGACTCTTCCTTTGATGCCAGTCTTTACTCGGATGTCAAAATCTGCAGATTCTCACTCGGGTTGTTGTGACAAACTCCCAGGGATAGACTAATATCAATCACACGAAAGCACGAAAAGTATCGAGAACACAAATAACACACGGATATACGTGGTTTGGCTTGTAGCCTATATCCACGGGCGAAGGAGGAGAATAGCTTTACTAAATTGTAAGGAATTCAATGTGGAGATCTCTCAATCACTCAATCCCAAATCACACCCTTAAAAGCACTTAATCTCTCTAACAATCTCTTACACCTAGAGAACTAACCAAATAGAGAGATAAATTAAGAACCTCTGAATCTATTGCTTCAGTCTGCAAAGCCCTTCTCAATGCTTACCGTTGCCGTCGGGTGGATCACAATCTCTCTTAGCAGAAGAAACGCACAAGATAGCCATACCGAAAACCGAATTACTTCACACACCTTCACAAAGAAAACGACCTGTTTTCATCTCGTCATGCGGCAAGCAACCTTAATTATTTTCTTGATGTTTCTGCCATCCAAAAGCTCACGGGTGTTCTCACTAAAGAGGCTTCGACCTCTATTCTTGCTATTTATAGATAAAGGATATGTAACATGATAGGATCAATTATCTTATCCTTAACAATCCCATCTAATTGAATTTCCTAATAATATAAGAATTTTGTTCTTATCCAACAACTAGGAATTCAATCCCTTAACAAACATAACCAGCGTGAGTCAAATACCGAGCCGAGTTCGGGGATGCCTATTCGATTATTTGAGGCACAACATAACATGGGTGCAGTCCTTCCTAGATGGGGGAATATTTAGTTTGAAAAACTATTAGTCCATTGATGAAGTTTTGTCTTCATGTAGGATTTAAATGGCAAAAAAAAATTCTCAGATGTAATGTGATGCTTGAGGAGGAGGTAGGATGTGTAGGCGGATTTTTAGAGTGGAGTAGAGATTTCCTCCTGAGAGATTAACGTGGGTAGTTATTGTGGGAAGTTCTAGGATCGTCGGTATTAAATTTGATTTTTTGGAGATTTCTTTTTTTGACTTATCTATTACTACTTATTAAAGAAAGCTAATAGATAATAGATAATAGATAATAGATATTTTTAAAATATTTCATGGGAAGTTAATGAGAGGATTATTGAAATCGGGATTCGAATGTTGTTTTACTGGTTTACCAATTTTGTTCATTGCAAATATCTTTTAAAAACAAACTGCAAATGTAAAGACATGCTTGAATTTATAGAAATTGTGACCGTCAAAAGGTATAACACCAAAAAAGTCATGGTAAGCTTCCTTTAATAAATGGTAATAAATATTTTCACCGCAAGATAAGAGCTTCTGCCACTTTCATCGTTCATGTCTAAGTCAGAGGACGAATAACTTCTGATGATGCTAATTAATTACTTCATATTAGAAGTCAACTAGTTTGTCACCATCACATATGGTCATTTCACTAATAACTAATAAGGCAAGCCAAATGCACAAGGCCTACACATGTCTTTGATTGACTTGTATCTTTCTTTGTCATAATTTTTTGCTTGAACCGATATCGATCCATTGTTTATTCACTTGAAGATTACACCCCACAGTTGTACTTTATATTCATTGTTTCTTCATGTGTCATACACAATCTGACAAATTTATTGAATAGATTACATATTTTGTTAAATATTACATTTACTTTTATCTATTTTCCTTAATCTTCTCTTTCTTACCATGTATGTATTTGCCTGCTAACTACAGGTATGAATACTCATACAGATATATCTCAGTAAATGAAACATATATCTATATCGACCAAATTCAAATACAAATATGGATCAGAATAACAGAGATAAGGAAGAAAAACAAGATTGATGGTCACAAGAGATGTTTAAATATAATAAACTTTTCTAATAAGAGTCCATTAATATGTTCAACATTGTTTGAAAAGTTAAAATTAGATGTCTAGTTCATAAAAATTGATCTCAAATATATTAATTTAATTGTCAAAACACTTCATATGTATGATTGATGCATATATTTGGATATCTAGAAATGGGTATTGTTTTACTTATTATGTATCTACATTCGTACCATTATCCAATCAGATATGGATATGGATATATCCACAGATTTCTTATTTGTTTTTCATCACTATACCTAACCATTTTTGAGCTTCCAAATTGTGTAGAGAGGTATTTTAATAATTGAGAGTGTTAGATTGAAAGTGAATCTAGTCCAAGATAGATAAATAAATAAATAAATAAATAACTGAGATTCCCATTTGCAAGGCTCCTTATTAAAATTTTGGGGACGTATGTATGAGCCATATCAAAATTTTGGGGAACTAATACAAGTTTATTGAAGATTTGAGGTACTAATATATAAATAATCCTTTATAAAAGACTAAATATCATAACCCCTCCTAACTTTAGATGATTATCAGATAACCCCATAACTTTCACTATAACCAACCCCTTTTTGAGTAATGGTAGTAGCTAGAATCTCATTGCTTATTGTCGCATTCTTAATTCTCACAAAAACAAAGACATAACTTCCACAATAAATAAATTTAAAAAAAAAACCTTTAAGTTAGGCGGGTTATTAGAAAATCCCCCAAACAGCGTTAATCACAATTTTCATATTGGTGCTAAAATTATGCAAGGGGATATTTTTGCCAGTGAAAATGTTAGTTCGCGCTTTTAAGGGGATTTTTCTTTGATGGAGTGCCTGGATATATATATTTTGTAAAGTTTAATCATATATAAGAGAGTCTTGGATCATGGAATATTTTACTGATTTTATGTTTTAATTTAGTCACTTCTCTTTTTATGTTTATTCATTCAGTTGGATTCTTTAACAGTATGTCTATGTAAATATTTTCATAACTCTTTGCGGATATAGTCTTATCCGCAATGGCAACATGAAAATGGTGCTTACTAATTACTCGCTCATTTGATGAGTGATCAGATCTTTGATATCAAGGATATCAAGAATATTCATTTTCTCTAATAATAAGAACCGTGCATCGCACAAGTTACAACTAGTTTTCATATATATATATATATATATATATATATATATATATATATATATATATATATATATATATATATATATATATATATATATATATATATATATATATATATATTGTTAGGACGTAATTCATAAATATCTCTTGTTTGAGTAATAACAAACTTCATTTGATACTAATATTTATTTGAGATGATATAATACATGTAAATAAAGGTATAAGATGTGTACAAGGCAAAACAACGTGAAAATCAACTCAAAAGATGATTTCAGTCTTCTCACCATCGATGGTAGGCATTGACCATCAATGCTAAGAAGAGCTCATCGATGGTCAATCAATGGGCCTCTCAACCGCCGATGGGGCTTCGACACAATCAATGGTCGAGAGCCACCATTGATGGTAAACATGGTCGATTGTAGTTTTTCAGATTTAAACTCGGTCATTCATCATTTATAATATCTTTAATCTCTACCATGTTAAGGATATCTCTTTTCTGACTTATTAGGGAGTTATATCATTGTGAGAGAGAGAGAGAGAGAGAGAGAGAGAGAGAGAGGAGGAGGAGGAGGAGAGTTATAGGGTTTTAATTTGTGAGAGATCAAGTTGAAAAATTTGACCCCTAGCGCCTCGACAAACTCGCACTTGTCGCATACAACATATTCAGATCATTTCAGCAAGGAGAGTTGCCCTTGGTTTAATTTTTTTTATTATTCTTCATCAAGCTACACTTATATTCTTTGAAGGACGGTTTGTTTAACAAAAGGGCTATAAGATCTTTCTTGATTTTCTGAGCTGGTTTTGCTTTGAACTTGTTTGTATGGCGTACTCAAGCCGAATGAATTGAGAGTTGGGACTAGCTAGGACTAGGTGTTACTCATTGTGGAGAGTTAACTTAGATGACTGGTTTCAAATAGATTTCAGAATACGGTCTTGTAAGCCTACCGAATCGGGTTTGTGATTCAGGAGAACTCTTTGCATAGTGAAGAAGCTCCTCCGTGAGAAAGAAGAGTGGACGTAGGATTGTTATCCGAACCACTATAAAATCTCATGTGTTCCTGGTTTTTTGCTTTTGGTGTTTAAATATTTTGCTTTATATTGTTGATCACTTTTATTTTATATATTCCGCTACATATTTTGTGTTTTTGGCAAAAAACGATAGCGATCCTATTCATCCCCCTCTAAGATTGCATCTCAAATCTAACAAGTGATATCAGAGCCTCGTTACCAATCTTTAGGATTCACAACTTAGGGTAGAGATATCTAGTTTGAATGTCACAACGACTTTTCTTGAGGGACACGCAGTTATTCGACCCCCACTTTTCGATGGGATAAATTACACCTATTGAGAAGCACGTATGAAAGTCTTTTTATTGTCCACCAATTTTGATATTTAGAGTATTGTTGAGATTGGCTATAGTGAACCTACAACCGTTATAGCTAAGACCACTATTGTCACTCCTAGAAAGAGTGGTCCCCTAGTGATAAAAAGATTTATTCTTTAAATGCAAAAACTATGAATGCTCTTTATTATTCTTTAACTACTGAAGAGTTTAACGTGTGACAAATTATACTACTGCATAGGAAATTTAGAATGTTTTAAAAGTTACGCACGAAGGAACTTCACAGGTGAAAGAGGCAAAACTTACAATGCTTGTGAGTAAGTATGAGAATTTCAAGATGAAGGCCTCGAAGAGTATTCAGGACATGTTCAACTAATTCACGGACAGTGTGAACAGATCAAAAGCTTTGAGAAAAGAATATGATAAAAAGAAGCTTCTTAGAAAAACTCTTCGTTCTCTTTTCAGGGATTGGGAATCAAAGATAACGGCTATTGAAAAATTATAAAATTTTTCTAAACTAACTCTTGAGAATCTAATAGAAAATTTTCTCACCTATAAAGTGTGATTAAAAGAGAGAGAATATGATTCTGAAGATAACTCCAAGAAGAAGTCGTCAGCATTGAAGGCTAAAAAGGAGAAATTTTAATCTAAAAAGAAGAAAGATTCAAACTCGGACTCTAATGATGATGGGAAGAGTGAGATGGGACTGGTATTCAAAGAGTTCAAATTATTTCTAATGACAAAAGATGAGCAAAGGTTTATGCACAAAAAACAGAACCAGAATTTCACTAAGGTAAGGAAAACTAAATATGAGAATTCAAATTTTGAACATGTTTGTCATCGTTGCAGGAAACCCGGCCACTTCAGAAATAAATGCCCTCTTAACAAAAGGGATTACAAAGGAAAGAATAAGAGTTTCAAGATGACATCATGGGATTTTTCAAGTGAAGATAATGAATCAGAAAATGACTTGAGCGCAAATGATAAAAGTCACTGTCTTATGGCCAATGTCTATATCTTAAAAGATTCAGATGATGAAAATTCAGATAAGAAAGTTCGATGGAGAGCTAAGGAGCAAGGTAGTACATTGTAGTTAGATTTAGGGCGTTCACAACACATGATAGGTAAGAAAGAGTAGTTTCTTAGTCTTGACAAAAAGAAAGGTGAAGATGTGAATTTTAAAATCAACGACGATCGTAAAATTATAGGAGTTGGTGATATAGGTAATAATTCTTTTAAGCTCCTTAAAGTATTGCTCGTTATGGTTTAAAGCATAATCGTATCTCTATTAGTCAACTTTATGATAAAGGTGTGTCTATTATTTTTGAATCTACTGTATGCAAAATTATTGATTCGAAAATAGGTTTGTCATTACTGGAAATAGGCATGCTAATGCGTACACATTAAACTTTAATAATATTAAATCTGACACTGTTAAATACTTGGTTGCAAGAGGAGAGGATAGCAAGCTTCGGCACATGAGGCTTGGACATGCAAGTATGGGTTTGTTACAAAAACTCTCAAAGAAAGAATTAGTTAGAGGTTTGTAAAGAATTACTTAGAGGTTTGTCTATCTCTACATTTAAAAGTGAGAGTTTATGTGAGCCTTGTATGAAAGATAAATTTATTAGATCCTCTCATAGTTTGAAGAATCATGTGAGTACTTCTAAACCTCTGCAATTACTTCACTTAGATCTTTTCAGATTAGTGTCCACACAGAGTTTAGGAGGAAAGAGTTATTATTAGGTCGTGGCTAATGATTACTCTAGATTTACAAGGATCATGTTTCTAGCTAACAAGAGTGAATGTTTTAAAGTTTTTAAAAATTTTGCAAAGAAGGTTGAAAAGGAAAAAGAGCTCCTTATTCGTACTATTCATTCTGATCATGGAGGTGAGTTTAATAATAAACTTTTTGAAAAATTTTATTCTAATAAAGGTATCACTAATAAGTTTTTTTCACCTTAAACACCTCAACAAAATGAGGTTGTTGAGAGGAAGAATCAGGCTTTATAGGAAATACCGAGAACTATGTTAAATGAGTATAAACTGCCAAAGCACTTCTAGGTTGAGGTAGTTAATACAGCAAGCTATATAAGTAATAGAGTTTATCTTTGACCAATGCTAAAGGGCCTCTTATGAGTTTTACTATCAAATATCCCCGAATATATCACATCTTCATGTTTTTGGTTGTAAGTGTTATCTCTTGAACTTGAAAGATCAATTAGAAAATTTTAACTCTAAAATTAACGAGTGTGTTTTCTTCGGATACTCTTCATGTAGCAAAGCTTATAGAGTCTACAATAAAAGAACTAAAATTATTGAAGAGTCTATTCATATTAGATTTGATAAAACTCACACTTCTAGTATTTTGGTTGATAATGCAGATGACCCTCTTGTGACAAATTCAATTTATTAGGTTGAAGAAAAAGAGATACAATAGGAGAATGAGAAGAAAGCTTAGGAGGAAATAGGGGACAAGAATGAGAAGACAACTTCTAAAGCTTCATATGCTGATCAAAATATATCAGATTCAAACAATCAACAAATTGTTGCAACTAGAGATCATCCGAAAAGAAATCATCAGCCACCTAGTCATTTGAATGATTACTATTGTTCCATGTCAACTTTAAAGGTAGGTGAAGGTAAAATCGAACCATCATTCTTTTCTTGGAGAATTCTGTGTTTATGTAAATTTCATATCCAAAACAGAACCTAAGAATGTGAATGAAGCTATAATGGATAAAAATTAGATTATTGTTATGTAAGAAGAACTTAATCAATTCACAAGAAACAAGGTTTAAAATTTAGTTCCAAAACCTTAAGATCACCCATTGTTGGAACTAACTGGGTCTTTAAAATAAATTGGATGAAAAAGGTAATGTCGTGAGAAATAAGGCCAAATTTATTGCTAAATGTTACAATCAAATAGAATGGATACATTTCAATGAAATTTTTACTTCGGTTGCTAGACTTAAAGCCATTAGAATTTTTCTTGCTTTTTCTTGTTATAAAGGTTTCAAGCTCTATCAAATAGATGTGTCCATATAGAACAACCTCCAGGTTTTATTGATCATGTTTTTCAAGATTATGTATGTAAGTTAGATAAATCTTTGTATGGTCATAAACAAGCACCTTGAGCTTGGTATGAACATCTAAGTTCTTATTTACTTAAACATAATTTTAAAAAGGGGTTTGTTGACAATACCTTATTTATTCAATTTGTTGGTAAATATATTATTATTGTACAAGTGTATGTTGATGATATTATTTTTGAAGCTACTAATAAGGATCATTGCCATAAGTTAAAAATTTGATGCAAGACGAATTTGAGATGAGCATGATGGGAAAGCCGAAGTATTTTCTAGGGTTTTAAGTAAAGCAAATGAAAGATGGAGTGCTTATCTCATAGAAGAAGTGTGTAAAAGAACTTCTCAAATGCCTCGATATGAACAATTTGAAAGCAGCTTCAACCTCGATGTGCTCTTCTACAAAGCTTGCAAAAGTTGAGATAAGAGTATCAATTGATGAAAAGAGAGACAGGGGAATAATCGGCAGTCTCTTATATCTTACTGCTTCTCATCTTGATATTATATTTTCTGTGTGTTTGTATGCAAGATTTCAGACCAATCCAAAAGAATCACATTTAAAAGCTATAAAATGAATTTTCTAATATTTAATTGGAATACAAAGTTTTGATTTATGATTTTCTATGTGTAATTCTTTTGATTTGGTTGGATATTCAGATAGTGATTATGTTGGGTGTCATACAGATAGGAAGAGCACTAGTGGTATAGTACATCTTTTAGGATATTTTATAGTCTGGAAATGAAACTGTGTAGCTTTGTCAACTACAAAGACCGAGTACAATGCATTAGGTAGTTGTTGTGCACAAGTCCTTTAGATGTCTTTGACTTTGCAGGACTACGGCGTCACCTTTAAGCATGTTCCTCTTACACTATTAAAAAATACTACAAAGGTGACGAGGTATTGGTGATGGGCCGACCATTCGCGACGAGGTAGATCCGTCGCCATTGCTAACATGGGCGACGAGTGGCGAACCCGTCGCCAATGCGCTTTGGCGACGGAACCTCATCACTAATGATGGGCCCAGTCCTTAAATAATAAAATCCTGCCTCTCACTTCATTCGATCTATTCTGCCGCCAGCCCAAAAAACTCTATACACGCTTGTGAACTGCCCTACTGCACCGCACCACCTCCTTCGCTTCCCACAGCCTTCACCACACCACACCGCCACCTTCGTCACCTACAACCATTGCCACTCTCTGAGATATAGGGTTTTGCCTTGTCGCTTGCTTCCTCCTTACCGAGATCTGTGGTTTCGCCTTACACTACACCGCCGCCTTCGCCGCATTACACAGCCTCCTTCGCTACCTGCAGCAATCACTGCTCTCTAAGATCTAGGGTTTCGCCTCGCTGCTCACCTCCTCCTCGTCGAGATCTTGGGTATTGCTTTACCGCTCGCTGCCGCGGCCTCCTCCTTCATTGTCTCTAGTATGTTTTTAATATTTTAAAATTTTACCATTTTGTAACTGCTTTTCTTTCTTAATTCAATAATTATTTTCTTTTTGGGGCTTTGATTGTCCTAAATTACAGTCTTATCTCTCGAGCACCACCACCATTAACTTTGACCACCATCAACATCCTCCTCCTCCTTGAAAAAAGGTATTAGTCTCCACTTTTCTCTAACTTTTATTTTTTATCATTACAAAATTATTATGTAATTACTGATATTTTTTTGATAATTATGAAAATGCAGTTACCCTAAACCTAAATGCCCTAATTTTAACCCTAATTTCACAAAACCCTAATACTACCGTAACCCTAAACCTAATATCATAATAATCCAACAACAACTAATATTATCCAGACCTTAGGACTAGTGCCCTAATAACACTGACTTTAATACTACTCTAATGCTAATTAGCTTTAGTGGGATATATAACACAATAATGTATCCTATATCCATTTTAGGTGAATAAAAAAAGTTAACGTTAGCTGTAGATCCCCACCCAATAATTACGCCAATTTTTTGACTATAATATAAGATACACAATTAATTTTGGGTATGGAATTAAGTTTTATAATAAAAGGATTGTTTAGTTTATATTATAAGTAGAAAGAGTTAGAATGTAACTATTGGATTTGTCTAGTTCGGACGGGTTAGGAACATAGTAGTGTGTATATCTAACTTTGTATACTTTGTGCATTTTCATTTTTGAAAAATTTTGGCCGCACGTACTCGTTGTTGTCCGTGTACAATAAGCATATGTTGTTCTACATTTTGGTCTATTACTTGCTAATTTTGGTTACCTATATGCATAATAACATCCGCATAGAATACTTAGAGAACAATGGGTAGGTGCTGCCAAAATTTTCTAGAAATTAAAATGCACAAAGTATTCAAAGTTAGATGCAAGCACTACTATATTCTTAATGGGATAGAAGCCTTCATGTGACAGCCGATAGAGTTTTAGACCAACCTAGTGTTTGTTCAAATCAAGACAATGAAGATTATCAAAGAGTGTTTAGATCAATTTAGTACGACAATGAAGATTATAAAAGAGTAATTTCACCTACCTAGTATTTGTTCAAATCAACTACAATGAAGACTATCAAACTTAAGACAATTTATGAGATATTAAAATAATTAATAATTGTACCTAACTACAAATGAGAGAAGTTCCTGACAAGTCATTGTTTGGGTCGAAAGTTGATTTCTTTGTCGTTTCCATTACAAAACTTAAGAAAATTACACTTTAATTTTCAGTTACAAAGAAATTTTAAATAACTCTCTCACAAACTCGAACAAAAGACACTACAAGTGTAGATCTCCTGTTTTCGTGGGACTTTGCCTGTGCCGGGGACGCGTAATCCGTGGACCACCGAGCAACGATCGTCGAATCGACGGAGTTTAGTTAATGCTTCGCAAAGGAAACAAGAACTTAAGTAAATATCTTAGCAAAGTAAGATATCTACTCTTCTCAAGAATAAGTCAAAGCTTAAACTCGAGGAATCTCCGTGTGGATCGTGTTCTTGAACTCCGGAAGCTTGGATTCTCTCTCTCTTTGCAATAGCTCTGCTTATCTGATCTCTGATTGCCCCCCCTGCCCAAGTGGATGTAGAGGGATATTTATAGCCTTTGGGAAACGTGCCCTCTGGAGAAACACAAGTGTCATAAGTGCCCAACATTTGCGGTTAAGCGCGGCTTCGGTACGCCTCAGCGCCAAGGCCTCGCTCCTGGCGGCGATTGGTACCTGGCGAGGCAATATGGGCTGCCTGCTAGCTGGCGGCGGTGTAAATCCCTCCATTTGTTGTAACGGTTTTGCTACTTTTTAGGCACGATTAAATGCCCTAAAATCATGTCTAGTGGGCGTATTTTCAGCGTGTAACCGCCCATTAAAGTATCTGAACGTCTCTCTGCGTTGATAAAGTCAAGTGGGCCCCATCGGCATTGATTTAGACCCTTCAAGAGCTCGTTTCAAGTATTCTGGGTGTCTCGCCTTTGGCGAGACACAAGTAAGTGCCTCGCCTATAGCGAGACACATCAAGGTGTCTCGCTCGTGGCGAGGCACAAACAAGTGTCTCGCTCGTGGCGAGGCACAAACAAGTGTCTCGCTTGTAGCGAGGCACCAACAAGTGTCTCGCTCGTGGCGAGGCATAAACAAGTGTCTCGCTTATAGCGAGGCACAAACAAGTGTCTCGCTCGTGGCGAGGCATAAACAAGTGTCTCGCTTATAGCGAGGCACAAACAAGTGTCTCGCACTGTAGCGAGACACAATCTTCCCATATGTTGACTTCTTGAGATTTCGACGACGTTGTCCTTCGATCTTCTCATAATTTAGTCATATTTGGGGTTCTTCAGCAATTTTTGATGCCTACAGATACCCCCTCCAAAGTTTTCAGACTCCTCTGTATTTTATCGAGGGGTCTGGAATACTTTGGATAAGATGCGCCTTGCTTCTGTTCAACGTTGAACTTTGTAGAAGAGGCCCGTGTTTTGCTTCAGTTTCTCAAACCCTGGGTACGCGATGTCGCTATCCATATTCTGAGTTCAATAACTGTTGCATTTTTATTTGAATGGATTGAAATGTCGAAGTCAATTTTGGACTAATCATCTTCATCTTGATGGTCACCACTTGGGTTGTAATTGAGATGCCTTGAGAATCATTCAGAGAAAAAGCGTCGTCTGGTTTTCTGAACATCAGATTTCTAGGAAAGCTTCTATATGGAATATGGAACCGATTTGTTTTGAATATACTGCCTTGAGCCTCAGAGTTGCCGAGACAGTTTGGAATTGTGTCTTCTCTTGGGGCGAAAACTAACCCGTTGTGTCTTCTCTTGGGGCGAAAACAAGCCCTGTTGTGTTTTCTCTTGGGGCGAAAATGAACCCTGTTACTGGAGTAGACCTCTCATTCATAAAAGGAATCGAGAGGGGATTTTGACCATGGTCCTAACTGTAGGAAGGTTTGACCGGGATAGAAATTTTGAGACAATCCTAGCTGTCGGAAGGTTTGATCGCTCAACTCGAAAGTGGACCTCTCATTCATGGAAGGAATCGAGAGGGATTTTGACCATGGTCCTAAGCGTAGGAAGGTTTGACCGGGATAGAAATTTTGAGACAATCCTAGCGTAGGAAGGTTTGATCGCTCAACTGAAAGTGGACCTCTCATTCATGGAAGGAATCGAGAGGGATTTTGACCATGGTCCTAAGCGTAGGAAGGTTTGACCAGGATAGGAATTTTGAGACAATCCTAAGCGTCGGAAGGTCGATCGCTCAATGTGGAAGTGGACCTCTCGTTCATGGAAGGAATCGAGAGGGATTTTGACCATGGTCCTAGCGTAGGAAGGTTTGACCAGATAAGAATTTTGAGACAATCCTAGCGTAGGAAGGTTTGATCGCCAACCCGAAGTGGACCTCTCGTTCATGGATTATCCACCCCCAACTTTCTTTGCAAAACTGGGCTGCATTCATTTAGAATAATTTATACTCATATTCCTATTGGAGTAAGAAGGAGAAGCAGTTTAACCTCTTGTACTCATCGGAGGAATTTCTCATTCGGCTTATTTGGCGTTAAGGCGGCCGACCAAGGCTTGGATGATGGCCTTGAGAGCTAAGCAATCCTTAGTAGGATGGAGGATCCTCCTGTGATACGCACAGTATTTAGGGTCCGAAGTTTTGTCAGCCTCCTCCTGATTTATAATGGTTGGCAACTTGATTTTGTTGTTATCAAGGAGGTGTTTGAAGATGATCGGAACTTCTTCGTCTCTGAAAGAGTATGTCCTGTGAAATTCTGATTTAGAAGCTTTTTGGCGCGGTCGTTGTTGCAACGTTTGACTAATAGCAGTCACAGATGCCTTTCCTCTATTACGAGAGGAAAAATTTACTTCTGAGGGGTCAGCCGTCATTTTGCCTCTTTCAGCTTTCTTCCTTCTGTGGAAACTTTCGGCTTGTTCTCCTCGTATTTTTAGGTCTCTCCATGTAGTTGGCGGGACGACCCCCATGACTTCCAACAATTCTATAGAAAGATTGTTGTGGCAAGTCTTCAATATGAACTCTTCAGTAATTGGATCTCTGCAATTCATAGCTTTATTGCGGAAGCGCTTAACGAAACAGTCAATCGTCTCCCCACTCTTCTGCTTTTCATCCAAGAGGGTTCCAATCGAGACTTCGGTGTCGTCATCGAAGAAGTTACTGAGAAAAGAGCTTTCCATGTCGTTCCAACAGTTAATGCTTCCAGCTTTGAGTCTTCGATACCAATCGAAGGCAGCTCCCCGAAGGGTACCGACGAATGACCGAATCATCAAAGGCTCATTTCCCGAGATCACCCCCAAATGAGACTTGAAATAGATCAAGTCTTTGTGTGGCGAACCCCTCCGTCAAAGGTGTGAAATTAATCAAAGCTGAATTTGGCGGGTAAGGGATTGAATCCCACTCTCGGATATGGACACGGATACCGTCCTTTTGACTTCTGTCGCGGACATCAAAGCATTGATTTTATCTTCAAGTTCTTTCATCTTTTCGCCATCATCCTCCCCTTGTTTTGGATTACTTCCAATAGGAAGAATTGGACCATTTCCACCTTGAGCACCAGATGCAGCTTTCTTTGGAGGTTGATCAGCGTAAATGTGTTCATCTATCTCCGAATCACTATCTTCGATATTATGGGCATTATGGTGGGTAACTCCACCTTGTTGATCGGATTCAGTCGTAGATGAGGCGTTTGATTTTGCAATTCCCTCATCTGTTGCAAGGCTAGCTCCATCTCCGTTTTCATTTCGGCCTTAAGCTCTTCTCTTTGCTTGGCTAAGACTTCTTGTAACATTTGAGCTAGGGTTTCAGGTGTAATTGCAAAAGCTTCTCTGGGATGGCGACCAACACTTGACATTGTGTCATCGAAAGCTATCGCCGAATTGATGTCGGAAGCTTCGTCATCGATGACTCTCCTCATGCATCCTTCTATAGTCGATCGTTGGGTAGCTCGCAATTGTAACGAGACATTCTCGAGAAATCGAGACCCAACCTTTCCTCCGGGAGTGAAGTCGGGATCGCATCCGTCGCCGGTCCTTTCCTTTGTTCACCATGTTGATAGTCACCGGAAACTCATCAAATTGGATGGATGATCTCTTTCTTCTTCGATGTCGTCTTGACTGTGGCTTCAGATCTTCCGTTGCTAACAAGAAAAGCCGTTCGAATACTGAAGCTCTTTGTGGGTGAGCGTTCGACTCAGAACAGGCACATCCTGATAACAGCGTCTTAATCAACTTTGCACATGAGCAAGAACAATCTATTTCGTCGATCGTCCTCTTTCGTGTGTTGTCACCCCCAGCCTGATGATGTGGTTGGTGTGGGTTATTGCAAATAACATTTCCACCCCCAGATGTAACTTGGTTCCTCATTGGAGGACAAGTCTTCTTTTGGGGGAATCGACTATTGGAAGTTGCTTCTACATGAATAACAAGCGTTTGATCACCTTTGGTGACTTTGCGAATCACACGCTTCGTTTTGTCTTTATCAGCAGACTTGCGGACCCCCTTAGGGATACTCAAACGAGACGCAACGGGAACTCTTTTAGTTTGGTATGCGTCAGATGACTCGGCACATTTCTAAAAATCATTTGGAATTTGGGTACGGCCCCCAACCTGTCGTTGTTTATGAATCGGGTGACCCAAACGTTCCATTATTGGTGTTTTGGCTTTAGTTCTCGATGGTGGACCAAGGCGGCTAAACACCGAAGTTAAAGGCTTCTCAGTTGATGGATTTCCAGACTTAACGGTTGATACCTCAGCCGGAGAAGTGGAAGAAAGGGGCGGAAAAGTCCATTTTTTGATAAGGCATGGAGGACCGCCTTCGCCGCTGTTAGGTAGTCAGACCGTCTACTGGCGAAGACAGCTTTACACCGCCGCTTTTGGCGAGGCGTTTTAAGTCGCTAGCGCCAGGCGCTCGAGCCGCTCTACGAAGATCGTTGGCGGCGACTCTTGAGCCGATTTTGATGTCGATTTCGGGACCCAAATTTTGTGATTTTGGGTCCATTCCTCGGATGATTTCGACTCCTGCGCCTTGCGAACAACGGCACGTGCACGAGCGACGCGTGCACGACGCTTTTGGGCGCGCTCCTTCTTTGTCAATCGGGTCCTTTTGACGAGAACCCATTCTTCCTTGGGAGGAGTGTTAGCGGATTGAGGTTGAGGCGTTGTAACTTGCTGACGCCTCTGATCACGCGAGTTCGTGTTGTAATGAACTCCGTCTGTTGATTCCATGGCCTTTGCAAGTTGTCGGGCCATCTTTTGACGTTGTCTCTGACGAGCCCTCTTCGTCAGAGCGGTTGAGATCTTGTTGAATGACTCCTTCTTCTGAAAGGAGTCAACTTGAGCAGAGCTCCCGGCTTTGAGATCCTCCGGGGTGTTGTTGAGAGGAAATGCCCGCCGCAGTTTAACGAGAATCGCTAAGCATCACAACGTAACGAACCTCCTCTTAGGGGATGATATCCTCCGATGTTTGCGGGGTGAGGAGGACTTCGATGAGGAGGAGGAGAGATATTCTTCGAACTTGGCTTGATCGAAGAAGTAATCCAGTCCATCGACCATGAGGTCGGCTTGATCGCTGCAAGGCTGCGACACAACGATCTCGGGCTCGAGACCGTTGGCTCCCACTGTGGTCGCCATCGTGTTTGGGTCGAAAGTTGATTTCTTTGTCGTTTCCATTACAAAACTTAAGAAAATTACACTTTATATTTCAGTTACAAAGAAATTTTAAATAACTCTCTCACAAACTCGAACAAAAGACACTACAAGTGTAGATCTCTGTTTCGTGGGACTTTGCGTATGGGGCAGCGTAATCCGTGGACCACCGAGCAACGATCGTCGAATCGGCGGAGTTTAGTTAATGCTTCGCAAAGGAAACAAGAACTTAAGTAAATATCTTAGCAAAGTAAGATATCTACTCTTCTCAAGAATAAGTCAAAGCTTAAACTCGAGGAATCTCCGTGTGGATCGTGTTCTTGAACTCCGGAAGCTTGGATTCTCTCTCTCTTTGCAATAGCTCTGCTTATCTGATCTCTGATTGCCCCCCCTGCCCAAGTGGATGTAGAGGGATATTTATAGCCTTTGGGAAACGTGCCCTCGGAGAAACACAAGTGTCATAAGTGCCCAACATTTGCGGTTAGCAGCGGCGGCTTCGGTACCTGGCAGGCTGCCTACCGCTCGCTGGCGGCGGTGGCAGGCTACCTGTTGGCGGCGAGGCAATATGGGCTGCCTCGCTAACTGGCGAGGCAGTGTCGTCCCTCCAGCTGTTGTAACGGTTTTGCTACTTTTTAGGCACGATTAAATGCCCTAAAATCATGTCTAGTGGGCGTATTTTCAGCGTGTAACCGCCCATTAAAGTATCACGAGCGTCTCTGCGTTGATAAAGTCAAGTGGGCCCCATCGGCATTGATTTAGACCCTTCAAGAGCTCGTTTCAAGTATTACGGGTGTCGCCTTTGGCGAGAACAAATAAATGCCTCGCCTATAGCGAGACACATCAAGGTGTCTCGCTTCGTGGCGAGGCACAAACAAGCGTCTCGCTTCGTGGCGAGGCACAAACAAGTGTCTCGCTTGTAGCGAGGCACCAACAAGTGTCTCGCTTCGTGGCGAGGCACAAACAAGCGTCTCGCTTCGTGGCGAGCACAAACAAGTGTCTCGCCGTGGCGAGGCACAAACAAGCGTCTCGCTTCGTGGCGAGGCATAAACAAGTGTCTCGCTAGTAGCGAGACACAATCTTCCATATGTTGACTTCTTGAGATTTCGACGACGTTGTCCTTCGATCTTCTCATAATTTAGTCATATTTGGAGTTCTTCAGCAATTTTTGATGCCTACAGTCATGGATTGATATTCCTATTATGAAAAGAAGAGCGAGAGGTGACACTTGATATCAAGACTGATATGGGAAGCCTTCCTTGAGTATGGACATGGGAATTCGAGGAAGTTAGTGAATAATGTTTCATGTTGTCCATGTAGTATGTGTAGAAATAGGGGTTTGGTGGATATAGTTACTATACAAAAATACTGAGAAAGATGGGGATTTGATGAAAATTATAAATATTAGAAATTTCATGAGGAAGGCGAAGATATTAAACCAGCTAATGAAAATATAGATGTCAAGATGGACGATACATGGGTAATGTTCAATGACATTGCTGCAGTTGCAGAAGTTGCAGAAGTACTGGACGTTGCGGAAGTTCTCAAAGATGAAGAAGATGTTGAAAATGCTGAAGATGTGCATGATACCATGGGCTTTAAAAGTTTAATAATGTTTTTGGAAGATGTCAAGAAGGATCTGTATGATGGCTACACCGAGTATAGTAGGTTGTCATTTATTCTTCAACTAATGCATATTAAGACCCTCAGTGGAATGACATATAAATATTTCCAAATACTTCTTAATTTACTATGCAAGATAATTCTTGACGGAGAGAATAGGATACCAGAAAAGTGCTATGATGCGAATAAGATTGTTGGCACTCTGGGTTTAGATTACAATAAGATCAATGCATGTCCTAATGATTGTATCATGTATTATAAGGATAATGAGAAACTCGAGGAATGTCCAAAGTGTAGAGTGTCTCATTAGAGAAAGCATACACATACTTCAACATGAAAGGCATATGCGTCGGGGAAGCAGCAGAAGAAAAGTTTAGCGAAGGTGCTTCGATATTTTCCCTTAGTGCCTAGGTTACAACAGTTGTCTATGACCAAAGACACAGCTAAAGATATGCAGTGGCATAAGGAAGGACACGTAGATGATGATAAACTCAGACATCCGGCTAATGTAGAGGCATGGGAGCATGTGGATCAATCTTTTTCCTAGTTTACCACAGAGTGTAGGAATGTCAGACTCAGTCTATCTAGTGATAGATTCAACCCGTTTGGCAGTATGAGTTCGGATTGGTCTACTAGGCCAATTGTGTTAATACCTTATAAGTTGCCACCTGGACTTTGTATGAAGCAACCGTATATGATCCTTTCATTGTTGATACTAGGCAAGCACTCACCCAATAACGACATAGATGTGTTCA
This sequence comes from Asparagus setaceus, assembly GCA_012295165.1. Taxonomy (NCBI): domain Eukaryota; kingdom Viridiplantae; phylum Streptophyta; class Magnoliopsida; order Asparagales; family Asparagaceae; genus Asparagus; species Asparagus setaceus. The sequence goes on from CM022710.1 coordinate 12,101,797, forward strand.
TGGAGCTATTAATTGATGAGTTAAAACATCTCTGGGATGAGGGGGTCCAAACATATGATGTATTTTTCTATGAGTCATTTAATGTCCATGATATCTTATATGGATGATTAATGATTTTTCAACTTATGCTAATATCTCTTGTTGGTCTATGAAAGGGATATAAGTTTGTCCTGTATGTGGTCCAAACTTTAAAATCTTTTATTTATAGCACAGTCGAAAGATATGTTATTGGTTTAATAGAAGATGGTTACGAAAGGGACATAAATATAGGGGTAGAAGTGGGCAAAAAAGTTTGATGCCCAAGAAGAGAAAAGAGGGAAGCCGCGTATAATGACCAGAGGTGAGATTGTAAAATTATTTGAGGGCTAAATTCAAGTTTGAAAAGAACTAATATATAAAAGAGGATATTCTCACTCCGAGACGCATTTCCATCATGAAGAGGGCATCAAAATGAATGAGACAAGTTCAGAGTTTGGACGATATAGAAGCTAAGGAATTGTCGATAGGATGGACAAATTTTAGTATATTCTTTTAGCTCTCTTATTGTCAAAAGCTTAAAATCTGACACAACTTAGACATAATGCATATTGAAAAGAATATATACGACAACCTATTATCCATACTTCTACAGGATGGTAAAAAACAAAGGACGATTTAAGGGCTCGGTGAGACATGAACGCATTGAACATCTGACATGATCTGCAAGCACGAGAAGTCACTGATGGAAATTTTGAGTTGCCTAAATCTCACATTATGATGTTAAAGGTTGAGGTGCAAAGATTCTATGAGGTCCTCAAATCGGTGAAATCGCTGAATGGTTACTGCTCTAATATTTCAAATAATGTCCAGGTGAAAGAGCGAAATTTTTTGGAACTTAAGACTTATGATTATCATATCCTACTTCACCAATTGCTTTTGGTGGCACTCCGTAACAACATGACCAATGATGAAGTACAAAGGTTATAATTGAATTCTATGAATTTTAAAAAATTATGCTCCAAAGTTATCAATGTTGAAGATTTTAAGACATTTAAAGAAGAAATGAATGAAACCCTCTGCAGAATGAAGATATTCTTCTCTCCATCATTTTTTATGGTCATGGTCCATCTTACGCATCATCTTGTAGATGAGGCAACACCCGGAGGACCAATTAACTATTATTGGAAGTATCACATGAAGAGGTTAGTTAAAGTTCAATTTAACTTTTACATAGCACATAATTGCTTATACTTAATAACTCATAGATATTAATATTTTCTTTAGATATTTGGATTTTTTGAAATGCATAATGCGCAATCGAGCTCAGCCAAAGGATTCGATTACTGACCATTATGTGGTAAATGAATGTATGATGTTTGCCTCTCGGTATATGCGAGGTGTACATACAAAAAAACTGCACAAATTAGTAATAAAAATGGCACCTTCCATGGATGTATCGAGATGATAAAGACTATTTTATATTGGACTTGAAACAGGCTCATGTATTAGTATTGCACAATCTGGAAATCTTTGAAGAATGCCGGAAGTAAGTAAATTAACATTAATAAATATGTTATTTTTTTAATTTGAACATATCAACAGTCTACATTTGGAGGAGTTGTAATTAGAAATAACTAGCACATCGGCACGAAATCAAATTGCAAAAATATATAAAAAATATTTTACCGAATGGGTCATAAATGAAGTAAGTTACATGTATTTTATTTTTAATTAATTTTGGAAAAAATTTAAATTAACTATTTTACGATCGTTTGTGATTATATTCAACATTAGGTAGAAAGATAAATCTTTACCGGTTTGCCAATATCATAAGAGATAAGAATTCACACACAGGGCCTACACTATACAGTTAAACAATGCATTGGATATCGTGTAAATGAGTGTTTATTTTAATGGGTAGGGATTGAGGAGGAGAGAGTAACGCAAAACAATAGGGTCATGGTTGCCTTCTCTCAAGAATGTTATTCAAGCTCAACAGACCAGAATCTAGTACTTGGTGATGTAATTTATTATGGATAACTTGATGATATTTTGGATATATTCTATGCGTATGGTATAAAAGACTTACGTAGTTATGTGATGTTCAAGGTTCAACGGTGTCATGCCGAACGAACAAAGGATGCATATGGTTTTAAACTTGTAAATCTAGATGAGGAGATACACCTCGATTTAAAGTTTATGTTCACAAAGTAGGCTACTCAGTGCTTTTATATCAAAAATTCTAGGTAGCTGAAAGTTTGGGTCGTACTGTATAAGGAACTGAGGACTGCTGTTCAACTTTCTCTCAATGAAAACGTGGATGGCTCTGATGACCCAAATGAACGTGAAGGAGAAGTTTTTCTTGATTACTACCCGCAACATATCATGTTTAATATGTATACTCCACAAAATTAACTTGACGTCTATAATGTAGGAGATTGAAAATAACTTATTTGGTACTTGTAGAATTTAAAAGTAGTTATTTTAAGTGTTAATGTATCTATCTTTAATTTTATCGATGCAATTATAAAAATTAACCTATTTTGCATGCATGTATTGAATAAAAATTTAAATTGTATATATATTAACAATACAAGTTGTAGATGAGCCAAAGGATAAAGCGTGCTGAGGAAGTTTCCCGAGATCGAGTAGGTTCATCGTCAGGTATAAGTATTAATTTGATCAAAGATAATGTATTCGTGATATAAATATGCATACATCATATTCACTATTTTGTTTATTTATACAGGAACGTCCTCATGACCTTCTCGGAGTCTATTATCTCTACCTAGATCCTTGCCTGTAGAAGGTATTAATTTGTTTAATTGAATTAAGTCCATTGAGAAATTTTTTATTCATATCGTATTTATTATTTTGTTAGATATTGCAAGGACATACACACGTGCATCTCTTATGAGTCCATCACATCATCGGGACTCAACGCCTGATCTAGGTATTACTTTTCACATTTAAGTTCATCAATATTTTTTATTCCTTATATATATTTGTTTGACGGTTAATAATTTGTTTAATTTTGCAGATAATGCATGTGATGGATCCTATGATGATGAGATCCATCACGAGACTGTGTCTGGATCTTCTCAGTTGGAGATTGCATATCTCCACCCATGAACTCTAGTAGTAGCTCACATTCCCTTACTTGAAAAAGCAAAGCATTGCAAAGGAAATGCAAGAGGAACTACAAAAAGAGGAGAGACGAGATTAGAAAGAAGGATCATGCAATAAAGCAGAGGCTTGAAAAAGGTGATAACAAATCAATTGAGGAAAAAGGGAAATAATATCGTGTAAATTATTGAGCTCTCATAGTTATTTGATTATTTAAGTTCGTAAGAAATTTATTTCTCTCTATCGTTGTAGGGACAAAGGACTATGAGAAGACGGCTCGGCATGGGAGTGAGCAAGGTACCAAAGTACCTCCCCAAGGTTACTGTGCCATTTTGGAGTGGAGAGACAATATTTTGGTTGGGGATTAGACCATCACAGATTTTTAATAATTTGATCGGGTGTTTAATCAGAGACCCAAACTCCATCAACATTGCTCATAATTTTAAAGAACAAGAATGGAAGAGTATAAAGAAAATCTAGGAGAGGCTCATGATAATTATATATTATATTGCTTCTTTCATTTACTATTTATTTGATAATTCTTATAGTGTAAACTTTTTTCACATGCAATTTGCAAGATCATTTGTCTTGAGGATAACCTGAACTCTTGGGATAATGTAATGCCTAGAGTAAGCAAGATGATTCGAGGCTGGGGGAATAAACTCAAGAAAAAATACTTTACGGATATAACCGTTGATTGGATGAGGATGTATGAGCTTGATAAGAGGGTTCCTCCATATAATTAGATGACTCTCATTGTCAAGTGGGAGGGTGAGAAGGTGAGTTATTTTTTATTCATGATATTACCATCGCACATACTAACAAAGTACTTTACTTTGAAGAAAAAATTTTAACAGCATTGGAGAATCGCAATTCAAAGAAATACGATCACTTTCTGGGAGCTACTCCCTACATGCGGATCGAGATAAGTATTTGAGTGAGAACCTGGTATGATCAAATCATTGAAACTTAACTCATGTCACTAGTTACATACATTGCTCAAATTAATTTAGAATTTGATATATCACAGGACACATTGACTATGCCGCCAACCCTTCTTGCTAGAGTAGCTTATACACCACCTGAGGGATACAACAAGAATAAAAAGGTGCAGAACATTAATGATATGCATGCAACTATAAGAGTAATTTCACATTTATACAAACTTAATGATTTCTCATTAGAGTTGCTAATTTATATATTTTTTATTGCTATATGATATTTAGGCGGTGCTAGAAGCGTCGCAAGACATTGTGTTGTCCTAGGCCCTCCAGTTTCAGGGCATAGAAGACACTACTTTGAATGCTAACCATATGATTAGAGAGGAGTGGAGGAAAGTCATTGATGGGACTTATGGTTCTAGACCCAACAAGAAAGGGAGGGTGCCGTTATCAAGTTTTGGAGTTAGGTCATTCACTACCGGCCGGACTAAGGCTAACGACCGGTTGGTGACCTCACAACGACCATGTGAGACATCGTACATGATGGGTAAAATCGGATAGTACTTGTTGGACAATCTTGAACCTGCCTTGGCTTTCCATTTTCTTCCCACTATTACGCGCGAGTTAGGGGTGTTGTACAGCACATCATCGATTCTGAGCCCTTAAAGGAGATTCTTCCCTAGCCTATATATATTGCTATCACTAAGTTGTCATTTGTGGAGCATGGAGATACTGGTGGTGGAGAGGTATATATGTCTAAACATATTTATATTTATTATGATTTTTTGGAAAAATATTCTCATGTTGACCTGCATTGTTTTCAAGCTAGAGGAGATACTCCCGTAGGGAGCAGTAGTACGATATGGTGTTCTGATGCAACCGCCACGAATCATTGAGATGACGACAACAACAATGACGAGGAGTGAGTTAGACTTGTTCTTAGACATTTATGGACTTGAATATATGTATTTTTTTCTATATGTATTATATTTTGGATCCGATTTGTAATTTTATTGCTTTGTGGATGGATATGTGATAATACGATATGGAGATGTATTGTGGTTGGATTGCTGGATATGTATTTTTGGATATTATAGTTGCATTGGTGGTCGGATTGGTGGATGGATATTTTAAATGTGAATATGTATTGTGGTTGTATTGCTGGATATGTATTGTTGGACATTGTGGTTGGATTGGTGGATGAATATTTTGAATGTGAATATGTATTGTGGTTGTATTGCTAGATATGTATTGTTGGACATTGTGGTTGGATTGGTGGATGGATATGTATTGTAGTTGAATATTTATTTACAGGTTTTTATATATATTCTTATACAGGGACTCCCCCGAACAAAAAAAGTTTTTTATGGGGCTTAATAAACATTGGTGACGGATATCCTTGTCACTAACGCCCATTGGCGACGGTTAATTCATCGGCAATGTCAATAACATTAGCGATGGGTACGACTCATCACCATTGATCATTGGTAACGGTGCTGCCCCATCGCCAATGTTTAGAACATTGGCGACGGGTGCCGATCTGTCACCTTGTGCAATTGCGACGGGTGCGTCCATCGCCTTTGTTACCCTGTAGCCATTGATGTTTCATCGTCAATGCACATTGGTGACGGTGTACCCCGTCACCCATGTTTATTGGCGATGGGTGTATACCTGTCATCAATGCCTAATAGTGACAGATTAAGGGCATTGGTGATGGATTACCCTATCACGAATGCCCTGTTTCTTACTATTGTTAGATATGACAATAAGAGTGCTATTGATTTGAGTAACAACTAAGTATACCATTCACAAACAAAACACATAGATGTTCGACATCACTTCATTAGGGACCACATTGCTAAAGAGAATGTTTAGATTGAGTTTGTCTCTACTGATCAGCAACTTACAAATATTTTTACAAAATATTTGCCAGAAGACCATTTCACTAGATTGAGATAAGATTTAGGCATTCTATCTCTTGATATCTAGCATGCTTCTCTTTCCTGTTGTATGTACATATTTTTTTATTTTTATTTCTATTTCTTTTTCTTTTTAGGTTTTTTTCTTTTTCTATCTTTATATAAAAACAAAATAAAATTTTCTTTTCTTTTCTTTTCTTTTAAAAAACTTGGATATGCCTATGTATATGCTTTTATTGTGTTTGATTCAAATGAGATTATTCTTTTGGTATTTAGGCTTGGTTATGTCACACAAGGTCACATATGATTTTTAATCTATATGTATGTATTTTACACACAATGATGAAAAGGTGATTACATGACACGTTGTTTACACGATATATTTCACACAGTAATTTCACACACCTATTTCAATACTTATCATGTTTTGTGATGTGAAATAGTGGTAGAGAGTCTTATATTTTGTTTATAGATATTTTGGTTATATCAAGTGTTTTTAGCTCATATTTGACTTGGCTAATGCACAATCCTTTATCTTTATATGTGCTAAAGTGCATTTGTTTTAATATCAATCAAATAATAAGAGTATATTTGTTAAAATATGATCAAAGATCTACACTCTTATGAAATATATGGAAATATTGAATGTTTTATTAAAGATGGTTAAAAATCCACACTCGTGGATTTGTGTTGTGTATATCTCAAAGGGTAGTCATCTTGTACAGAATATATTTTATACTTAGAGATGGTGTGAATCGCCCGCCAAACAACATTATTATTCCTCCTAAATCCTATATGGTTGAGGTGATAGCGTGACACTTTCGTACTTAGTGTCTAAGGTTGAGATAGTTTAAGTCTTATTATTGCTCAACATTCACTTTGATATAGCTGAATTTGTCCAATGAACTAGTATAAGTCTTTTCACTATCAGTTTCACACACTTCACACTCATATTTACTCTTTTTAGTGTGCTTTTGACATGATTTCTCTCATGTTCATGTGTTCTGTGATTAAATTTTGATACCATATACTATTTTTTCTATAAATTTCGTGTGAACTAGTGTGTTTTTCTCTACTGTACACCTTTTGGATGATTTTCATCTAAATTCTCTTATATTAAGTATATCCTTTGGTGTGTTTTCTACTTTTGCTAATAACAAAAGGGGGAGAATTTAGTGAAATTTGATGAGTTTTACATGAGAGGAGCTTTGTCCAAGTGGTTTCATGTTTTAATTTTTTTTGAAATTTTTTGAACACTCGATGCATTATTTTAGGGGGAGTTTTTACAATACTTGTGCTTAATTACACTTTTCATGAATGCATGAATATCGAGGGAGTATTGCATATCTTTTTCTTTTGCATGAGAGTGTATTTGTGCTTATTATTTTTTATATATCTCAAATATTCGTGTATTTCGGTATTTCAAATTTTAAGCTTGTTATTATCAAAAGGGGGAGACTGTTCACACTTACTTTTTTAAACTTAGAAGCAAAATCTTAAGATCACTATCCATGCTACAGTATATACTATTGATGCTCTAGTATAATACAGAAAACTAAAACACCTCTTTAAACGACGGTACCATTCTAACTCTTAAACACTGTTTATGCTACAGTAAATTTTTTAACTACAGTAAGAATTTTGGCTCTTTGTCCGTTGATCAAACTAAATTAAAATTTTGAACCTTGAAAACACTATTCATTTCTACAGTATTTTTTTGAGCATTTGTCCACTGTTCAAGCTAAGGCAAAATTTGTGAACCTTAAAAATACTATTCATATCTTTTTTGGGGTTCTTGTAGATGATGATTTGAACCTTTATTAGATATTTCATACATATAAATCTTTTATAGTTCTATCAAAGAAAATTTATAAAACTTACTAATTGGTATATTATTTCATTAACTGGTTAGGAGATTCACTCTGTATAGTAGTAAACAAAACTTGTAGCTAAAGTTTTTATAAATAGTTATATACAAAAATTATGTTATTAATTTGGCAACAGCTATCTTTCCAAAGAAGCTATTTGGAGAGTTACCAATGAAAAATGGATCCGTATATGGGGGGAGCCCTGGGTCCCAAGTGCAGCGAGAATTATTATTGAATCTGAATGCCCTCCTGGCTTTGAAGATGTTAGAGTCTCGGCATTGATTGATGAGGAATTTGGAAGGTGGAATAATGAGCTTATTACTATTGTCTTTAATCCAAGTGAAGTAGAGGTAATTTTATCAATTTCATTTGTAAGATGTAAATCAAATGATAGACTAATTTGAGGAGCAACATCAAACGGGACTTTCTCTGTAAAATTGGCATACCATGTGGCTCTCGAAATGGAAAATTGTGATGCTCCTCGATCAGATTTACGATCCATGATTCAAAAAAATAGTCCATTTTGGAAGCAGCTGTGGTCTCTTGATATCCCACGGAAGGTTCAAATTTTTACATGGAGATGGCTCATACCATACTGCCAATAATCGATAACTTAAATAGGCAAGGGATGCAAATTCATAATGTATGCTTTTTGTATGATAGGAAAGCTGAAAATTGGCGTCACATCTTCATCGATTGTACATGGACTAGAGGCGTGTAGGAGGCCTTGCGGCTCTCATGGGATATTTGAAATGTTATATTTTTCTCAGCTTTGGATTGGATTGGTCAAGTGGAACTGATTGGAGGGATGGAATTGTTGAAAAAAGTTCTCACTATTCTTTGGGCAATATGGTATGCGAGGAATATAAAGCAAGTGGAAGACACCTTAATAGATGGCCGAGAAATTGTTGCCATGGTAGCGGACATGCAACGAGTTTTTGAAGAGGCAAATAGAAGATCTGCTATAAGTATAACTCCTGCAAGAGCAAGCGTGAAATGGAAACCCCCTCTTGTGAATTTTCTAAAGATTAATACCGATGTGGCGCTCAACAAAGAAGATGGAAATGCAAGCTATGGAGTTGTGATCAGAAATTTAGTGGGTACTAATTGCTTGCTAGTGGCAGATAAATTATAGGTTATGGAAGAGTTCAACTGCTGGAAGCCATTAGAATTTTACGTGGAGTCCGACTAGCGAGAGCTCATGGTTACCGCCGAATCATAATGGAATCAGATGCCTTGGAAGTGGTTAACGAAATCCTCAAGGACGGTCCAAATCTTTCTCATTGTGAACATGTGATAGATACAATCAAAGAAGAATTACTCGCATTTGAGGATGCATACCCAATCTTCATCCATACGGAAGGCAACAATCTGGCTCATGTTTTAGCCAAATGTGGACTTTCACTAGATATACCATGTATATGGTTTGATAATTATCCTGCAAAATGTAGCCCAAGTGGCTTTGGCTGACTTAATTTAAGTGAAATAAAAATTCTTTTGCTATCAAAAAAACTTGGCGACAGATATACATCGATAAATAATACCCGCAGCAACGCGTGGGCTTAATACTAGTGTATATATATTTTAGTACTGCTACTATACCAAAACTTCGAAATCATAATATTACAGATATAACTTTATATGTCATTGTAGGCTGAGTGCCCTTTTACGAACTGAAATCTAAACTCACAAAACGATAAAATTTTGTTAAAGTTCATTTGCACTTAGATTTTATACCGTAACACCCTATAAAACCCTGATCTTATGTGAGATGTTTTGATAAAAGTTGTGCTCTCTTAATGTAAACTTTCTTCGTGCGCTTCCCGCATAGGCTACCTAGTGCCTGCACATTTCGTGACTCATTGTTGAAACTCAACCAAGTACATCTAAAAGAGAAGGAAATACAACTCATTTTTTTATTCATTTTTTTGAATGAAAAAATAGCAAATAGAATGGAGAAAAATCTATTCAAATTTTGTTATTGTTTTGTACAATACAAGTCTGCACGCGTACAAAATGGATAAATTCTACCTACCACCAAATTTGACCTATCCACGCTGACTTTGACTCTCCTCCTGTTCAAAATGCAATTTTAATGAATCAAAGAAAATATAGAAGAACAGTCTGTAGTCATGCTTATAAATAAAGGAACAGGGATCAAATCTTGTGGGCATGTGATGTAACTTGAAAAATATGCAAGAAAGGTCATAGGGATATCCAATAACGATGGAAGATTTTTCTTGGGGAACAAGGAAATGTGCCTAAATGTTCCTTTATTTTGTTCTATTTTTGGAGAAAATGTAGGTGAAACTTCATTCATGCAGTTAATATTAAAAATATAAAAAATTACTTGTTTATTACCACATTTAAGAAAATATAACCAAAAGAGATTACATTATGTCAACAAAAAAAAAAGATTTTACTTTAACCCTGACTCTACTTGACACATTAAAACAGGATAAATTCTAGAAAATATATGTGACAGGTATATTGGACATTTTCTACACTATGTGACTGGACTACTGGAAATGGGTGAATCCTTGACAAACAATAACCAAGTATTTGATTGCCACATGTGGGAATAAAGGAAATCAAATTCGAATCCGTTGCTTGGACTAGTTGCAATTTATTATGGAAAATGTATTTCAATGTAAATTTAATGTTTTTATTGAAAATAAATGGTAAAAAGTACATGATTTTCTCAAGATTTGAATTAGAAAATTGTTTTTAAGAGGTGGCATTTATTTATTTGTTTTATTAATTAACTTTTGGTCTTGTAAAGATGAGTCCAAAACCATATTACAATGGAACTAGATATTACAAACAGTTTTGATGTTTCTTAATGTATTGTTAAGTTGTTACTTCAGTTCAACTCTTGTGATTGTCATAAGTTGTTTTCTAATATATCTCACATAAACAAAAACTATATGTGCCAATTTTACAATCTATTTTATTTTAATTTAAATATTTTTAGCTTGTACATATGCTTAACTTTATAGACATAATGTATTTTATGTTTTCATAATTATTACTCCACTTGCTTTGGTGCAGCGTCTATGAAGAAATTGCTCCAGAGAGTAACAGAGTTTGTCTCTAAGCTGGATGAAAATCTTTAGCTCCGCCACTAGAAGGTAGAGTTATTTATTTTATTACTTTATTAATAACTACTGTTGCAGCAGTCTTTACAATTTACTTACTCCTTTTTATTACGATTTGACAAACCAAACATGAGAATTGTTGCAATACTTATCTTCACATTTATATTTTCCTAGCAGCTAAACAACCTTTTGAAAGAAGTTTAGATATAACGGTATGAACCAACTGGTGCCTATCATTGCGTTCTTGTTCTTTTCAGAAATTCTTAAAGAATAATTAAGGATATGTTTAAATATCATGTTTTCTTGGGTGGTTTTTTCTAAAGAGACACCATACAACGTCGTTTTCTCCAAAAAAAAAAAATGCTTTCAAAATTCTACCAAACTCACTGCAAAGTATTAACTCCGCCCCCTAACGCCACAGTCGCCATCCCCACTATCACTGCCAGTGGCAGCTCCACCGCCATCACCGGTGTCGCAAAGAAGTTGCACTACCATCCTGGGGCAGATTTACAGTTGCCCCAGGGGCGTAGTTGCACCCCTAAATTTTTACAGATTTGCATTTAGTATTTAGAATTTTTTTTCAATCTACAGCCCCACACCCCAAAACAACCCCCTCTAAAAAAAAGAATTGCACCCCAGCCATCTGTACTATATACTAAAGTTAGGCCGTAAATTGCCACTTAGCAAACTTTTAGAGCTTTGGCTTTTCAATTTCGATGAAATCAATCCATGATTTACACTTTATTTTCTAATGCCTCATTTACACAAGAAATTGTCTCTTTCAATTTCTCCCAATTAAATTTCGCTCTGTATCTAGTCATTCTATTTTATCTGCTTGCCGATCTCTCATATTTGCATAAAGTGAAAAAAAAAAAAACAAAACAAAACAAACAAACTTTCATCTACCCTTAGAGCATTCCATATAACATATGTATTCTTTAGGGTTTTGACTTTTAACTTCCTATATAATATCCAATTTCCTGGAGTTTTATTTCCTCTTTCAAATTAACTACAGTGATTAAAGGTCTAGTCAATTAAAACTGATTAAATCATACAATTACATCCCTATTCTTCAAAGCCTAACCTATTCATTCTTACCGAGCTTTCCTGATTAAGTAAAGCATTCCAATTAGAGCTCCTGAAAATTAAAGCTAAGTGAATATTCCTTTATATTAGTGTAAACCTTGAGCCTATATTGTGTTTTCTTTTTATCTTCATCGCAACAAGTTTGCAGGTAGCTATTGCCCCTTTTTGTATGATATTTTGTTAATTATCTAATCTTTCATTTTAAATTTATATGGTTGAGAGTAATTTATGTTGCGATGTTATTTCAGCCTCCTCTAACATTGCATAGGTATCCCATATGTGCTGATGTAGGTAAATTTTTAATTGACTGGTTTCATCCAGTTTTAAAATTTGTTGACTTGGGTCTTTCAAGAATTGCATATGTATGAATATTTACATCCGTTCATTTTATTTGAGGAAAATATATTATTAGTTTTGAAAAATGGTCTTACTGTTTGACTTACGGAAATGCATTAGTATACACTATATGATTATTTTGGAATAATTACTTCCAAAACTAATAGCACCAAAATTTTTATATGAAAGACAAATAGTTGAGTTAATGTACTCATTTTTCTCCATATTTTGCAATTTCAACAATTCAATTAAGCAAAACTTCTATATCATTTTTCTTCATTTAATTCAATCGGTTAATATTGTCATAAAAATTCATTTTCATTCTTGAACTTTTATATGCATAGTGTGTGTGTGTGTATGTGTGTGTGTGTGTGTATATATATATATATATATATATATATATATATATATATATATATATATATATATATATATATATATATATATATATAATGCTCCTATGAACTTAAGTTCATAATGAATAGTGGTGCACCAACTTTTCTAACCACTCATCTTGCTTTGGGATCCGTGAAGATATAAAGGCCACTTTGAGAATTGTGCATCACAAATCTCAAGGCAAGATGAGTGGATAAAAAGTTGGTGCATCACTATTCATTATGAACTTAAGTTCATAGGAGCCTTGCTCTATATATATATATATATATATATATATATATATATATATATATATATATATATATATAGAGAGAGAGAGAGAGCTCCTATAAACTTAAGTTAATAGGAGTAGTGTCCACCAACTTTTATATCCATTGATCTTGCCATGGGATCCGTGAAATGAAGAGATGCACAAATCTCAAAGATGGGTCATATCTTTCACGGATCCCAAGGCAATATCAATGGTTAGAAAAATTGGTGGATGACTATTCCCTATCAACTTAAGTTTATAGGAGCCTTGCTCTATATATATATATATATATATATATATATATATATATATATATATATATATATATATATATATATATATAGAGAGAGAGAGAGGGCAAGGCTCCTATAAACTTAAGTTAATAGGAGTAGTGTCCACCAACTTTTATATCCATTGATCTTGCCATGGGATCCGTGAAATGAAGAGATGCACAAATCTCAAAGATGGGTCATATCTTTCACGGATCCCAAGGCAATATCAATGGTTAGAAAAATTGGTGGATGACTATTCCCTATCAACTTAAGTTTATAGGAGCCTTGCTCTATATATATATATATATATATATATATATATATATATATATATATATATATATATAGTTTTTATAGCACAATGTGAAATTTTTAATTGACAATTTTAAAAGAAATTTTTTTATAGCATTGCGTGGGTATAACCCTAGTTTTCTGATATAACAATGCAAGCACCAAGCTTACTTTCCACCCGACTAATAAATAGGCCCAGAAACTTAAAATCCAAATAAATAAAACACTTAGGGAAAATTGTGTCAATGCCTCAAAAGTAATAACTTCATGTGACCTGGCCCCTCTAACTTTTCCCCATGTGCTGCAGACCCTAAATTACAGATCTATGTGATTCGGCCCTTTTTCATGTAATTCTCATGCCAACTAAGCACAAAGAGAGAGAAACAAATATAAAAGCCCAAAATACCCTCTCCCTCCTCTGTCTTCCTTCACTCCAGATCTAAATCTGGTCCACCTTCCTCCTCTCCTCTCCTTCTCTCTCCTAACCCATTTCCTTCCTCCTCTATCTCTTCCTCCTTTTTCTCTTAGACGCCGACATCCCCCTCCGCCACCGCCGACCTTGCGTGCACGCTCCGGCCATATTATTCGCTCTTTTTCTCCCTCTAATTTTTCCCAATCTCTCTTTCTGCCCCCCCCCCCCCAAAAAAAACTAAACAAAAGGCCTAATTTTCTCTGACACTAAAGGTGAAGAACACGGCAGAGGAGGCGGTGCCGGAGGAGGACGAGGAGGAGCTCGAGGCGGCCGCAAGTTCCACAAAACATCCAAGCTATCGGTTTTTTTAAAGAAATTTGTAATTTCTATTTGAACATCGTGGAAAGAGGTGGCAAAGAACAAGGTGGAGGAGGCGGTGCCGGAGGAGGACAAGGAGGAACTCGATGTTAAGTTGAAAGATTTAAATTTCTATTTGAACATCGTGAAAAGATGAAAGATTTATAGATATACCGGCTAAATGTGATTTTTTTGATAATTTTTGATGTTAAGTTCAAGTCCAAAATGGAATATTAAGTCTAATGAGTTAGAAGTGAAGTCTAAGGGCTTGTATGTTAAGTCTATTAGGTTGAATAATAAATCCAATGGTTTGTATGTTAAGTCTATTGGGTTGAATAATAAGTCTAATTTGTTGAATATCAAGTGTAATGGATTATATGTGAAGTCCAATTTGGTTAGTGTTAAATCGGTTTGGTTCATGTTAAGTCTAATTTAATTCCTTTTAAGTCCAAGTTAAATCATGTTAAGTCTAATTCAACTTGTTTTAAGTCTAAAACAAGTTGAATTAGAGTTAACATGAATCATATTATATCTAATTCAACTGTTTTAAGTCTAATTTCATGTTAAGTCCAATTTGATTCATTTTAAGTCGGTTTGATTCATGTTAAGTCTAATTTAATTCCTTTTAAGTCTAATTTAAATCATGTTATGTCTAATTTAACTTGTTTCAAGTCTAAAAATAAGTTGAATTAGACTTAATGAATCATGTTTAGTCTAATTCAACTTGTTTTAAGTCTAATTCCATATTAAGTCCAATTTGATTCATGTTAAGTTCAATTTGATTCATGTTAAGTCTAATTTAATTCCTTTTAAGTCAAATTTAAATCATGTTATGTCCAATTCAACTTGTTTTAAGTCTAAAACAAGTTGAATTAGACTTAACATGAATCATGTTAAGTGATTTAAACTGGACTTAACACAAACCGAACTGAACTTAACACGAACCAAACGGGACTTAACACGAACCAAATTGGACTTAACATGAACCAAACTGGACTTAACACAAACCAAATTGGACTTAACATATAATCTGTTACACTTAATATTTTACAAATTAGACTTATTATTCAATCCAATAGACTTAACATACAAGCCATTAGACTTATTATTCAACCCAATAGACTTAACATACAAGACCTTGGATTTCACTTCTAACTCATTAGACTTAGGGTCAATTTAGCAAATTGCACAAAACTGGGCGGAGAGGTCTTGGCCGATTTTGTGCTAAACTGGTTTTTGGACCATTTCTTGGTCCAAATAAAAACTAGTTTAATGTCACTATTTAAGTTTAAAAAATGGGGCCAAGTTTAGCCTAAAAATTTGATAAATAAGAAACAACACAAAATTGGGCCAGGTTCAGTCCTGGCCCAATTTTACAAAATAGCCAAACACACCCTTAATATTCCACCTTGGACTTGAACTTAACATCAAAAATTATTCAAAAAATCACATTTAGCCGGTATATCTTTAAATCTTTCATCTTTCCACGATGTTCAAATAGAAATTAGAAATTTCTTTATAAAAACCGATAGCTTGGATGTTTTGTGGAACTTGCGGTCGCCTCGAGCTCCTCCTCGTCCTCCTCCGGCACCGCCTCCTCCGTCGTGTTCTTCGCCTTTAGTGTCGGGGAAAATTAGGCCTTTTTTTAGTTTTGGGGGGAAAGAAAGAGAGATCGGGGAAATTTAGTGGGAGAAAAAGGGAATAAATGGGCGTGTCACAAAGTCAGCGGTGGCGAGGGATGTCGGCGTCTGAGAGAAAAAGGAGGAAGAGAGAGAGGAGGAGGGAAATGGGTTAGGCAAGAGGAGGAGAGGAGAGGAGGAAGGAGGACCAGATTTAGATCTGGAGAGAAGGAAGAGAGAGGAGGAAGAGGGTTTTTTGGGCTTTTATATTTGTTTCTCTCTCTTTGTGCTTAGTTGGCTTGAGAATTACATGAAAAAAAGGCTAAATCACATAGATCTGTAATTTAAGGGCTGCAGCACATGGGGAAAAGTTGGAGGGGTCAGGTCACATGAAGTTATTACTTTTGGGGTCTTGACACAATTTTCCCAAACACTTAAACCCAATACTCAATACCCAAAACTAACACCCAAAACCCAATGACAAATACCCAAAACTAATCTCTCTCTCTCTCTCTCTCTCTCTCTCTCTCTCTCTCTCTCTCAAAAGCTAGAGTCCCAAAAACTCCCAAATTTTCAGATGCTAACTCTCAGATTCTGTCCAAACTCCCAACTGCACCACGATCACCGCCCAACCCTGTCTCCGATCGGACTTTAGATTTGACCCGCCGCCAGCCTGAACCCTGCCCAGAGCCATCACACAGCATCGTCCATTCCTCCATCTCTCCTCAACTTCTCTCCAATGACAAGTGAGTTTAAAATTTTCTTTTGAATTGTGTATTAAAGAGTTAATGTGGTTTTGTTTAATTACTAGTTCATACATTCACTTACTTTCCTCTATGATTGAGGGATACAATTCAAAAATTTTAATATGCCGAGAATATGCAATAAATTTGTTTTGTTTGTTAAATAGTTGCGTAACAAATATGCAACTGTAGAGCAAGTTTTTTCTGCAATGAAATTCTGAAATTTGTGAAGAATTGTTTGCGTAACAAAACGGAAGATGAATGGATGAATGATTGTTTGCTTACATATGTATAAAGACCTATGTTTAATAAGCGTTGCCACTGAAAAAATCATACATCACTTTCAAACTATAAAAATCGTTGAGAGCAATTGTAAAAGTACACTTTAAAATATCTTTTTTAAATTGTAAAAGTAATTGCCTGAATGCTTTCTATAACTTTTGATATATATATATATATATATATATATATATATATATATATATATATATATATATATATATATATATATATATATATATATATTTTATTTTATTTTTGTGGACAATCTTCTATAAATTACTTAGTGCATACCAAGTGTTTGTTTTATAAATTTAATTTTGATATGTATTTGTTTATGTTATATATTTAAATGTTTTAGAATCTAATCACAATGTTGGATTTTGTAGAAAATTTTTACTAGCAAGTATACATATTTTAATTTCATCATTAATGGAAGTAAATTATGAGTAAGAATACTCATTTTGTTTATCTACCTCTTCTGAGGCAAAATATGATGCAATGAAATTGATAAGCGTTTTGATTATTGACAACATTTCCAATAAGTAATATTTTATTTTATTTTTAGATAAATAGATACATGTTGTCCTTGCACCCCCACCCCCAAAAAAGGAAAAATTATCCGCTGCCACCACCAATGATAAAAGCAGAAAACAAAATAAAAGAATAAAAAAATCATTATCTAACAAAATTGTCAACGTTTAGGACAAATTACAAAAATAAAGAATAAATAAATAAATCTGGGGTGAGTTGAAATTAACGCAAACACAGAAATCAATTCCATCACATACACATAACATTAGGGCAAAAAAATCAAATATATCAGAAAACACAAAAAACTGAGCAAAATGAAGAAAGGAGAAGGGAAAGGGGAGAAAACGTAAGAGTGAGTGGGAGCAATTAGATTGTCAAGGAGAGAAAGAAGACATGGTTTTATTTTCTTATTTTTATTTTATTGGCAATACAATCCCTGATATGGTTTTATTTTCCTTGTCCCCAAGTAAGAATGTGGGAATGGAATGATCATTCTCATTCTCACTTTTGGGTACGATTAAAGAAGCGGGAATGACAATCTTATTTCCATTCCCACATTTAGATTGAAATAGCAGCTCTTGACATTACATCTACATCAAATTTAACCAATTTTGAAAACTTGACAGGTTAATATGGTCATTGATGCAAACGATGATATCTCATTCGACAAATTATCAACATTGATCAATTATTCTAGATACATAACACCTCATTCCAATTTTATAGGATTTGATGAAAACCTCGGTATGATGCATTGTACTTACTAGTTATGGAGTTTCACTTTCAGTTGTAATCGTATTTCAGATTGCAAGGGGACCAATGCAAAATCAAACACGTCAAGCACTTATACTTAAATAAGTGATACAAATGACACAAGCAACATTATATAAAGATTGTATGCACGAGGATCTAATTAAACGCCAAAAGGTTACAACTACACATACGTATTATGTGCATAGACTTGTGAAATTGTACAAAATCCTAAAGACATGATTTGGACGGACATCAAACCTCAAGAAAACTTTTCAAGTAATAATTATCTTTAAAAATTAAAAATTAAGTAATGGCAACTGAGAATCCTTAATAAAAGAGACTTTGATTATGATAGAGAATCATACACGAACAAATATTTCAAGTAATTATCCCTGATAACATAAACTTCTAATAGATAGTAATTGTGGATTTTCAATAATAAATTTTGAGGGGACATGCGTCAAATTTATCAAGTAACTATATTTAAAATTAAAAAAAGTAGTTAAAAATAAAAAACGTAGTGATCTGACCACCTACAGATTGGCGGAAAGAAAGAGAGAGAAAAATGAGATTTTTTAAGATAGGCTAATACAATTTTAAGATTTGTTTTAATAGGGGCATAATTGAAAATTACGTATCTAATTTTATTCCCACTTGAATGGGAGTGATTCCTTATCAACTCCCTAGGAATGCTCATTCTCGCATAAAGTGGGAATAAGCATTCCCTGGGAATAGGCATTCTAACTTCTAAAACAATGGAATGTTTGGTGTGCGGGAATGAGAAGTGAAACTGAGCAATACATTCCACCCCATTCCCATGTACCAAACGAGGCGTTAATTTCCTTCCTCTTCTTTTTTCAAGCGATATACTTATCAGATTATTCTTAGCAAATGTCTTAACTCTCAACCATCATAACAGTGTATGCGTTTAACATAACAAAGGTAAATTCTAGCTGCATTCCCACTATACAGGAGAACCATATGCAAATTAACTACTAAGAAAATTACTAACCAACACGAAATCAATGAGCAGAAAATTATTTAACACAGCTTGTGAAATGTCAGAACCACTCACTGAGGAATTACACCATCTACATTACCTCAAAATGGATTATTGAGATTTATGTGTAGCTCAAAAGCATCGACATGAATTGCTACCTATGATGCAACAATGCTTCACCAGAAGTGCTCATTGATGAACCACAAGGATACATTGCAGAACATTTAAAACTACATGCTGTTGTATACAATCTAAACCTCATGGGCTGCTTCTTAATTGTACCTCAAATGGGAGTCCAGAGATTCCCAACAGAACGAGCGTAGTTGCAATACTACCTATACCAGCATTTGGAAGAAGTTCACATCATAGATGATACTAGTTATAAAAATGAAGGTATATATAGAAAATTGAACTTACAGTGAAAATCTGCCGGTTATAAGCCTCATTGCCACACAGGAAGACAAAAGAGAAGAAATGTTAGAGAATAAACAAAATAATATCTGGAAGATCATACCTGAAACCGCAGAAACCTTTGCTGCTTGAAGCCACATGATACATATCACACAGTACTGAGTTAACTTTTTCTGCTTTGCCCTTAGAAACCAAGGCCTGTACTAGCCACACATCATCAGCTTGCTTTCAAGAAACTTGATTCATTCATGAACTATCCAAGACTACTTCCTGTTGGAACATCAATAGCTAAATGATAACGACACCTTTCCTGGAAGCACTAGCTGTTTAGTTTTCCATCGTGGACAAGCTGAGAATGTCACAGAAACCAGATGTTCTACCTAAATTATGACGTGCATTATCTTCTTTGATATGCCTCTTATTATTCCGGAAAAACAGGAAAGACAGTGGAAGTGGATCCTACAAGCATCTTGCATGTGAAATTGTAACGGCTCGAGCATGAAACCCTTACCACTTGAGAACTATGACAAATAAATCAAATAAACATAACATGAGCACTGTACATCGTCCTGGGAATCCATGTACAATGAGCAATTAACAAATAAAAGTATGAAATGAGAAAATTATATCATGGAAATCATTGATATTAAAGTCGAGTTTCTATGTGGTGTTTTATCTCGCTTTTCACACAGTTCTTACCTATTTCCTATTAGTACAAAGTTCAAAACTTCCTCAAGAATAAACCCTAAATCAATTAATTCCAGTCAGCAGATATATTTCGTATATGGTATGGCTTCAAAAATGTTGCCAATGCACATCCAAAGATTGCAGCTCATACCTCATGGTGCAGCTCATACCTCATGGTGTTAATGCATCTCTTCAAGCTTCGGAAATTCTGTAAAAGCAGGTCATAAAACTAAACGCAAAAATGGAAAAGTAGAACTGCAAAGACCACCTTAACATACACGACATGGAAATCCTTCCCTTGTCAGTCAAGCAATAGACCAAGAAAAATAAACCCATCTACATGCACCTAATAACAGATTCTGATAGATCTCAAGGGAATCGATTGTTATTTTATCACATTTGAGTCCAACATCATTCAAATGTTTTGAGTAAGGAATTGCTTTGTAGATGAATTGCTTTTGTCAGTCAAACAAAAGACCAAGAAAAACAAATCCATCTCTGTGCACCTAATAACAGATTCTTATAGATCTCAAGGGAATCCATTGATATTTTATCACACATGTGAGTCCAACAGCATTCAAATATTTTGTGATGAATTGCTTTGTAGATGTTCTCTTTTCTGAATTCCGATACATATTTTCTATTTCATTGACAGTTTGACACCATCACCCATTTTTCTTGCATCTCCAGATTCTTGGGAAATTAGGTCACTTAATTTACTATATGTAACATTATGCCACTAGCATCAATCACCAAAATTAACTTATCTCCATGTACCATCCAATGGGCATGTATCCGCCATGCAACACACACACCCCCTTACATACGGGTCTGTTACATGGAAATTACAATCATGCTTTGTGGTGCAGTCAGACAGACATTTTTAGTTTTTATGAGCAACATATTCTACATATTAATGTGTCAAATGAAATGACCTAACATTTCAATTTCCACTTTCAATATTGCAACTAGCCCTAGGTCTTAACTTTTTCACAAAAGGACCTCCGTTGACTTCGGCTTTACTAATGAATGAATCAGCTTCGTTCAAACCCATATTATGACTAGCATTTGCTGCTGCAGAATAAACCAATTTTAAAATGGGATAAGATGCTCGATAAGGCATGAGTTCCAGTATCATAAGTGTTTCCTCATAAGAACGACCACGAATCTGATCAATTACTCTTCGCGCTTTGAAAACGGACATACATATATGTTGAGCTTCAGGCACTTGAACCCGCTTGGATCACAGCTAGACAAATAGAAGCAGGGCGAAGAGCAATGACACGATATGCGCGGCGTGGTGGAAAAATATGGGTACGTATATTTCCCGACAAACCTGTTACATTAAGGCCTACGGAAACACGTATGGGTTCGGGGAAGGGATCCCCCGAATATTGGGTATCCGTTATTAAACCAGGCCGAATACTTTATGAAATGGGCGGGGTATCAGAAACTATAGCCAGAACAGCTATTTCAATAGCTGCGTGTAAAATGCCTATGCGAACTCAATTCTAGTTACTAGTTATTAATATGCGAAAAAATAAAGATAAAGAAACTTTGAGATAAAATTCTACGTGACGTGACTAAAACTTTGCCCTCCATTTTTTCGGTTCTTTAGGATAGGAAGGAAAGAGAAAGAAAAAGTATATGGAACCTTAGCAAAAATCCACTGGATCTAAAGATCCCATTTTGGAGAATAGAAATGGGAAGGAGGTCCAGTCTAAGGTGGAAAAAAAAGCTCCACAAAATCATAGCATAGAAAAAAATACGTAAATGAAATACTGGGATTAAGGTATGAATTAAACAACCATATTGTACTTTCTGAACTTCCCTACACTTTGTTCACTCTACTTCAATTATACGTGGAAATTCTTAACTCCTGTGTGGCAAAGGTTATACAAGAACCTTTCTGCAAAACTCTTTTTCCAGTCAATGAAAAAACTTTGTTTCTTATTTACCGACATTTAATTCCCTTGTTAGAACAGTGTATTCAGGCAGTTTCTAGCTCATTTTCCCGTGCTTATTTCTTGAAGCCAAACATTTTTTGAAAATAACAACAATGTAAACAGAAATTCTAAACAAAAAAAACTACAGTGTAAACAGAAATTCTAAAACTCTCCCTCTCCCTCTGTGTTCCTTCATGTGCGCGGGTGCATGTGTGCGTGTGCATGTGCGTGCATGTGTGCGCATGCGCGAATATGTGGGTGGGTAGGTGTGTGCGTGCGTGTAGAAATGTATTAGAATCTTCTGACACCAACTAATTCTATTTCTATCCAAACTAAGAATCAAAAGGTACCCAATACTGACCACTGTATCATCAGGCCAGCAGACTCGGGGTCCCATCCAAGCTAACTTAATATTAAGCTTATACTAAACTTCTCTACAAAACAAAACATATTAACTTATCCAGCTATTTGACTACTTTAAAAAAGGAAAAGGCAAGCTCAAGATTGTAGACTCAACCCTACAAGTAATCTACAACAATCATATGAACTGAAGTCTGAATATTGCAGTTACGGGTAGAAGTTGATTGAATACTTATCAACTAGTTTAGTATTTATGAGCTTCAATATTCATTCAAGTTAGACTCGAAAAGTCACTTACGAAAAATCAAATACGTGTTGATTTACACCTACTAAATGAACTGAACGTGATAATTCAATTCAATTCCTTGAAAATTGCATATTCAATTATGTGTGACAGTAATACAGAAATGCTTAATTATATATCTTTTAATTGAAATTTGCTAGATGACAATGTTCATAAACATTAAGGCAAATTCTCCAAAGACACAAATTTGAACAGTCAAGAAAATTGATTTTAAATCGAACAATAACTCTTTAATCAAATAAATCAAAAATTATATGAATTAATTAAAAGAAAAATTCAAGAGGCAAATCGAGTTTGGATGTGGATTTGTATTTGGATTTGACGAGCAAATTGAAAATTTTTATCTTTGTGTTAATCACAAAAGTCCCAAATCTCTCATATTTAATTAGGGTAAATTTTGAGAGAAAAAAAAACCAAGAAGATTGGCCTATTTTGGGATAACCCCCAAAAAATTTTGGAAATCTCAGTTTAACCACCTTTTCAAGTAACCCAAAAAAATTGGGGGTCAATCAAAAAACAGATTTAGAAAAATGCAAGAGTTTTAGGGGTTAGGTGACATGCCCAAACTATTAGGGGGATGTCTCAAAATGAATCAAACTTCTTTGGGTTTTGTAAAATTTATCCTTAATTAATCGACATATTTCATATATTTAATACTCGCTTTACATAATATAGCTTAAGCACATGATTAGGGTGGAGTTGAGATTCAAGCTGGGAGTATGAGGTTTTCTTGCACACAGGCTACCCTACCCCCAGCACATGGTGTGGTCATGCTGGTCATTTCAAGTGTGGTTCATACAGGTCAATACTTCACCACCTAAGTGCAAAAAGTGTCTCGAGAATATCCAAGTCTTGCAATGCCTTAGAAATGTGTATAAGATGTAGTATGTCAAGCTGCCTTTTGGTAGTAGTGTTTTAAAATGTGTCAAGCTGCCTTTTGGTAGTAGTGTTTTATACATGATTTGACTAAATTCTTGATTTTTTTTCACATACATGAATGATAACCAAGACATAAAGGTCAGAAACAAACACATACTAGGAAGAAACACATAGCATGTTGGACAGTTGCCGCCTTCGACACTCTCACGACTGTGTCAGAGTCAAGTTTTTCAATCCAGATGCTAGGCCTCAATGGTCAGTCAAGTCTAGAGTTGGAAGTTGGAACGCGTTCAGCCAGTGCTTGGATAAGGTTGAGGTAGATAGGGCCCTAGGTGTCGCATAAAAGCTTAAAAGTCTACAGCATGTTCAGCCTGAACCAAAGATTGAGGTAAACAGGTAAAATTCCAGACCCTGGGTGTAACATAGAGCTCACAGGCTATGGCTCGAAACGCATCACAATATATCAACATTGGTGACAACCAGGCTGTATATAATTGCTATATCCTTGTGGCGGGGTTGAGTTTGCCAAGAGATCAGAATTTGCATGCACCCAAGCTTACACTGCGTACCACATGTGGTTTTTGTTAGTCAATTTGGGATTCAGATCTGAGCAATCCATACGTGATTCAAAAATATTTCAACCCGTACTAGTACAAATATTCAGGGCTGGTTTAATGTCTACCTAACTTTTCAAGGTAAGTGAGTAATAATTCTGAACAGGAGTAACTAAAAGGTTACGCTCATCCAGAGAAGTCATGATGAAAAGAGGTTTAAACGGACCAGATTCGGAGCAAATACTGGTGTCCGATATTCATATTTGTGTTCGGGTATTCATATTTGTGTTCTGCTCAAACCTGGATTTGAATCCGGATCTCTGACAATCATGAAGATCAATATCATATTCACCAAAAACAGAAAGTTATGATATGGATATATACTAAAATGGATGCCAACTTGAATCCAAAGAGGATAAGTCCATAAATAAGACTACTTATAGGAAACTGTGAAGTAAAGCATAGTAACCAATATATCATCAACTAATCCTGCAAACATTTCATAAAGGAGTCCCTCTAACTAGATAAAAAATTTATCCCTAACTAGATCAAAAATTTATCCCTTCTATTAACAACTAGTAAAATGCTTCAGGACCATTGTCATATTATACATCAATATCAATTAGCTACTCATGGACAGTGTTTTACAAGAAAAAGGCGAGGTCAAGGCGATGAGGTCCTATGTTGCCTGAGGCGAGAGGCGCCAAAGAAGGAGATCGCCTAAGTGAACCAAGGCGAAAAATATTCAAAAAATTCTTAAATATTACAAACCATATGCAAATATCAATAACTAGCAACAAGACAAATTAATCACAGCGAAATTTTCAAAGTCACAAATCTAATAAGACATAAACCATCTAAATGAAGTAGTAAGTAACAAATATTATATAGTAATATTAACTAGTAACTGCTAACATAGACAAGTACGCAGCAATCTTTGAACTTTAAGGTTCAAATTGTGGCATGTCCCCAAAATGATATAGCTAATAAAGTACATTACAATAAAAAATAGTGAAAATCGACCAAGAAAAAAGAAACACAAAACTTCAATTACGACAACAAACTTTACTTTAGTAGACACCTTTCACACCTCCAAAATTTTGAAACAGAGAAACACTTCATGCCTTGCATTACATACCTTAGACGAGTGCCTGAGGCACCAAGGTGAGATCATGAGGTGCCAAGACGAGCTCTTGAGGCACCAAAAGACGCTCGCCTTAGTAACCTTCATCGTCTGGCAATATGCAAGGCGCTAAGTTACAAGATCGTCTCGCCTGAGCCGCTAAGGCGGATTGCCTTTAGAACATTGCTCATGGATATTATTAACTTCTTTATATATATATATATATATATATATATATATATATATATAGAGAGAGAGAGAGCAAGGCTCCTATAAACTTAAGTTGATAGGGAATAGTATACACCAACTTTTGTATCCATTGATGTTGCCTTGGGATCCGTGAAATCAAGAGATGCACAAATCTCGATGGGCTTTATATCTTTCACGGATCCCAAGGCAACATCAATGGATAGAAAAGTTGGTGTATGACTATTCCCTATACACTTAAGTTTATAGGAGCCTTGCTCTCTCTCTCTCTTTATAGGAGCCTTGCTCTCTCTCTCTCTCTCTCTCTCTCTCTCTCTCTCTATATATATATATATATATATATATATATATATATAAATTAATGTTAATATAAGAAGCCCTTGGATTTCAGATCATATGCAAATTCACATTATCTTCCAATACAATAAAGATTAAGCAAAATTTTGTAAGCAAAAAATTTGTATTTTAAATTTGAATTTGACAGCAAAAGTTTAACAACATTCAAGAATTTCAAATTCAAATCGAATATGACCTGATAAGACCATATTTGTATCCATCCCTCCTATCCATATTAGTGACTCAAAACAGTTTAAAGTGACTGGACCTTAAGTTTAAACTAATGGAAAGGACCTATTTAACACCTTCACCACTGGTTTACTTGAAAAAATCACTGCATCTATCATTGATTCATTATTCTACACTCCACATAAATTACAAAATTGAATATTTATATAGCTCACTGTGAGAAATGTGTCAACTCCCACTTCGCTTTAAACATTTTAGAACGCTTAAAAGCAGGTATATACTGGCTTTTATTGTTACCCCATGTTTGGGTTCAAAGAATTATATAACCCACCCCCCCCCCCACCCCAACCCAAAAATAAAAAATTCACGTGTAACATGCTATTTCAACCATGCCTTGTACTACTTGGTACCAATGTTTTAGAAAACGTTGGCGCATCTGGGACGTAGTGATCAATGCACATGCAAGTGCCTAAGCAACATCAAGACTTTTTTTATGGTGGGGGCTGTGCTTCTACCATAGTTCAGAGGCACTAGAAGGAGAGAAAGAGAAGACCAGGAGGAAGAAAGAAAGAGAAAGAGAACGATCATGAAGGAGATGAATTTGTAAATTTTATTGTAATCTATAAACAAAAATAAGAATATGAATAATAAATTAAAGACGGATTCGAGGGTGAGCATTGGCGCAACGGTAAGGTTGTTGCCTTGTGACTTGGAGGTCATGGGTTCAAATCCTGAAAATAACCTCTTCACATACGGGGGTAAGGCTGCGCACATCTGACCTCCCCAGAGCCCACAATGGCGGGAGTCTCGTGCACTGGACTACCCAAATTAAAGACGGATTAACTTTTTGCAAGTTTCAGTGGTGATCTGAGACAGCTATGGTGGTGGTTGGAACTCGAGGGCAATTATTCTTGCAGCGAAAAGAAAGGCCAAGCAACAAAGAGGGCAAAGGAATTTTCATAGGATTGATTAATTCGGAATCGGGTATTATCTCAACCCATTTTGACCCAAGCAGCTTTTTTTTTACCCATTATTAATATGCTTCAGAGGATCTCATACCCGTTTTTGACACAATGTGGTCAGCTTAAGCAGCCAACACCCACCTAAAGGGCCCTTGGGGCTTAATAAGGGAGCCTAAGCAATGAGCTGCCTTGGTCACGAGAACAAATCCTGTCAGAACCACCCCCACTACAAGAATGGGTTGGTGGGAGCCATAAATAAAATAGCTTAACTTTCCAAACTTACCCCCGTACGCTCTTGTGAATGGCTCATATCACATTATTGCATGTAGGCATTGAATGTGGGTGTTCTAATCAATGTTTTAAATGTCGGATGTCAGGGACACATTGGACGAAAAATTTCCTTATCGGATGGCGGATATCGGAGATATATCAGGGATATTTAATAAATATCGGGTGTCATTTTGGACAATGTGTACACATATATCATAGATATTCATACTTGATGCACCAAAAGATGAAGTTGCGGAGAAAGAGATATCATTCGCAAAAAAATTTGCAAAAGAATTTGGTCTCAATTGAGCCCTAATTCTTATTTCAAGTTATTTCCATGAGCGGAAATTTGTTTGTATTTAGACCTCAATTAAACCACAAATCCAAACCACTTTTGAAACAAATAAAAGTCCAAATAAATAGTGCAATATTTCAGACGATCTTTTGAGGCTGAAATGACACTTTATATATCGGAAAATTCACGATATATTATCGAACAATTGTCAAAAGCCGTATAGGATATATCACCATATTGTTTCGTGACAAAACTTATAAAAGGATATATCAACAGATATATAGGTCATGTCATTATCGAGGATATTTAAAACAATTGTTCTGATAAAATATGTATTCCCTATGCACCGCTTTTCCTTAGGTAGAGGCTTAAGTAGGACTGCTTTTGAATACCATAAATAAAATAGTTAAACTTCCCAAACTAACCCCCTACACTCCCGTGAATGGCTCAGATTGCACTATTGTATGCGGATATCGTATGCGGATATTGTATGCAGTTGTTTGGATAAAATCCGTACTCCTTGTGTACCGCCTTTGCTTAGGTAGAGGCTTAAGTGGACACCTAACCTGCTTTTTAAAACGTTGCCTAACACATCGGTAAGAAAATTCAGATTCACATGATTTTGATTCTTAAACACTACGCATGATATATGATATACATCAACTTTAAGAAAGTAGAATTTTCAATTTGAAGAGTCATTTCAACAAGTTTGAATAAGAAGGATTTTGTGCATATTGATGCGTGTGCAACAATTTACATGCTTATATAACTTTAACAGAGTGGATTTTTATATTGATTTAAAGCATTGAACTTGAAAGGGAATGATTTTGCTTCAAATTCTTCTAGAAGTAGCCAAATCATACCTTCCATACGTCAAAATATAGAGGTACAGAATATGGCCTCTAATCTCATTTAGCAAAATGAGATGCTTAGAGGTAAATATGATGAGCTCTATGGTGCACGAGTATGGATGCGGATACGGGACACAACAAATTCGTAGAAGGTAGGATATAGGAACACGGCTATATATACATATTTAAATTAATAATTTATGAGGTCGATACTATTTCATTCACATGTTACGAGAATCAAAATTGCTAAAATATTTTTATGTTTTTTATTGAGTATAAATTGGAAAACTGCTTGTTTTGAAGTAAATACCTAAATAACCCTTTAAAATCATACTTATGAGTTATGAACTGGGTATGGGTTGAACAAACCCCACCTAAGTCTAACAAGTTGCAGAAATTTGAGGTAAAGTGTATGATACACGTCCAATAAGTGTATCACAAGTATTTTAAACTAAAACATTTATTATATAATTGAGTACACATCTGAAGAAATTTATGTATATATTCAAGAAGTGTCCAAGAAGTGTTGGACATGGATACGGATACGGGAAATGTCAACACGGATAGGACGCCTAAATGAGGTGTCCGGTAATTTAAGGTGAGATCCATCTGCTCTGATGTGATAACAGGGGCCTTGTTACTGGTCCTTTTTTTCAGCTCAACTAGCAAAATGAATTGTTACCACATAACAATTACGTATGTGAGTGTATTATTATCTACATATTCATGTGTGAATGCATGTACAACTGGATATGTGTATACATGTATTCATGCATATTTGTATTTATGTAGGGATAAGGGTGTGGAAGTGCATGAGATGCATATGTTACGATAAAACGAAAATCCATGCTCATATACATACATATATGTGCACGGATATATAAAGGGCATACTAAAGCTTTATTTCTAGTGTGCTACATTAGGCAACTAATTGGGGCATATTGAAATGTTGACATAATTACTATCTTGAAACAGTACCTAAACTAGTTATAAGACAGTGGCAAACTAGCAATCATACATGAAATGCAAAAGAAAGTTCTTTTTGGAAAAAAGAAGATGAATTATTTCCATTATGTAAAAGAGGAATAGAAGCACCAATACCACAAGCACAAAATCCTGCATACTAAGTCATGACCGCTCTTGCTGTTTGGTGCAAAAGAAACAGGATACAAGGTAAGCCCACAAAGATTTGCATTCTCCAAGCATGATGGAAAGATTAAAAAGAAAAATAAAATCAATCTAAAGCTTTTGCAGTATATTTACTTAAGGATACCTACTTTCAGAACTTGCATCTGAACATATTGCATATCTGATAAACTGCTCTCTTTTCATCCAATCTGCCCCTCTGAACAGCTGTTTGATACTGCATAGCCATTTCAACAAAGTTATAAAAGTTCTAGCATCAAAATTGTTTTTGAGTATAACTAAAAGAGGCATAGGAATTATCTGAAGCACTAATCAGGAATAGGATACAGAGAACAAGATATCAAAGATTAGATAATATGCTTGCAATTCCGGTCACAGTCACAGATGATGCTGAGAGATAGACAAAGTTTACTGTCTCCATATTGAATGAAGGAACAACAAGCTAAATTGGACATTGAACAATTTATCAAAACCAAATTGACACAAATCCTTGTCTATTATAAAGAATATGACTGGACACAACCATAAAACTGAATACTCAATATTTCTGGTCAGTATAAAGCAAAGTATCCTTTTCAACTACTTAAAGTTCGAAATTAAATGGCTATAAACATCACAAGAGAAATTTCTGGAAAAGTCTCCAATCATTTCTTACTATCAGCTTGACTGAAGTACGGAGGACGAC
This sequence comes from Asparagus setaceus, assembly GCA_012295165.1. Lineage (NCBI taxonomy): Eukaryota > Viridiplantae > Streptophyta > Magnoliopsida > Asparagales > Asparagaceae > Asparagus > Asparagus setaceus. The sequence continues at coordinate 12,132,261 of CM022710.1, forward strand.
AAGCACCAGAAGGATATTTGTAGATCTGTTTTGCTATCTTCTACAATTACAGCATTTTCGAATATCTTATGTTGCTTGTTCTCTCAATTGGATGACAAGGTTAGTTGCATGATCAATCGTTGTTTCCAAGGAGTGACCAATGTGGCTAGTTGTATGATTTATAAGGTAATTAACAATCTAAACAATTAGATTGACTGAAGAAAGTACTCCTGAAATCATAAATTGTGAAAATGGGCAGAAAGATACCAGCGAAGACAGGTTACCCACTACACAAAGAGATCCTTCAAAATACAAAAATAATGTGATGATGGCATTCGTCCTTATCAGAAAATTTAACTTTTACAACCTAAAACAACTATATAGAGATGCAACACCGCAAATTCAACTCATCAGCATGCAGTGGCTAACCATTGTTAACAATCAAGACCTTCTAGGAGCAAATTACCTTTCCACAAAAAAAAAGTTATCCTTCAATTGCTTCATCATAATGGAAAAGCAAATGATGTCCCTCCTCTTCACATCATCGTTTCTTGCAAACACAACGTGAAAATTAAAAGAAACACTAAAAATAGAAACAATATAACCATTAATTTACTGGGATAAATCCTGACTTTGGAGCATTGTTACAAAGATCACAAGAGGAAACATATTATACAATTTACATATGAGCTCATTGTATGAAAATTAAAGCCAACATGCCAGACCTTATCATGCAAGCTTGCATTTGGATGAATAAATTTTTGAATCACCACTGTGGCAGAACAAACTATCCTGCAATAGAATTTGTTCAATGGAAGAAATGAAGAGTATTTATCTCCATCGAAATCAGTATAAGGGTGCCTGCTAAAGAACATCATCATTCTTCGTTTCGCAGTAAGATACAGATGCAGAATCATCTTCAAAGCATGTCTCTCACCTCAAAGAACTTAGCCCTCAGCTTCTCCACCTGCAAATGATTGTGTGCTGAGGGGCTATGCTTTGATCCCTCAACCAAATAACCCGCCACTCCCAACTCCCCCTTCCTTCCTCCGTAGCTCTTCTAGTGGATCCGGACTCTTCATAGTTCTTCTTAAACGCCTACACCACATGCAAACCTTAGTTAGTAATTATAAAAGATAAGGATGAAAAAAAAATCAGCTAACTTGTTTATGGTTAAAGGCAGTTTAAAAAACTTCCAAGTACCTGTCTTGTGCATGTTGGGCAGGAAATGTTGGCATAAAATCTTTTGATTTGGGCAGAGGAACCTCCCGAAACCAAGCATGATTAAGAGCATCTTCTGCTGTTATCCTCTGTAACAAAATAAACAAGTAACATTAGAGCACATATAAACAGTCATATCGGGGAAAAAAATAAACTACAATATTATTGTTATTCATATATCACCTTCTCAGGGTCGTAAGTGAGGAGTCTATTCAATAAATCAAATCCAGCTTCCGACAGAGTTGGGCGTCCAGTAAATGATGTTGGAGGAAACTTCTCTCGCAGCTTGTTGTAACTGAAAAAGGATGAGGCAAAGAAATTAATCCCAGAATGAAAAATATCATCTAAATAGAAGTGAAAGCAAACCTATGCCTTCTAGAAGTGTGACAGGGCTTACTTTAATTTGAAAAGCAAAGAACTGTTAACTTACGGTTGCTTGACAAAGTTAGCTTTAACTCCAGGCAATTTAGCAAAACCAGGCCATATCTTCTCATTAGGCGTACCAAGAGTTCTGAAAATCTGCAAGAAAGAACGATACACACATTATTAAAAACAAAATCAAAACCAAAAAGCAGTTGATAAGGCAAGTGCGGTGATGTATATACCTTGTCTAGTTGATCAACCTCAGTTTTTCCAGGGAACAACGGTTCCTTTGCTAAAAGTTCAGCCATTATACACCCCAAGGACCACATGTCAATAGCAGTAGAATATTCCTTTGCTCCTAGTAAAAGTTCAGGTGCCCTGCAGTTACAGAGAAGAGTGAGCTGAACAGAACACCATCTAACAAAATAGATAACATAAATCTTGATCTAATATAATTGAACACAATAAAAACCAATGTGGAACTTACCTGTACCACAGAGTTACCACCAGTTGAGTATAAGGCTTTAATGGGCTTCCATACTGCCGAGCTAGCCCAAAATCGCATATTTTCAGCTCACCACGGTTATTCATGAGAATATTTGATGTCTTCAGATCCCTATGTAGAAGAAAAGACTAAACATACTTACAAACATAATTAAAAACTTTCACTAATGAAAGGTATAAAGTCAAGATACAAACATAGAATTCAAAAAGGACCTAATACCTGTGAAGTACCCAGTTGTCATGAAGATAATTGACACCTGAGAGCAACTGTAACATCAGGCACTTGACCTCACTTTGGCTAAATGGCTGCTTCATACTCTCCATCAAACCTTTAAGGTCATGTTCCATGTACTCCATAACCATGAAGACACTATTAAGATCACCCATAACAACTTCCTTCACATCCACAATCGATGGGTGATGAAAAGAAAGCAAAATGTTTATCTCCCTCAAAGCAGTTAGTGGGAATCCCTCTCTCTCTTTCTCCAATTTCACCTTCTTCAGAGCCATCACTTCCCCAGTCTTCTTATCCCTCGCCCGGAAAACAACCCCGTAAGTTCCTTCATCGATCCGGTTCAATCTCTCGAAATCATCAACATTCCTACATCCCTGAAGCATGTTGAAACTTCTCTGAAGTGCGGAACCTGGCTCCAGGGTTTGATCTCTGTAATCCTCAGCCTCAGAATCAGTTTCCAACAAACCTTCACTTCCATTAATATCATACTTGCCATCACCAACATCCATGAAATCTCCACTGGAACTAGAACGCATCGAAGTAGACCCTCCAGATCCTTCTCTTGAGATTACTTCACCAAGCTCAGGAGTGGCATCCAAGGGGCTAATAGTTTTCCTCCTCTTGGGCACAAATACCTCATCAACATCCTCCGTCTCCTCATCATTTCCATTAACCCATCGTGAGAACGAGATGTTTCTCGCCGGGGGAAGTTCTTCGTCCTCCTCCATCTTCTCAGAAACCCAAGGGGAATCCGACGGTCCATGAAACTCGACCAAATTCGGGGGCTCATTTCTTGATTCCATCTTGCCTTCCATCTCGCCATCCTTGTCGTTATCCCAAACAATCGGAGAAAATTTCCGCTTCCCATTAACCAAGATCCCATTTTGACCACTGTCAACGCCCTCATCATCCGATCCGCTCGACAATTCACCAGGCTCACGCTCAACTGATCTCTTAACACGATGAGATCCATTAATCAATTCCCTCTCTTTCGCGTCCCTGTGCCAATCTTTTGCCCTCTCATCGTGAATTTTGCCATGATTTCTGTATCGATCGCCGTTACGATCATGATACCGATCCTTCCTTCTAGAAATCTCTAGGTCAAACTCCCGGGCCCTGTACTCGTGATCTCTATAACCCCGGTACCTACCCGCCGCCATCAGATCGAAGAACGAAAAGGGGGTAAAATCGAAACCCTAGAGATTTCTTGATCGAGAATAGATGCAAGAAAAAGGATTTTGACCGTACCGATGAAAACCTTAACCCTCGAAATCACAATACAAAAGAAATTTGAGATGGATTTGATTCTGACCTGAAGAATTGGAGGGGTTCTTTGGATCGCCGCCAGACAAAGAACTAGATTTTTTTTATCTCTGTCCTCAAGGAATAGGAGATATTTTATACATGGTAATGAAGGAGGAATCGATGGGCACCGGGATAGGATGCGACCTTATAGCGTAGATTTGACGCGGATTGGAATTTGGGGCTATTGGCACGTGCAATTCACGCGTCTTAATTTTTTTGGGGATAAAAAAAAGGAAAAATTGCTTGTACCAACTTCAAAAAATAGAGTTATGCATCCACCTCTCGGACAAAAAGTGACATGCTTCCCCACCATTATACTGATAACTTTATGCAACTACCATCCCAATAGTGTATAAGTCCACAATCCACTAAGAAACTTCTCAAAATACCCTTCCCATTTAAATCAGAACTAAAATCGGTTCCCCTTTTATGTGCGTTTCTCGAGATACCTGTCACCGCTATCCCTCCAAGCCTCTTCTCCTCAAGATCCCCCACCAAGATCCCTGAGATTTTTCCCTTTCTTATTCTTTCTAAACCCCAAATTACCCAACTCCTAACCCTAATATCTTAAGACCAAATCCCTTTTGTTCTCAAATATCAATTGAATCAAACCCTCAATTCTAAACCATCCATTATAGAATATCGGTTTTTGGAGAAAATCTACCCATGGGCATGGCGAAATCAAGTTCATCATCTAAATCGAACAAGGATGACTTGTAAGTATCAATTCTGAACCCATTGTAGAATATTGGTTTTAAGTGTATGTTTCCTCCCCTGTTCTTTTGAGCTCAAAACTCGCATCAGTTATTTGTGGTGGACAAAGTTGCAGTGGTTTGTTTAATACAGAACAATTTAACTGGGTGACACAACATATATGACTTCGAAATTTTTGGTTAATTTGTTTTGTCCACTTTTGTGTTTGTCATTGTGTATTGAGTGAATTTATGGGGATATTCAAGCAGAATCATTTATGGGAAATTGCTTGCAATCTCAGTTATTTATTTGCAATCTCAGTTTTAATCTTCTTTGGGGCTCATAATGATGCACAAGCAATTTTTCCTTTTTTTAATCGTTTTAGAGGAGAGCTTGATTGGATTGCTTACTGCAGGGCATATAGAATGGTATTTTTTTGTAAATAAATTACCATTCTTTGTAAATAATTACAAGTTATTATTGATTTAAGATTTATGTTTTTTTTATAATTTTCTTACCGACTGCAAGTTGCAATTGCATATCAAGTAGTTATTTATTTATAATTTTCTTTACAATTAAATTATTATCTAAGACAAAAACTCTAACTGTTCTTAATTATTTTTTAAGATATAGTAATTATTTTTAGGTATGTTTCTAAGTTTCTTACTGTTCTTGACTCTTAATTGTGCATGTTATTTTTGTGTTTTGCAGTAAGGGTGATTGTGATGTATCTAGATATATAAGAATATGCGTGAATATATGAGGGTATTGTGAATTTATGGAAAAGATTATTCCGCATATGAGGCACAAACATAGGAATGCTTATGGATCTTCAAATTTCAAAAACTATATCAGTTTTGGAGCAATTCCATCTAACCGAGCAACAATTCTACTACTCATTCATCACCTTGATTTGGCTACTGGAAAATTCTTTTTCAAGGATAGTCAAACAGGGAAAAAACAAGCATGCACATTTGATGTGAAATGGGTGCAAAAGCAAACTAGATTCAAGGATGAAGGGGATAAACCCGAACCCAACCGCGATACAAATAATAGGATTTGGAGTACCTACTTCAATAAGAAGCAACATAATGATTCTAAAAGTGGACGAGAATATCTTGAACATTTATTGGAGGAACTGGTTGGATCCAAAAAGAAATCTGATGTGCATGATTTCTTGATGCTTCAAATATTTTACCAGCTTACAATGATATGGACTCCAACTACAAGAATGAATATACCGCGGCATATGTTCAAGTATATGACTAGTATAGATATAATAGATAATATCCCATGGGCCTCTATCATATACAATGAAGTATGGGATTCACTAAAAGCTACGAAGATGGCTACAAAGGGACTGACATACTTGAATGGTTGTGCTCCCTTGCTATCGGTGAGTGGAAAAGTTAATTATGTTGTTATTTGTGATATTTGTAGTTAACATGTGATTGTTGTCTCTCATTTGTGACATTTTGTATTTACATGTGACATATGTTATTGACATGTGACATTTTATGAGTTAACTGTTACATTTAGGTTTTATCTGTGATAGTTATCAATGTTTAGTGACATGAAATATTAGTGAGCTAACTTGATTGTTGCTTTTTTGAAGCTATGGTATTATGAGATCACGAACATCAAACAATATGCTAGAGTCAAAGATTCAAAGCCACCAATGACTAATTGGACTCTGAAAGGTAAGAAAGTAGGTTCATTACGAAGTGCGACAATAATGAAGAAATCAAAAGTGGCAATCCACAACTTACCTGAGCAAGATATGTCGCGGTACATTCACGAGGAGATCAAGCAAGAGCATACAAGTAGGAAGGCTAAAAGAGAGGAGAAATCAGACTCTGAAAACTCTATAAAAAAGAAAAGAGTTAAAAAAAAGAGGAAGGGAGGAAATCCACTGTTGCATGGGTGAGACAAGTTTTTTTTCCTTAATATTATTATTAGTGACATTCATATTTGAAATGTTACTAGTATTTAAAACGTGCGTTGCATGTGATGCATATTAAAAAACTATAAGAATAAAGCATTTGAAGACCGATAATATTTTGCACTCACCAATTTTATCACTGTTGATTAAATACACATAATGGAAAAAAAATTCGAGATCAGAGAGGATCAAAAGATTCAAGGCCTTGACCAATCATATAGTGCTGCAACCATGCCATGGACTTGATTCCATAGAAAAGCCACACAAATTAGATCATTTTTTATACTAAATCAAATGATACAATAGCAACAAAGAAACATGCAACATTTTTCTCAACATGTTCTTACTTTTGTCGTTGCCTTTGATGTCCTTTAGGTTTAACCACAAATATGCAGAAAGAACGTACAGCTGATAAAGGAAAATGATGGAAAATGTTGAAAATCTGTAGAAATTTTTTATATTTGGTACAGAAAATTTCAATTTATATTGCTGCTTATAGTTTTTGAGCAATATGTAGAAAAGAAAACAACCATTCAAAAATAAGAGTTCAAAATAAAATTACTCATCATAAGAGAACTTGAAAGCTGATTTGCTCTTTCTTTCATCCAGTTTAACACTAACATCAATGCAGCAAATCTCACGACCTTTCTTGCCAAAGTAATATGCAATCATATATTTCATATCCAAGAATTTAGCAAATCTCACGACCTTTCTTGCCAAAGTAATATCCAAGAGAACATTTAGTAGAACCGTAGCTCCTACAGCTAATCCTGCCAGCTCTCTAATCTGTAATTCATAAAATTAAATTTAGATGCCTATTCAATTTTACATATCTATCTTTCTTAATAGATATTTGAATAACAATATATAGACTGATTAAAGGTAAGGGTCAATTTGGAAATAAAATAAAAATAGGTTAGTGTAAATTCACAAAAGCATTAAGAAGTTAGTCCATTTTGAGATAACTCCCTTACGTTTGGAAATATCACTTAATTCCCAAAACTGCTTTTTCAGATTGTCTTAAAAAGTTTGGAGTTCTCTGAAAATAGATTAAGAAAAATGATATTTTGTGGGTTAAGTGAGATCTCTAAACTTTTTTGGGTTATCTCAAGACGGGTCATACTTTTTGGTGGCTTTTGTAAAATTTACCCTAAAAGTAATCAATTTTAAGTGCTTACTGCTCGGTTACCATTGCAACACCGGAAATCACAAACATGAGGTAGAATTAAATGATGAACTCGAGGAATAGTGTTTGAACAGGTCAAATCAAAATATGGAATACTTGTAATTTAAAAAAACATTGACACAGAACTTGTTACCCTTCGAAACTTCCTGCTGACCTCAAAGATATGCAGAAAAGTTTGAATGATGCTTGTAATGGTGACTGTATGGATGCCAGAATAAGAGCTAATAGTATTCAACTAAGTTTAAGACCAATGATAAAAGCTAAAATACAACCAATAAACATCTGATTCCTCATGGAACAACACAATTCCAATTCCATACAAGGAATTAGTTGTGAACGTATAGATAAAAATTAATGATTCCTCCCTCACTTTGCTTTAAGAAATTATGGACCATCCAAGTACAAGATTCCCCCCATGAGAGTATATATCATCATAATCACAGTTCACTAAATCTTTCCCATCTCTCATGCAATATGAGAATTATGTGGAGAAACTTAAAGCTCATACAAAACTATACACTAATCATACACAATAAATATTTATTACCATTACTAAGATCCCACAACAGGCTGAGCAACTCCCTTGGCTTTTGCTGCAGCAGCAGCCACAAATCTCTGTGCACTACTCTCTGAAACTTCTATAGGTACCTGCTCCTCTTGTGTACACAATTTAGCCACCAACTCATTGATCTTAGTCCCTGAAAAAGTTTCATGCTTCAAAAGAGCGGCAGCTAGTTAACGGCATTGAAAATCACAAAACAGCACGGTAATAACAACATGCAGTGTGAACCTTGTGGAAAAGACGAAGCAAGATGTTTAAACCCCACATGACCACTTAAATAAGACCAGTCGATGTAATTATCGCTAGTCATAACAGTCGAAGTGCTTTGTGGTTCAGAACAATCTAACTGACAACAATTTTTTGGAATTTTCTTCAATCCTTCCAAAAGTCTTACGATACATAATATGGCAAAATGCAAGGAAGAGACCAATAAAAAAATATTGCTTCTTATTTTCAATGCTTTCCTCCACAAAGTAGGATTCTTAACTAACAGGGTATTCTACATGCTAAACTACTGGGTTTTTACATTATCTATGTAACAGAAAGAAATATTGGTATCAGGAATAGAATGCTTATCAACACAAGGGTTTTCATAGTTCTAAAATCTAGAAATATTGAGTGATTTGACCCAATGCAAATTTTAATCACACGTACATATATATGCTTACATCTTTGTCATTATTTGTTAGTGTTCGTAAGTTGATGTGTATTTGAGAAATGTGCAGAGTGAAAAGAGATCTAGCCAGGGTAGCAGTATTCTTAATCACACAAACAACATCATCACCCTTCAGTTCAACAACCTGCAAAATGAATGAAGGCAAAGAGTTTGCATAAGAAAGCAACATGAGAAATAAAGCCATATCAAATAAATTCTATTACTTTTAATCACACGTACATATATATACTTACATCTTTGTCATTATCTGTTAGTGTTGGTAAGTTGATGTGTATTTGAGAAATGTGCAGAGTGAAAAGAGATCCAGCCAGAGTAGCAGTATTCTTAATCACACAAACAACATCATCACCCTTCAGCTCAGCAACCTGCAAAATGAATGAAGGCAAAGAGTTTGCATAAGAAAGCAACATGAGAAATAAAGCCATATCAAATAAATTCTATTACTTTTAATTACACGTACATATATATACTTACATCTTTGTCATTATCTGTTAGTGTTGGTAAGTTGATGTGTATTTGAGAAATGTGTAGAGTGAAAAGAGATCCAGCCAGAGTAGCAGTATTCTTAATCACACAAACAAATGGAGGCAAAGAGACCCATAAACTTTTACACGTGAATTGGTAAGCAAGATAGGTCACATCTATTGAAGTTATAAGTTGTCAAAGGAAAATTAGAATGTGTCCAACTTAGAGCATGTTTTGCAACTTTGGATTATAATTCACGTGGCTTATAATCTACAAATGGATTAAACGCAAGTGAATTATAAGCCAAAGTGTTTGCTAAACTTAGTGGATGATAATCCATATTCAACAGTAGAGTGATTGGTAAATGGATGGCTTAGAATCCATCATTATTGTCAAAATGACCCCAAAAAATTTAATGGGGTTGGAGAGATAAAAGGAGTTTGGAATTTTGTGAAATGTGAGGGATATATTGGACTTTATCTTGGTCAAACCTTGTGGCTTATAAGCTACCCAAAATAAACTAAGATACCCAGCTTATTTTTTGGTGGCTTATTATCCAAAATAAACCATTTGCCAAAGTGGTTTATAAGCCACTTTGACCATTTGCCAAACATGTCCTTAGCAAGTAATACCACCAAATTTGCACAGAGATGAAACATACTTTCTTTTGGCTGAAAGTTTTCCATAAGGTTGATTAAATATATAAACTGGTCAGGGCAATTGATAGCCTGATAGTCATACCTCTAGCCAAGCTGAAGTAGTTTCACTTCCAGTGAACAAGTATTGACCAATGAATATAGTGTCGCCTGGCTTCACCGCCTGCAAGGAAGAGGAAAAAAATTACCTATAGTAAGAAAAGTTGTGCTCAGTCATAGCTGTCTTGAAACTTATTTGGCAAATCTGGTGACCAGATGAATCAAAATTATTCTTCTTACTTTCAATAACATATAAAGTTTGGTTATTCATATTGCACACTATATTCTGACAACATTTATCACTTTACTTCCATAAAACCTTAGGGTCCAGGGATCTTTCAATTTTCAAGTTTAGCATCAAAATAATATGATAATAGAATCCATTAGAATTTCCTTGTAGGCGTCGAAAATTGCCTATACGACCCCGAACATAGCTTGTGACGATGAGTTGGCGATTAACGAGCCATCCGACGATATAACGACGAGCCGTCGACAACAAATGAAGCGACGCACACGCATCGACAAAACGCATAAAGCGAGTCGGTAAAGCGTCCAAATTAGCGAAGCGAGTCAACGGAACGCATGAAGCAAGTCGGCTAAGCGCGCAAGCCAAAGAAGCGGGAATCGCGTGTGAACGACAGAATAAACCCAACCGCAAAGCTCCGAATCAATGAAACCGACAACTCTGAACCAAATCAGACTCGGATCAACGGAATCGGACTCAGAAAATACCGAAAAATTGAAAAATCGGACCCGAAACCGCCCTCAGGGGCTCGGCAAAATCAAACCACCCGAGGGTGGCTCGGCCATGGCCGAGCCAACCAAGGGTGGCTCGGCCAAAACCGAGCCACCCTAGGATGGCTCGGTGGCCGAGCCACCCTATGACCGAGCCACCTCAAGGTGGCTCGGCCAAAGCCGAGCCACCCTATGGGGTGGCCGAGCCACTTTCAAGTGGCTAGGCGGGCCTCGGGCACAGTTTTGACCCACATCCGCTTTTGAGGCTATAAATAAGAGGGAGGAGGCTTATTTGTGAGGGATCTGAATTTTTGGAGAAGCCGAAGCTCTGCCGAATTGAATTCTAACTTCAGATCTAAACTTGGGAGAAAGGAAGGCTCTTCGACGATCATCTTCTTCGACAACCAGATCTAGATCTCGGCGAACCCTTCGGGCTATTATCCTCCTTTGTGAGATAATCCCCTTAGCAAGTTCGAGAGATCGGATCTCAGTTCTGCACGTGTTTTCTCCGGATCAAAACTTTGCTTTTGATCCCGAGAAGAGCTTTGATTTCGCTTGGTCGATTTCATTCACTTGGGCTATTATTTCCTTCGTGAAATAACCCCTTTTTACCGTGTAGATCTTTTATCGGATTGGATCACGCGGCGGTCCACGGATAAACCCCGGCACCGATAAAGAACCTACGCAAGCGAGGATTCGATAAACGGATCCCGCGTTTGTTTAAGGAGATAAAGTTATAATCTTTGTTTTAATTTTCATTATAAGTCTTATAAAAAGATGACCTTTTTATTTTGTTGAATTCGTTTGTAAACCCATAAAGGTGTAATGAGTTCGATAGCAATGAAGATCGAGAAAACGACTTTCCCCGCGAACATTCCTACCGGCTTATACCACAATAAATAATGAATAGAAGTATAAGATATTACTTGAATGAGCCAGAAATAACTTAATCCCAATATAGCAATGTCTGTTCTGCAGTTATCAATTTGTTGTAAAAAACACTTTTTAATACCCATTTATTTCAATTGATTTGTCTTGGACATGCATTTCTAGATGTAGCATAGGGGAGAATCTTATGCCCCGTCTGACTGTGCTATTTACTTTCTCGTGCATTACTTTCTAAATGCACGAGAAGAAGTTCTTTGTAGGTACCAATCTCTCTAAATGCAGTAGTAAACTTTGACGTGATAGGACCTGTGTAATGAACATATTCCAGCTGAGTTTTTTAGAAATATGGTAAAAGAAATAGAAAGTAATTGATTAAAGCACAAAAATATGCATACATTTAGCGAAAACCAGTGAGAACATTTAACCAATATCAGTGAGTTATATACTTATGTTTTCCTCCAGACCTTGTATATTGAGGCATGGAGTAATTTTTTTTCTATACCAGCCTATAAACATTGATATCAATTAGATAGCCCGAAATAACTTTGCAAAAATATCCTTACTGTAAAAATCAACCATTTCACATATTGAATTCGGATCAGAAAAGAATTCGGATCAGAAAAGAAGTCGAATCAAAGAAGATCAATCAATCTAAATTCTTCAATTGGTTGACTCTGTTAACTCTTTTAGAACATATGCATCCCTACACAATACCCAATTTAATCAACAACCCATATTTTATTTCCAAAAAATAACAACCCAAAAGCTAATTAAAAATTAGAAAAAAAAAGAAATGGGTGCATTTGTACCTTCCATGTTTAGTATGAAATAATCCTTCCTTAGAATAATGAATGTTGTACCTTCTTAGAAAATTTTATAGTTGTAATCTTATCATTGCAAATCATAGTATTAATTAACCTTTTAAGTAAAGAATTAAAATAGAGGATAGAATGAGAAATTACCTCGATAAAGGAGAAAGTACCAGTGAAAATACTACAACATTGGCAATTATGAATTATATGAAAATAAGATAAAACAAACAAACTTGTATGTAGCCTATATCAATAAATCCCATAGCACCCTTCAAAACAATAATAAAAGTTTAATGTAATTAACAATATTTAAAGTTTGCGATTAATAAAAGAAACATAAATATAATACATGTTGAATCTTTGGTACATTAGACCTCTTAGCGATGTGATTGCCATCACACTTTTTCCTACTACTAGAATTTAATAGAAATATTGAAAATCTAGCAACAGATATCTCCTGAAAAACTTTCTTTGCTACATAGGATATGTTTGATTCATAATACTTTAAACAAACAAAGCATCTAAAATACACTACTTAAAATCAACACAGGTTTAGTATCTTAGACATAATACTTTTAAAAAGCTTAACTAAGTGTATTCATCATAGTACTTTAAATGATTTATCACTCCTCACTTTCTATTTTAATCTTTTTATTTTTCATGTCTTTTCTTTTGTTCATATCAGGCTTGCCATACTCTTTCGCTTCAGTGATATGTCCTTTAAATCTTCATCTTCATCACATTCTATTTTTTGAAATCTTCTGGCTTGCATATTTCTTGAGCAGTTATTCTTCCTTCAATTCTTTTCTCCTCATCTTTCTTGTTCATTTTACCAAGAAAAGATATTCTTTCTTTACAACAGTTCATCATTTTCTGGTACATAAGTGACAAATGCTCCTGCATTCTATATACGGTCATTTATTTTTTATATTTTTCTAATTTTATGAAACTATTTTTTAAAAATTAAATAAATTTATCATATTACCTTTCCTTCTTCATCAAATGAGTCCACATATTCTTCAGGTGAACAACCAGTTAGAAATTGAGCTTCATCAAAAAGAGTAGCATATGCCTTGTCGATATGATCCTTAACTTCCAATCGCATGAGGTACCTTGTTGGCAAAATTTCATGTTAATTTTATTTCTTTTAAATAACAAAATTTTAAACTTACTTTATTTCCCATTCCGCATCTTTAATTTTGCAATTGTTGTAGCTAGCTATGCTGTCTTCAACAAATACCTTCCTTTGGTAATTCTTGCATGCAGTGTAGCAAGGTGATTCTGGATTGATTGTTGCTGATATCTCCGTGTTAAAGTAGCAATACGTATTCTAAGAAAATAGTAATTAGACTGTAAATTCATAATTTCTTCTTATATAGCTTATTAATATTTCCTTCAATATATTAAAATACATTTTTTGTGGCTGTAGACAATGTGATGATATCACCCAGCATAACTTGTTTAGATCTTCTCATCAGCTTTGATGGAGCTTGCCGCATCAATTTCTCATAATCTTTTCCCATTCCATTCATCCTATATTTAAGACATGTATCTTTTTTTTAAAATTTTAAATTACGAAAGGCTTTATTTTCCATAAGTGTTACCATTCTTTAAGAGCATGTGCTTTAATAATATCTGGGTCTAACAAAAATATTGTTGCAGGCTTTGACGATAGTTGCATAACTCCTGCATTCATTATATGGTTATTCCTTGGTATTTTAATTGTTTGAGAATAAATGAATAGAAGAGTCTTACCCATGTATCTATTTGCAGTCACATTAATTACTGCTATAACTGGCTTTTGTTTCTTTTTGTCTTCAAGTATCTGACCTTCTTTCTCTGCATGCTCTCCCCACAATGTTAATACCAACGGATCCAACCTGTGTGAACTAGAAAAAAAATTTTAAATGAAAAGGTTAGTATTCTATTATTTGTAACTTAAAATATATTTTATATTTAAAAATGCTTACTCTTCATTCATTATTGTGACCTCTCTTCTAACTGATGTATTTGTTGTATACAATGGTCTCACTGAAGTGATGAAACCTAACACATCTGAATAAATATTAAAATTTTAGTGTTTTAAATTTTAAATTTGTATTGGAAGTGCTATATTATTGATAGGGTTTTTTCATAGAAACCACCTTATAAGATCAAAACTTTTATAAAAACCACCTTTAAAGTTTTTTTTTGATAGAAACCACCTTATAAGTCCAAAATGCCCTCAAAGTCACACTTTTAAATAATTTCTGCTTTAAAAAAATGTGAAGTTACTACAATACCCCTCATTCATCCTAAATGAAAAAAAGAGAGGAGGAGGAGGGTTTTTAGGGGAGGGAGGGAAGGAGGTGGAGGAGGAGGAGGAGGAGGAGGAGGAGAGGAGGAGGAGGAGAGGAGGAGGGAAGGAGGTGGAGGAGGAGGAGGAGGAGGAGGAGAGGAGGAGGAGGAGGAGGAGGAGGAGGGAAGGAGGTGGAGGAGGAGGAGAGGAGGAGGAGGGTTTTTAGGGGAGGGGAGGAAGATGGAGAAGAAGGTAAAATGGGTTTAACAAAATGGAATAGGAAGAGTGACTTTGAGGGCATTTTGGACTTATAAGGTGGTTTCTATCAAAAAAAAACTCTAAAGATAATTTTTATAAAAGTTTTGAACTTATAAGGTGGTTTCCATGAAAAAACCCTTATTGATATTCAAAATTTAGCATAGCGAAAAATAGATTTTCATCATTTGTCTTTGTCACCTCTTCAAATGACTTGAATGAAAATGGTAGATTGCCAATATTGATTTTCTTTTCTGATATTGAGATCTTTGTGTTTTGTCCAAAAGCAAGCTCAAAACATGGATTCACCGATGCATATTTTCTATTTGTAGGTCTGACTACACCATTCTTGATGATAATAGTATTGTCGACATGGATGTATTCTTGAAATGTTATAATTGTAGCATTGAATAGTGTGGCTTAGATCTTCAATCCATGTATTTGTTTGTTGTTACTTAAGCTTTAAGATAAATTATCGAGTTAAGTATAAATTTAATTAATTTTAAATATAATAATTAATATTTCATTTGAAGAGTTCTACTTACCTCTTAGTCAATCACAATAATCTTAGAACCTGACCTAAGTCTTTTGAAGAAGAGAATTGCTCCAATGACACTTTCAGTATAAGCACTTTGATTGAGAATGATTCTTGATATAACTTCAAATCCTTAATGAAATTATTACCACCTTCACGTTGTCTTTCAATGCCATCTTCAACATGTCGAGTATATATTAGAAATCTGAAATAAATCATTTTTAAAAAATGACAAGAATATCTTAATTTTAATGTATCTTCTCATTGTAGTATTTATTCCTATAAAATAAGTAAATTAAATTTTAATATTTTTCTTATTGACAAGTAATTAATTTTTACAATAATTAAGGTAATTATCTCAAAGGTTTTTCCTACCTTTCTCTAAATAGAACTTCTTTGTAGACGATATTTTTTGTGCTTGTATTTTCTTTCTTTTGTTTTCTTTCGCCTTCAACCAACACTCTTGTAGTGTTTGTTGATATACCACGAGATAAAGCGACATATAATTGTCCATGTGAAAATACATATTGTTGTAAGTAAATTCTCACTGTAGGAATTGTTTGCCCCTGTGATTTGTTTATTGTCATTGCGAAGCATAACCCTTTAGGGAATTGTTTTCGTTGAAATTTGAAAGGGTAATTTTCATTTTCAGCTGGTGATAGGGGTATCCTTGGAATCATGACTTCTTGACCTGCATGATGACTTCGTGTTATTTCTGCTTTAATTACATTCTTATCAAATTCTTTGCAAATCATTCTAGTTCCATTGCAAAGACCATTTGATAGGTCAAGATTTCTGAGCAACATTATTGGGCAATTAAGCTTCAACTTCAGTTTGTGCGAGAAGACCATTAGACATCAACTTGTTTAAAATTCTTCTTGGTAGTAGTTGTTTGGATCATCAACTGCCTTGTCAAAACTATGAAAAATAAACTCATCACCAGGAAATTTTTCCAAGAGCTTGTCATTGAGCTCATCTACATATTTATTTTTTGTTGCAACAATAGCACGTTCTGTCATATATTCAGCTGAATTTGCATTTTTTTTCAATTGATGGAAACACTTGGTTTAACAATTCAACTACCGATTATCCATTTTTGCTATCTTCAATCATAACTTTTTCAGGAAGTCTAATTAGTTAATCTTTAGTTATTTTTCTGTTCCATTTCCAACTCGCAGCAAGAATTTACTGAACTCTTCATCATTTTTTGCTCGCATGTTACTTTTTAAGGTTATCTTTTCATCTTTTCCCACAAATAAGATTTTACTAAGCTGGCATTAACTGTTTGGCTTCTTGTTCCTCTTGGAACAACAGGTAACACCTGACGGAAATCTCCTCCAAAAACGATAACTTTACCGCCAAACAATTCTTCTATACTCATTAAGTCTTGTATTGTACGATCCACACTTTCAATTGCTACTTGTTTTGCCATAGGTGCTTCATCCCAAACAATTAGTGCTGTTTTTCTGATCAAATGTGCAATACCTTCCTGTTTGGATATGTTGCAAATTGTTGTCTTATTGGCAGTAATAGGTATCTTAAACCGTGAATGTGATGTGCGTCCACCAGGTAATAAAGATGCTGCCACTCCCGAAGTTGCAGTTGCTATTGCTATCATTCCTTTTGATCTTACATTTGCAAGTATAGTTCTGTACAAGAATGTTTTTCCCATCCCTCCAGGACCATCTATAAAAAAAACCCATCCCTTATTTATATTAACTCTGTCCATTATTATTTCAAAAGCCTTTCTTTGATCTTCATTTAGTTTATGCTTACCATCTATATCCTCCTAAGGGACTTCAACATCTATCTCGTCTTGTATGATTTGTAGATTACATGATTGATAACTTACTTCATCCTCTTTAAATTCAGGTAAGTCAAAATCTTGTATTGTCTTCCCCATGCTCTCCAGAAAATAATTAACTCCCTTTAATGTCCATGCAATTTGTTCTACCTCTTTTGCTGTAGATTTTCGATCAAAATCTTCAGACATTGCTGGTCTATATCTCTCCCATAATATTCTTACATTTGATGATTGACAATAAACCAGAATAATCGCAGATAATCTTCTTAAAGCATATGACATCTGGAAATTAACAGCTTCATCCAAGCATTCCACTATACTATTGTCAGATTCTAAGAGTCCTCTTTTCTGTGTAGACTCTTTAAAGGTCCTCGCAATCAATCCATCAACAGTGAGTAAGTCCCCCCAAGAAGTTGGACCTTTAACATGATTCAATAGTAGCCTTAAATAATATCTCTCTCCTTCTATTGGATTTGCTGAACTTATCCATCCAATCACGGCCCTTTTTTCCTCTCATTCCAACATTTATTTCCTACTAAACATATATAATGTTTAGGAAATTCCCTGTACAACAACATCCTTGCTTTTTGATCTGATGCACATTTTCTAAAGAATTCTGTAAGCATTGTCTTAGTTGCGTGCTCCCACGTCATAATATTTTGAAGATCTTTATTATTCCAATAATAAACATTTTGTTTATTTGGAAGATGCAACTGGAGGTTAATGACAAGGGGTTACATATCATTCATCTTAAATTCAAAAATTCTCCAAATTGCTTCTTGTGCCGATACCCATCTCGCATCTTGGTATTGTTTGATCTCATCTACTGGATGTCTTTCCTCATTTGATGCAATACACACAGCTGCTTTGTCATGGCCTTTGTATATATACTTATAAAGATATTTTACAGCCTTAAGTCCAGAGCACACTTCAATATTGATATGATAATTATACCTACTTAATAGGTAAGGGTTGTATGGAACAATCCATTGATTGTCTAGAATTGTGTTACGTACAAAATATTTTTTCCATCATTCCTGCACATATATATTGGATAGCCATCACTCCCTAAACTTGTCTTTGAACTAAAAGGACGCGGGTAGTGATGTTTACATTCTCCGTCAATCATGCATGGACTTGTTCTCCTTAACGATCCACAAGGATCATGAACCATATGTTTTACCACCTTATCATGTAACATTGGAAATAATGACTGATCTGGCAATTCTGCTGATAAATATTTATCAAAATGATCTGGGCTCATCAACTTATATTCATTTTTCAAAATTATTAATATATGAGTGGAAGTCCCCTCTTCTGAAATTCAATAACATAGACATGGGCAACTACTTTACCAAATACTTCTTTCTTAAATAGCTGGTCTTTAAGATCCTCTATTTTCCCTCTAAAATTTCTAGAAGAAAGATCTGGTCTATCTTGTGCTGTTTGTCCATTTAGAAGTTTATTCCTGATTTCATCCCAATCTGGATTACACGTTATTGTAATGAAGAGATCTGGTTTACCGTACCTTTGAATAAGAGCCATAGCATCCATGTAACGACGTCTCATATCTCTTGGTCCTCCTATAAAAGATGATGGTAAAACTATTCTATGTCCAACTTGATCACCGCGGGTTTCCCCAGCAGTAACACTATCAACAATTCCTTGATACAATTCTGCTCTTATATTTGACTGTTATTTTCTAAAGAAATTAAGTCTTGCTGTCTCTAACTTCACATACATATCCACAACAAACTGCTAAAATAATCTTCCAACAAGTAGCAGAATTGATTTTATTTGATTACGAATCTGAAGCTTGTAGCAATAATACTCCCTACAAGAAACATATTGCCCTCCTTGTCTTTCTATATCTGTTCATTTTTTTAAAAAAATTTAAAAAATTGATAGATATAATATATTTTATTCACGGGATTAAAATTTCATGTTGGTTTTACCTTGTGATTCCTCCTCGTTAAGCTGTCTAACTAAATCCAATGTCTGTCTTTCTTCAGTCATATGTGATTGTATTCTTTCATTCTGACCCTTGTAGATAAACTGTTGCCACCCGCTCTCTCCATTCAGAAACAAAATTGGAAATTGTAGAGGATCGTAGCAACTATAATAATGCTTGACCTGATGTCTTTTTCCAGAATGCTCTTGTATTATAATCTCTCTATTTAATGGTTTATTTGGATTGTTTCCTTCTATCCAAATTGCCGCCACTTGCTCTGTCATTGGAGAATTGTAAATCCTTTGGTCAAGGTTAGTGTTCTTAGATATACATATCTGTAGTTCTCTCAACATTGGTGCATCTTTAAGCCTCTGCAGAATTTTTGCATAAGGATTGTCTTCTAGAATTTTCATTATAGTCTTCATGGTTTTTTCAGCTAATTTCCCTTCTTGTAGGACATTCATCCTATTCTGCAACTCATTATCTGTGTCATAAAAATATAACTGGAAGAAGCATGGTCTATCATTTTGTGGTATTAATCCAGACAAACTATGGTAGATCTGACCATGTGCTCTAAAAGTATATATTCCATGCCTTGAAGATGTTAAGTTTTTATCAATCGTTACTCCAAATGAAGTGAATGAGAAAACACTATTGTATGCTCTAATGTTTCTCCTAAACTCAACACCCTCAATAGAATCCGATGTGAGCAAGTTATATAATTCATCTGGAATATGAGGTTCCGCAAGTATGGTTTCTCCATTGTTGCAGCAAAAAGATGGACTCTCATATTCAAATTTCATTGCTCCACAATGGATGCAACTTGCTATCTTTCCAAGCTTGTGTAGTTCAGAGCAGGACAACCTTGATATATTTGTTCCTATATGATTGTAATATGTTATTAGTTAATTTTATATATTGTAAAAATTACATTGTTATATTTTCAAAGTTAACAAAACTAACCGTTCCATTCAACTTGGTAATTGGCTGCTCGTTCTAGCCACCTTGTGCTTCTTTTCATTGACTACTCTTCTGCATTTTGACTATTATTCATAGTCTTTCTTATTCTCTTATTTCAACACACCCTTGTTTGCGAGGAAAATTTGAGAAAATGTAAAATTGATCTATCCTATTTGAAGAATAGTGAGTACAATCTCTCGAATGCAATCTCTCTCTAACCGACTTAGATAAAAGAAATTACAAATTCCTCGTCGGTTGCACGATTTACAAAGAGAAAGATCAACGGAGATCTTTCCCTTTATTTAATCTGCGTTCTTCACGGTGGCGGTGGGAGCTTGAATCTTGTATCCCGTTGACGATCAGGCCGTCTTGACTTCGTGGGGCGAGGTTGAAAAATAACTCGCAGAGCAAGTTTAGAACTCGCCGAAGTTAAGAACTCTTTGATAGAGTTGATTTTAGAAAAGGATTAGTAATCCTTTTAGCCAAGAATGGCGGAGAAGAACTTGCCATGCAAGTTTGAAAGCTATGTCGAGTTGAACTCTCTAGGAGAGTTGATGCCGACAAAGGAGGTTTGATCCTTCCTTTAAAAAAAGATCTGAGTCTTGGTAAAACCTTAATAACTCCAAATCTAGCAGGTGAAATCAATCTTCACCGTTCGAATTAGGAGCGGCGAGTCTTGAGGTTGCTCTCCAAATTTCACTCCGTCGGACTAAGGATGAAGGTCCGATCGTCCACGCCGATCCGCGGTATGCGAAGAAACCGTTCTCGCACAATTAGCTTCGATAAAACCTCAATATCTCCAAATCCAACTAGTAGAAATCAATCTCCTTTGTTGAATTAGGAGCGGCGAGTGGTGAGGCGCCCTCAAGTTTCACTCCGATCCGACCACGGATGAAGGTCCGATCGTCGCGCCGATCCTTCTTTGCTTGGCTATTCTCTCCTTTGTTTTTAGTGCTCGGCCAAACCCTTCCAACCGCCCCATTTGGTGTGAAAACCCCCATTTATATGGATTAAAGGTGTAACCACCCCTAAAATTACTCCATAATGGGGTTTAGTGAGGTGTAACCACCCCTTAAATCTCTCAAGCGGTTGAGGAACCGTTCAACTCATGTTTGAATGAGTCAAAGCGAAGTTCGCGTTCTAGAGCAAGCCTCGCGTGCATTTAGTCGCAGGAACGTGGGGATAGACCTCCGCGTCTATATTTTAACTAGGACGCGGGGTTGGAAGCCTGCGTTTTGAGCTTTGAACGCGGGCCATGTGCTCCGCGTTTTAGGCTTCGAACGCGGGTCATGTGCTCCGCGTTTTGAATTGAAACGCCGCCATGTGCTCCGCGTTTTGAATTGAAACGCCGCCATGTGCTCCGCGTTTTGAATTGAAACGCCGCCATGTGCTCCGCGTTTTGAATTGAAACGCGGGGATTAATCCCGCGTTTTGAATTGAAGCGCGGGGGGGTGAGCCCGCGTTTTACTTTGAAGAGATCAATACTTGTGATCTCTTTTCACAAGGAGTTGTCAACTTGTAATCCTTGTACTCTGGAGACATTAACCGATTCTCCTTTATTGTCGTGAAAGTCATCGACTTGTAACCTTCATTGATAGTGTTTCACGGATATTGGTACGTCTTCGATAATTTTTTACGACCTCTGAGAACCCCTCAAAGTTTTGAAGGTCGCGGTTGGTGGGGCGAGCTTTTGGAATACTTTGGATATCTTCTTTGTTTGATTTTGAGAAGGTATTGCTCCTCATTACGTCTTCAAAAAGTTGCGTTACGCTTTTGTCCACGCTAGTCATTAGTCTTGCATTGGTGAACTCCGGCGTTTTGAATTGAAACGCGGGATTAATCCGCGTTTTGAATTGAAACGCCGCCATGTGCTCCGCTTTGAATTGAAACGCGGGATTAATCCGCGTTTTGAATTGAAACGCCGCCATGTGCTCCGCGTTTTGAATTGAAACGCCGCCATGTGCTCCGCGTTTTGAATTGAAACGCCGGGTGGTCCTTCGCGTTTGATGAGTAAAACGCGGATGAACCCCACGCTTCCAACTAAGTCTTTTAGACTTTTCTTTAAGGTGCCAAAAGTATAGTGTTAACTTGGCATGCCTTTCATACTTATTATTTGAACAAGCTTTTTGGGACTTATCACTCTATTGTAAAGAGTTGATAAATTGGTTTTATCATCGAGGTGGAATTTTTAACTTGATGATGATTTTGAGGACTTATCGCTCTATTGAAGAGAGTCGATAAGTTGATTTTATCGAGAGGTGTGGAGTTAACTTGATAAAGTTGGGTATTTGTGGTTTGAACAAGATTTTGAGGACTTATCGCTCTATTGAAGAGAGTCGATAAGTTGATTTTATCAGAGGTGTGGAGTTAACTTGATAAAATTGGGTACTTGTGATTTAAACAAGATTTTGTGGACTATCGCTCTATTGAAGAGTCGATAAGTTGATTTTATCGAGGTGTGGAGTTAACTTGATAAAATTGGGTACTTGTGATTTAAACAAGATTTTGTGGACCTATCGCTCTATTGATGAGAGTCGATAAGTTTAGGTTTTGTCGGGGGACAAAATATGGAACATGTGATTTGAACAAGGTTTAAGGCATGTGATGTGAACAAGGCTTACATGGCTTGTGGTGTGAACAAGGCTTTGGGGCTTGTGGTTTGAACAAGGCTTTGGGCTTGTAGTTTGAACAAGGCTTGGGCTTGTAGTGTTAACAAGGCCGGGCTTGTGGTGTTAACAAGGCTTCGGGCTTGTGGTTTGAACAAGGCTTTGGGCTTGTGGTTTGAACAAGGCTTTGGGCTTGTGGTTTGAACAAGGCTTTGGGCTTGTGGTGTTAACAAGGCTTTGGGCTTGCGGTGTGAACAAGGCTTTAGGCTTGTGTTGTAAACAAGGCTTGGGGACTTATCATCCTATTGAGGAGGATTGATAAGTTATTTGTCGAGGTGTGAGGTTAACATGACAAGATTGTGTTGCGATGTGAGTAACTTTGTGGACTTATCATCCTATTGATGAGGATTGATAAGTTGGTTATCAAACTCTGCTGAGGATGTGTACAGATTTTGATAGGATTGTGTTGTAATTTGAACAACTTTGTGGATCTATCATTCTATTAGAAAGGAATGATGGTGATTGTGAGGGTTTAGTTGTGATTTGAACAATTTTAAGAAACTTATCTGTGGAGAGGATTGATAAGTTGATTATATCATCGAGGTATAGTGTTGACTTGATGAAGATACGTTGCGATCGAACAACTTTGAGGACCTATCATCTGTTGAGGAGGATTGATAAGTTGATTGCGATTTAAGCAAATTTGAGGACTTGTCATCCTATTGATGAGGATTGATAAGTTGTTTGTCGTGATTTAGTTATGATTTGAACAACTTTGAGGACTTATCGCTCTTATTGAAGAGTGTCGATAAGTTGATGTTAGAGGAGTTAAGCCTGCATGTGGCGTTGTGCTACGATGTTGAATCGTAGACTTTATCGTCTTTACGGGCAAGAGACTAGCAAGCAGCGTGTTGGCGTTGACTTTAGGGTTATTAGCGACCCCGACCATCAGCGGACTTGATGAGCCTTTACCGATTACCGCTTGAATCGGGCTAGCATGCGATTATCTAAATCCGTTACGCATGTGGCGTTGTGCTAAAGAATAGAACTCTTTTAGGCTTAATGCTACGATGTTGAATCGTAGGCCGTCTTTCTCGGGAATAGACTACGGTGCATGTATTAGATGCGGGCTTATCTACTTAGGTTTGAGATAAAATTCCCGATTTGAATTACGGTGTCTCCTTCGATCGGTAGAAGACTAAGCAAACAGCGTGTGTTGGCGTTGACTTACCTACTTAGGATTAGGGATAAAATTCCCCACCGTGGCGTGGATTGTGGTGTTATTAATAACAACCTTGAGGACTTATCGCTCTATTGAAGAGAGTCGATAAGGTGATTGTCAGAGGTGTTAGGTTAACATGACAAGGATACATTGCGATCGGAGCAACTTTGAGGACTTATCGCTCTATTGAAGAGAGTCGATAAGTTGATTGTCGAGAGAAGCCTTGCTAATAGCGAGGCGAGCTAATCTTAACTTTGTGGGGATTGTGTTGCGATGTGAGCAACTTTGTGGGCTTATCATCCTATTGGAGAGGATTGATAAGTTGATTGTCAGAGGTATGAGGTTAACATGACAAGGATACATTGCGATTGGAGCAAATTTGTGGACTTATCATCCTATTGGAGAGGATTGATAAGTTGATTGTCGAGTGCATTGTTAACTGGCGAGTTGTGTTACGATGTGAGCAACTTTGTGGGCTTATCATCTATTGGAAGGATTGATAAGTTGATTGTCGAGGTGTGAGGTTAACATGACAAGGATACGTTGCGATTGGAGCAAATTTGTAGACTTATCATCCTATTGGAGAGGATTGATAAGTTGGTTGTCAGAGGTGCATTGTTAACCTGACGGGATTGTGTTACGATGTGAGCAACTTTGTGGGCTTATCATCTATTGGAGAGGATTGATAAGTTGATTTTGGTGGTCTTTGTTGCGTTGAAGTGCTTACATTGTCAAAAGTGTTTTGTTAACTTGACAATATTTAGAATTTATTATTCTACTCGGAAAATAATAGATAATCAACCCCGATCTGTAATTATTCTAGGTTGATACTAGCAGTCTTGACCTAGCGATTTAAATGGGTCGACAATAGCCAGTCTTGGTCGACCTCCTCTTCTTGACTTCAATCCTAGCAATAATTGCTTGACTGTTAATACAGGAGACTAGTTGTTTCGAGCGACATTTTGCAACCCCATTCGAGCTAGGAGATTAGTTTGTAAATTGTGCCGACAGTGTCAATCGAGCGGTGTGTCATACATCGAGCATCGAAGAGCCATGCTTCTAACCGCTCGACGAAGACTTTGATAGGCTCTCCCTCCTTTTGCTTAATGGCAAGGAGAGAAGTGGCGGTGATTTACGTGTCATCTTCAAAGAATCGTGCGGGAAGAGTCTCTCTAAATCGCCCATTTACGGATACATCTGCGAGGCGGTTTCATGAACCATTCAAAGACAACCCTCGAGGGTGCCAATGAACAAACGAAGCTGCTATGGCATCATTTGCCATCACATTCCGATCTGTGACCTAAAATGGTAGATGTGTTGGTTCGGTGATCGTCTTGGTCAGCTTGTAGCGTCGGGATTTTGGATTTTGGAGGATAAGGAACCATATCCCGTTACTGGGATCGGTCGACAACCCGATCTTGGAGCTCGCGACCTATTAGCCATGGCATTGGCGGGCTTCGGTTCTCGTATTTTTGCCGATTGAGGACTATGCTCATTTTCGCCCTATTCTCTTCTTCAAATGAAGATTCTACGTGATGAGCTTCTTGATGGGAGCTTCATTCACTTTTTCTTTTGTTTTGAGGATCGACCCTCGCCGTGATGATTACGGTTGAGGTGTTGGTAGAACATGTGAACAGGCCTATCGCAACAAGTTGGGCTACCATTTCTCGAAGTTGATCGATGGACTCTTGTTGTGATCGCGGGGCTTCTTGCATCATAGCGATACTCTTGAGCCTCTTCTTGAAATCTTGACATTCTCAGTCATGTAGGCGGCTCCGTGCTCGAAAGAACTAGAGGATTGAGATTCTGCGATGGTGAATGCTCATCATCGGACTCAATTCCTTTAGCCAACTTTTGGTAGTTGGCGGGGTATGACCCTGTTGAGTCAGTATGTCGGTAAACTCCGTCGGAATCATTCAAAGCCTCTTTCAAGCCGGACCGATTTGCCTCGGCTCATTGGAGCTAGAGATTGGCCGTCGCCTACTCGATCATATTAGAAGTGACTCCAAGGTATTCGACCTCGAAGTCTCATTCTGTGAAAATGTCGTGGATTCGATTGGACCAAATAACATTTGTCAATCGCTCAAACACCGACGGCCTTGGCGCATATGGCGGCGCCGATATCGCGATGATTTGGCACTTGGAGCGAAGATGGCGTTTGAGCATGAGCGAGGTGCGGACCAGCGTTTTGGATTGGGGGCGAGGATGCGTGCAACCCTGGCGAGCGAGGTCGAGGTTTGAACATTTGAGCGGGGTTGTGACCGCGTTTTATAGTGAGACGCGAGGATCGCGTGCAACCCTGGCGAGCGAGTTTGGCGTTTGAGCAATTGAGCGGGGTTGTGACCGCGTTTTATAGTGAGACGCGAGGATCGCGTGCAACCCTAGCGAGCGAGTTTGGCGTTTGAGCATGAGCGAGTCGCGGACCAGCGTTTTGGATTGGGGGCGAGGATCGCGTGCAACCCTGGCGAGCGAGGTCGAGGTTTGAACATTTGAGCGGGGTTGTGACCGCGTTTTATAGTGAGACGCGAGGATCGCGTGCAACTCACCAACGCGAAGTTTCGCTTGAGCAATTGAACGCTGGGTTGTGACCCGCTTTATACGGGACGCGAGGATCGCGTGCAACCCTGGCGAGCGAGTTTGGCGTTTGAGCAATTGAACGCTGGGTTGTGACCCGCTTTGACCGCGGAACGCCATTGAGGGTTGCGCTCGGTCCGGCTTTTGCGAGGCTCGTGATTCGGCACATAAACGCAGGCTTTGCGTCAGTAAAGAAACGCCAAGCTCGTGATCGCTTTGTCGCGAAACGCCAAGTTCGCTATTGGTCATCGATCGCCATCTCGGTCGTGTTCTTTGGCGGCGGCGCTCCTTTTCGCTGATTTGAGGCTTTGCGGCGACATCACCATCTTTATCGATTAGGTTAGCGGCAGCCGAAGGGACTTTGGTCTCCTTAGAGGCTTTGTGGATCTTGGCGCATAGCCTTGGGGCTAAGGGATCCGGAGGAGAGTGCCTCCTCGAACTTGGCTTGATCAAACTCTACTACGAGTTTCAACCGCCCCAATGAGCTTTGATCAAGGCCACCACTTCTTCATCTGTGAAGCTAGTCCCAGTGAGTCGCCATCTTTTGTTTGTGAGGAAAATTTGAGAAAATGTAAAATTGATCTATCCTATTTGAAGAATAGTGAGTACAATCTCTAATGCAATCTCTCTAACCGACTTAGATAAAAGAAATTACAAATTCCTCGATCGGTTGCCGATTTACAAAAGAGAGAAAGATCAACGGAGATCTTTCCCTTTATTTATCTGGGTTCTTCACGGTGGCGGTGGGAGCTTGAATCTTGTATCCCGCTGACGATCCGACCGCCTTGACTCGGGACGAGGTTGAAAAATAACTCGCAGAGCAAGTTTAGAACTCGCCGAAGTTAAGAACTCTTTGATAGAGTTGATTTTAGAAAAGGATTAGTAATCCTTTTAGCGAGAATGGCGGAGAAGAACTTGCCATGCAAGTTTGAAAGCTATGTCGAGTTGAACTCTCTAGGAGAGTTGATGCCGAAAGGAGGTTTGATCCTTCCTTTAAAAAAGATCGAGTCTTGGTAAAACCTTAATAACTCCAAATCTAACGGTGAAATCAATCTTCACCGTTCGAATTAGGAGCGGCGAGTCTTGGACGCCCTCCAAATTTCACTCCGTCGGACCGCGGATGAAGGTCCGATCGTCACGCCGATCCAGGTATGCGAGAAGAAACCGTTCTCTGCACAATTAGCTTCAGTAAAACCTCAATATCTCAAATCAGCGGTAGAAATCAATCTCCACCGTTCGAGAATTAGGAGCGATGAGTGGTGGTGGCCTCCAAGTGTCACCCGATCCGACCACGGATGAAGGTCCGATCGTCACGCCGATCATTTAGCTGCTTGAAAAGCTATTCTCTCCTTTGTTTTTAGTGCTCGGCCAAACCCTTCCAACCCGCCCGTTTGGTGTGAAAACCCCCATTTATATGGATTAAAGGGTGTAACCACCCCTAAAATTACTCCATAATGGGGGTTTAGTGAGTGTAACCACCCCTTAAATCTCTCAAGCGGTTGAGGAACCGTTCAACTCATGTTTGAATGAGTCAAAGCGAAGTTAGCGTTCTAGAGCAAGCCTCGGCGTGCATTTAGTCGCGAGCGTGGGGATAGACCTCGCGTCTATATTTTAACTAGGGCGGGGTTGGAAACTGCGTTTGAGCTTTGAGCGGGCCTGCTTTCCGCGTTTTAGGCTTGAGCGGGTCATGTGCTCCGCGTTTTGAATTGAAGCGGGCCGTGTGCTCCGCGTTTTGGGCTTCGAGCGGGCCGTATGCTCCGCGTTTTGGGCTATGAGCAGCGGGCCGTATGCTCCGCGTTTTGAATTGAAACGCGGATTAATCCGCGTTTTGAATTGAAGCGGGGTGAGCCAGCGTTTTACTGAAGAGATCAATACTTGTGATCTCTTTTCACAAGGGTTGTCAACTTGTAATCCTTGTACTCTGGAGACATTAGCTTCGATTCTCCTTTATTGTCGTGAAAGTCATCGACTTGTAACCTTCATTGATAGTGTTTGGATGGCTGTATTCCGGTAATTTTTTCTGACTACAACCCTTACAATATAATCTTCTCTCTCCTTGTTGGTTAGCTCATTGTAGTAATTTTTCCTTTTGAGTGACTTTGATGATGTTGATAGATGCATGCGAATATGTTAATATTACTTGTTATTGATTATCTTAAGGATGCATTAGAAAAATTAAATTTGTTTGACTAACCTTCATTTGATTCCATTTGATTTTTCCAATAATATTTTACTCAAACTTGTGAGAATATTATTTGGTACACAAGAATTGAATTTAATTTATTTTTGTGAGATAAGAAATTTAAAATAAAACTTTTAATTGTTATAAATTAATTCCTTATGTAATTGTAATAATTGACACAATGGAAAATTTCATAATTGAGTTAAATTTAATTAAGTTAATATAGTAAGTGCAACACAAATAAAGCTATTGTTATAATTACTATATGAATTATATAAGGCATTATTTTGAAAAGGAAATGTACCTTCTTTTCCTTATTGTAGCCTTTGGTTGTACTTAATCTTTATACACGGCAAAATATTGAAAATATAATGTTAGTATTACCTCAAATTATTTTAATGTGGTTGTTATATTTTATTATTGTAATTATTGTCATGTAAATTTTTGATTTGTTTTAGAATAAATATTTTTAGAGAATATTGATTAAAAAATTTAATCATATAAAATAAAATTGTAAATAAACATCTAGGTTATAAGATGAATATTTTAATAGAGGAAAAGATAACTTTGATAAAGAATATTTTTGTTCATAAGGAGCGAAAAAGAAAAAAACATTTGTGTAAAAGATTAAGAAACAATAAATTTAAAATTAGGCTGACTCAAAATTGACATTGCTATTAATTTGTTACACTCTTTGCTAATACTATGACTAAATCATCTTAATGTGTTTGTTATATTCTACTATTGTAAATATTGTTAAATCAATTTTCAATTTCTTTTCTAGATAATCTTGACAAATTGTCGTTAACCAACAATAAAATTCAACACTAAACTTTTCACCATTTCCTAGACCCGGGAATGTAATTAATTATAGATAGACTCGTGTATCCTAATAAGAGAAACTTGT
Source organism: Asparagus setaceus (assembly GCA_012295165.1). Lineage (NCBI taxonomy): Eukaryota > Viridiplantae > Streptophyta > Magnoliopsida > Asparagales > Asparagaceae > Asparagus > Asparagus setaceus. Next base: position 12,161,796 of record CM022710.1, read on the forward strand.
TTGAGTATTGTATTTCTTTGAAAGAACCCAATATATCCTATCCTAAACAAATATAAAAGGAAAGCAATGTTGATTTTGATGATTCACATCCATGACTTAGAATTGTATGTTAGCTAATAATAATGGTACTTGCAAATAAACGTGATTAGTTTTTCTAGTGAAAAGCAATATAAGAAATGTCACTATCCAAAATTCTACATTCTACTATATATATATATATATATATATATATATATATATATAGTTTTCTGTTATTACATTTATTGATAATCCATTCATTTGGACTATAGCTTTCCAATATTACGTATCTGTATTGGACAAGCACAATTTTTGTTTCTTCTTGATCGAGAGACTCAGAAGACTCATAAGAAGATTGAAGATATTTCTTGATTGATTATCCTTGTTAATCAAAACTTTGTATAAAGTTCTTTTGAATATCTCTCGGTATGGTGGTCTTTTTGAAAAGGTTTTGAAAAACCATTTTCTAAATTTGGAGTTATGCTCCTTTTGGAATTCTTCATTTAAAAATTTTCTCAAATTACTTCCTTTAGACAAATTCATTAAAGTCTAAAGCTTACTTCGGATCTTGTAGGGGAAGATTTGTCTTCCTCTTTATATTGTGCATGGGAAATATTATTAGAGGATATATTTATTCCTCTTACCTCAGAAATTCTATAAGAATCCGATCTTGATACTGATCTTCTTGAAGAAGAGCTTTCTGATTGGGACAATTTAATTGTCCTTAATGGGTTGAATAATATTTCAATCTCTCCATCATTAGTCTCTATGATTTGATCTACCTCACTATTTATTATAGGTTTTGGTAAAATTGCTTGGGGTATTACCCAGCTTTCAGGAAAATTTACCTCATTTCAATTTAATTGTCTATTAGTAGCAATATTGGAGGATAATAAATTTGTTTCTATTAAAACAGTTTTACCTGGCTTCGTATGATTTTTAGCCTTAGGGGCTAAAGTAGCCAAAGCCCTTTTATAAAGGCATAAATGATATGCTTAGCCAAGAGAATAACCCAGAGCCATTCACTAATATAGTGAAAAAAGACATTGAATGGACTACTAAGAAAAAGACTGATATAGTCTTATATCTTGAAAAGGAAGATATACCTTCCATGAATGAACCTGAAAGATTAAGACAGAAATATTTAGATTCTGTCTATTATCCTACCCTCTCTTTAAAATCGAGGGCTTGGCTGAAAACAATAGTCATACAAAAGGGAATGGAAATAACCCATTTCTGGAGCAATGATAATCATTCAGTTCCTCCTAATTTTAGCAAATGCATTATACAAGAGGTTATACTTCCTCGAAATTGGGCAATTACTCCAAATCAGGAATTACCATTGGTTAAAGCCAGCACTAGCAAAGAGATATATTACTTCAATTATTGGGATTATAAAGAAGCCTTTTACAAAATGTTTTTATATCAAAATCCCAAGAACAAATATACATGGCTTATAAAGTTATGTACAAAAGCCGTTTATAAAGGTTTACCCACTTGGTTCTTCGATTGGTGGGCTTCTTATGGTGCGGATTTGGTTATTTTACCAAAAGCAATCCAAGAGTTATATTCTCCTTGGCTGGAAAATCATCCGGTCATTTCTAAACTCCATGAAGAAGAGATAGTAGAAGGTTTATGCCTGATCTATTTCTTTGCTGAAACTGAAATTCCATGGATCTGGACCTGGTCTCTAGAAACAGACTGGACAGAGGGTCATTTACCCTACTTAAAAAGACAATACCATTATAGATGGTGGTCCGGAATTGTTATAGAAGAAAAAGTTAAACAGATCACTGAAATAATCAAGAGAAATACTAAAACTCTTGAATCGGCAATTGTTCATGAAGTGCAAAAGGAAAATCCTATGCTAAAGATTGCCAAAATGATGAGAAGGAAATATCCTCAAGATTCAGAAGCTGTCATTCAACAGCGTTGTCTAGAATACATGAAGCGTCAATTTTTCGAAATATTTGATATCGGCGACTCAAAGTCTACCAAAAGTATTGAATCCAATGAAGATACTATTCTTCCAGACGCTCAAGATCCTGACGATGATATTGATACCATGTGGGAAGCAGCCATGGGAATACTAGGAAATTTAGATAATATCCCTGTCAACTCCAAAGGCAAGGAAAAAGCAGAACCGTAAACATCTCTTTTACCTTTTCCCTAATGGCCGACAGAGACAGAAGGCATCTCTTCACCCCTTTTACGCTGGCGCTAAAGTAGCTCATGGGTCGTTGTCATGACAACAGTAATCTCAATTATAATTGAGTGTACTGTGTAAATATAAAGTTTAAAGGGGCACTATTAACAAATAAAGTTAAGTGTCACTTTCGAAGCACAGTAAGATGCTTGCATAGTAAGATGCTTGCACAGTAAGATACTTTTACGTGTAAAGTTAAGTCATTATCAAAGCATAGTAAAGATGTTTTTGTAAGTCTATAAATAGGGCAGAGAGTCTGTAAAGGAGAGCATCGTTGTACAAAAGTTTGAGAGAAGAAATAATAGAGAGCTAAGAGTGGAAGAAAACCGATTCTTTCGGTCTGGAAATTCCTGCTTGTAAGCTCTTGATCTTTGTAAAGTTTATAATTCTTCTTTGTTTTGTGTTTGTTTTGGATCTGCTCTTTCACGGTATCGAGCCATGAGTGGCTAAGTTAATTTCTTCTTTGTCTATTATGTTTACTTTATTAAAAGTAGAACATAAATGTTAGATAGATTCATTCCTTTACTTTGATTAAGATGTTATGTTGTTAGCTGTGGAACGTCACCCAAGTCGCGCTGTGTAAAGCCTGTATTGGCCGGGATGGCTGTAAGGGTTGTGTAAGTCATTGACAGACGTGCAGATATTTACTTAATTTGTTAGTTAAAGTAAAAGAATGAAAAATCTAAGCTTTATCTCCTACTTATTAATATGGTGAAGCGAAACGAGCGATGAAAATATAACGAAAGCCCGACTCATCAAATCTTACCCGTTATACGGGAAAAAGGGTCAAAAATGCCCAATTAGCAGAATTTCCTACGGAAATTAAATCATTGAACAAATGGTCTATACCAAAGATCCCTAATAGGGATATTTATCAAATCGGGTTTTGGGATTATAAATCCATTATTGCCATTAAAACCTTAGAACGTACTGTTACTGTTGATAATACAGAACAGACCATAAAATTATTAAGTCTAAAGGACATTGAACCATATATAGATAAATATAAATACATCCATATAGGCCTAATACAGGTCGCCTTTAAACCCTTGACATTACAAGGGCTAAATACTTCTATGTTGACGTGTCTGCGAGATGAATATTTGTTTAAATTGGACTCAATCCTAATAGGGATAATGGAAACAAGCATGTAATGGTCGATATACTTTAATGTATACCAAATTTAAGTCCGTCATTAATGCACCCAAATATTTTGGAAGCAATAAATTTAAATATCGAACTCATGGATATGATTTTCTACGAGTCGAAACTATTGCGGTAATATATCATATACATTATAAAGCTTTGGCTACTTTAGCCCCAAGGCTAAAAATCATCTGAAGCCGTTAAAAGCTGTTTTAATAGAAACAAATTTATTATCCTCCAATATTGCTACTAATAGACAATTAAATTGGAATGAGGTAAATTTTCACGAAATTTGGGTAATACCCCAAGCAATTTTACCAAAACCTATAATAAATAGTGAGGTAGATCAAATCATAGAGACTAATGATGGAGAGATTGAAATATTATTCAACCCATTAAGGACAATTAAATTGTCCCAATCAGAAAGCTCTTCTTCAAGAAGATCAGTATCAAGATCGGATTCTTATAGAATTTCTGAGGTAAGAGGAATAAATATATCCTCTAATAATATTCCCCATGCACAATATAAAGAGGAAGACAAATCTTCCCTACAAGATCCAGAAGTAAGCTTTAGACTTTAATGGATTTGTCTAAAGGAAGTAATTTGAGAAAATTTTTAAATGAAGAATTCCAAAAGGAGCATAACTCCAAATTTAGAAAATGGTTTTCAAAATCTTTTGAAAAAAGACCGATCATCTTGGAGAGATGAATATTATAAAGGCAGAGAGGAAGCGAGTTTAGAATATTTTGTTCATGGTTTTTAAAGAATTATATTCCTCAAAGAGAATTACAAATCGAGTACTAGAAGAATACTATAAGCAATGGAAAACTAGTACTAATGCGATTGTAAGGTCGGTTTATCCACTACTGAGATCCTTAAAGCTATCCGAGTTTCTACTCATAATTTAGAAACTAATGCTTTTATAAAGCCCAATAATTCTAATAATGAAACTCTCAAAGAGATAAATGATATTATCAAGCGAGAATAATTATACTAATGTTCATCTTCAAATTGTTGGACAACAACTTATTCAGATTGAAGATGCGGTTGGAAAATTAACAAGAAAACCGAAAGTGAAGATATCCCTTCACTAGAAAAGCAAAAATACCACTCAATTATATTGAAGCGGGCTACAATTAAACCTCCAATAGAGGTTTCGGGTTTAAAAGAGACCACGAAATTACTAGAAATAGTTGAAGTTATAACAAAAAGATGAAAGAAGCTAAGCTTCTTACTCTGATCACCTTCAACTCCTCAAACCGAAAGTTCTTCTAATATAGAAGAAGAAGAAGAAGCAACTTCTTGAAGGAGATATATCTCTAACCGACTTTAGTCGTAGAAGATCAATTTGTTAATAAAATAAAAATCGGGCTAAAAGACTAGAAAGGTACTATTATAAAAGACTACTCAGTAGGCGTATTATTGAAGAAAATGATACGATTTACAAGCCGATTATAACGGTAGAAATATCTACGAATGGAATATAGATGGGTTATCGATACCCAAATAAATTCTACTATACATCGATGCTTATGTACTGCATCAGATATAGACGTAATGGTAATACCGATAAAATGATAGCAAGTTATATTACTTGTGGATTTCTTGGCATCCTTAAAGGATGGTGGGATAATTATTTATCCCGAAGCTAGAGGAGAAATTCTCAATGCTACCAAAGCAGAAAATAATATACAAAGAGAAGATGCGCCTATACTCTCATGTTAACTATAGTGCATCATTTTCTTGGTGCATATCTCGATGAAGGAGAAAGAATAAGGACCTTATTATAAAATTTTAGATTACCTTCTTTAACCCATTTTAGATGGTATAAAGACACTTATTTAAATAGAGTAATGTCTCTTACGGATGCTAATAGCAATCACTGGAAAGCCAAATTTATAGATGGCTTACCCAATCTATTTGCCGAAAGAGTAAGGAATAAAATTCGAAGCGAATACGGGGGATATATCCCCTATGATACGTTTGGATACGGCTATTTAATAAATGCCTGTATTAAAGAGGGTTTAGCTCTCTGTAATGATTTAAAGTTAAAAAATCAATTGAAGTCTCAAAGACTTACTAAGAGAAAAGAATTAGGAGAATTTTGTGAACAATTCGCCTATTTTCAAATTTTATAAGGCAGATAAAGAAAAGAAAAGAGATATCAAAAAGACTTTTAAAAATCCTTTTAAAAAGAAGAAATTCCTAAAAAAAACTAAAGATGAAAAAAGGAGAAAAAGGTAAAAGGTGAAAAACATCTTGATGAAATTAAATGTTTCAAATGTGGACGAATAGGCCACTATGCAAATAAATGTTATACAAACAAGAAGTTAAATGAAATAGCAGACGAAGGTCTTAAAAGAACTTTATACAAAGTTTTGATTAACAGTGATACTGAATCAGAAGAAATATCTTCTGAATCTTCTTATGAGTCTTCAGAGTCTTCTGATCAAGAAGAAACAAAAAATTGTGCTTGTCCAATACAGATACGTAATATTGGAAAGCTATAGTCCAAATGAATGGATTATCAATAAATGTAATAATGTAAAAACAAGAATTTATTGACAAAATCTTACGGAAGACATAGCTCCCGATTTGAAGAGTAAAATAATTGAAGCTTTACTTTTTACCAAAGAAAGTAAAGACAAACCAAACATTAATAATGTTTATAAAATGTCAGAGGTTATGAATAGAAAACAACATAATGCTTCTACCTCTCAGTAGTTATCTTTATCCTTTTAAATAAAGAGATTAAAGGTTTAAAAGAAGAAGTAAAACTTCTAAAGAAAGAAAATAAGTACATCCTTTCTAAAATAAATTGAGGAAGAAGATGAAAGATCTTTATATTACGAAGAAGTAATAACTTTCTTCACTTATCTGACAAATGACTTACAAAAATGGTATATTAAAATAACCTTAGCCATTCTTTGAACAAATTTTTATACCGGATGTTATAGCTCACGGTAGGCGATTAGTGCGGATCTAAAGCTGTATCAATGAATGAATTGTTTCTTCTAAATATTTTGAAAAAACCACTCAAACTCTTAGCGGAGCAAGTGGTCATAAATTAGAGGTTAAAAATAAACTACCTCAAGCACATATTTGTGTTAATGGAATTTGTATCCCTATTCCTTGTATTCTGGTCAAAACCTTATCACAACAAGTTATACTTGGAACCCCATTTTACATTCGGTTATGCCAATCTTAAAGATTGACACGAAGGCTTTCAAGCCACTTATAAAAATAAGGAAATTAGTTATATATATATATATATATATATATATATATATATATATATATATATATATATATATATATATATATATATGAGCCACCTTAGATTGAATCTAAGGATGCTTCAAAATTACATTATATGCAATCAATTTACTCGATCCACTCCGTTCATTTTGATCTATATGCTTTGGATGGTGTATAAATAAAAAATAGGTATATTGGGTTGTAATTACTCATGCATCAAGTGATTGTAAAATTAACGGTTTTACGACAATACAACTAAAGTGACAATGAAAATATGTGTTAGAAATTTTGAAACATCATGATTTTTATTTTATAGATGTTTTAAGATATTTAGATCATGATGAATGGAATGGATCGTCCATTGGAATAGCTCAATCCATGCATCGAGAGGCATCCTTAGATTCAATCTAAGGTGGCTCATAGGTACATATTTCCATATATATATATATATATATATATATATATATATATATATATATATGAGATTAATGGGTATCATATGCCATATGAGAGGATTCCTCATATACAATGATGTGGCACAATCTCCACCAAGTTAATAAAGTAGGAGAAAAATGCCTCATAACCACACTTGGTGGAGATTATGCCACATCATTGTATATGAGGGAATCCTCTCATGCATATGATACCCATTAATCTCATATATATATATATATATATATATATATATATATATATATATATATATATATATAGAGAGAGAGAGAGAGAGAGAGCAAGGCTCTATAAACTTAAGTTGATAGGGAGGAGTGTCCACCAACATTTATATCCATTGATGTTGCCTTGAGATCCGTGAAATCAAGATACACACAAATCTCAAAGTGAGCTTTATATCTCTCACTGATCCCAAGACAACATCAATGGATAGAAAAGTTAGTGGATGACTATTTCCTATCAACTTAAGTTTATAGGAGCCTTACTCTCTCTCTCTCTCTCTCTCTCTCTCATATATATATATATATATATATATATATATATATATATGAGTAAAGCTCCATGAACTTAAGTTCATAATGAATAGTGGTGCACCAACTTTTTATCCACTCATCTTGCCTTGAGATTTGTGATGCACAAATCTCAAAGTGAGCTTTATATCTCTCACTGATCCCAAGACAACATCAATGGATAGAAAAGTTAGTGGATGACTATTTCCTATCAACTTAAGTTTATAGGAGCCTTACTCTCTCTCTCTCTATATATATATATATATATATATATATATATATATATATATATATATATATATATATATATATATATAAGGCTTGCTATGATCTACTTAAGTGGATAGAGCAACTCATCCTCCTAACTTTTCAATTTCCTTTATTTTTTATTTGGTATTTGTTTTAAATTATTTGTACAAAACTACCCTCCCTTCATTTAATTAATGCCACCTCATCTAATCAATATTTCAATCAATCAAGTAGCTCCAGCGGTTAAAAATTGGTTGGACAAAGTCTCCTATACACTTAAGTGGATAGTACCTCAACTTTATATATATATATATATATATATATATATATATATATATATATATATATATATATATATACATATATATATCCCATATTCTACATTCTACAAATTTATGCAAATTGTGTCCATTATCCGTTCCAATACCATTTCGATGCTACCTTAGGCGGGGGAGATCTTTAAAAACCCCACGTCTAACGACTATAAAGTTTTACCACGTTTTCCCCCATAATTTTATCTCCAGTCACTTCTCTCTTTTTCATAACAGTGGATTGGCAAATGGGCTGTGTTCTAATCTAGTTAGGATACTTACCTAATAATCTCTTAGTTACATTCCAAATAGGAATAACATCTGAAATATTAAATGGTAGCCACCTTTAACTAAAAATATCCTCCTTAAATAAGGATATATGAAAATACAGGGTTTGAAGAAGTGTCGTACAGCTTCAGTCAGGTACATACTCCTTGACCCAAACATGAATACAAATCAAAATTTTGACTGAACCAGGTTCTCATACACACCAAAATCTAATTTCTTTTGTGCCACAGGTTTAATTTTTCCTAATAGTGCACAGAGACTTACAAGCAAGTGACAAATTCATTCCTTTAAACCCAAATAAGATGGCTGAGCAGCTGGTCTATCAACCCTTAATGAGGGGACGGCTGGTTTACATCAATTTTAGTAAATTTACATCTGCACGCATGTTTTTTTTAGTTTATTTATATATTTATGTCCTTTCTAGTTTTTAATAGTCTAACTATTTATTATTGTGAATCTCAAGTGTACGCAACAACCAAGTTGCTGTTTGCATGAAGTAGTCTTGATGATTTTATCTACATTTTTTTTACCCCTGCGCATGCTTGCATGCAACACATAACATGTGTAGGTATGAAAAAATAGCAGGTAATGGAGACTGTAATTAACAAAATGTTTGGACTTAAACTACTAATTTTTCCTAGAAGAAATAATATCAAATACTAGAGATTGAACATGACACAGATACAAAGAGAGAATAATGTGTATATATACACTATTTCTAGGCACCTCATTTAGTAAAATGAGCTAATAGTCTATATACTAAAACAAAACTCAAAAACAAATAAGCTATGTACTTTGGCACGTGCGACGTTTTTGTTCCAGCATTTATTTAACAAAAGTACAAAAAGAACATTAGCTTTGTTATGACAAACCCCAGGAATAAACTAATATCAATCAAACGAAAGCACGAAAAATATCAAGAACACACGGATACAAAGATATACGTGGTTCGACTTGTAGCCTACGTCCACGGGCGAAGAAGGAGAATAGCTTTACTAATTGTGAGGAATATGATGTGGAGATCTCTCAATCGCTCAATCCTAAACCACACCCCAAAAGCCTAATACAATCTCTCTCAAGTAAAAGAACAAAAGAGAAAATGCCAAATAGACTTCACAAAAGAACTCTCTGTTCTTGATTGCTGCTCTGAAGATTCATGATCATAATTGGCTTGAAAGACCGTTCATATATAGCCTTGAAGATCCCAACTCCTTACTGTACACGGAATAGGAGTTCTAATAGGAACAAAAGTCCATATATTCTAAAGCCCAACAAGAGTCCAAGTAGGAATAGACTTCTAATATGATTGGTTGTGCAAAGTCTAATGTAAGTAGGACTCTTGACCAAACTAAACCAAGTCAAAAAAGAATTTCCAAAGCAATATGGATTTGAGTATTTGAGGCAACCTATAATAAATCTCCACCTTGACTCAAATACGTAGAAAATTCCTCACTCTAAAATAAGCTTAACTTATCGATCAAGTCCAAGCCCGACTTGAACTTGCCAACTGAAAGAGGCCTCCTCAATAAATTAACTGAATTGTCCGCACGACGATCGTAACTCTTCGCGAAGTTATCATCTGAAGTAGCTCCTGAATAGCTGAAGGGCACAAAATTGTCAACCGACAATGCATAAGCTACCGTATCTTCATATTTTCGCGGTGGTCGAATATCTCGTCTAGACCGATCTCTAGCAATAGTGTATTCCCGCTCTTCCTGCAGCTGTTGAGGTGCTTCATCTACTTGAACGGGATCTGGCTGCTGAACTCTCGTAGTCTTATCCTGCTGAAGAGCTGAATCATGAATTTCTAACTCCACATGTCCTGTAGTGCGCGCCTTATCATCTGAAACCGATGACCATTTTTGGTGGAACATAGCAGACTCATCAAAAGTAACATCACGGCTGATAATAATCTTAAGAGATTTCGGATCAGAACACCACAATCTAAAACCCTTAACACCCGATGCATAACCTAGGAATATGCACTTCTTCGCTCGAGGCTCAAGTTTCCCTTGACTAACATGCACATATGCAGGGTAACCAAATATTCTAAGATTAGAATAATCGCGCAGCTTACGGACCAAACCTCCTCCGAGTTTTACAACTAATAGCGGTAGATGGCGTAGATTCACTAAGTAACAAGCCGTATTCACCGCAGCCCGGTATTCCTTGCCTAAACCTCGCATTGAACATCATACAACGAAGCTTCAAAAGGGTTCTGTTCATACGTTCTCGCCACTCTATTACATTACGGGCAATGCGGTATGCGATGTCTACGATTCCTCCTTCTGCGTAACTCATTAAATTCTCCTCCACAAAACTCAAGGCCATTATTAGTTCTAAGCCTCTTAATCAGCCTCCCAATCTGCTTCTCAATCAAAGACTTCCATTGCTTGAAAATCACAAATACCTCATCTTTATGTCTCAAAAAGTAGACCCAAACCTTCCTAGAGTAGTCATCAATGAAGGTCAACATATATCTCGAACTACCACCATTCGAGGTAACTTGAGAAGGTCCCCAAAGATCTGAATGGATATAATCCAAAGTACCTTTAATTACGTGCACCTGCTTGATCGCGAAGTGACTCTTTTCTACTTCACGAAGATGCAATGCTTGCAGAATCCCAATTTTTCTGTACTCTGTCCACATAAAAGACCCTTCTTGCTCAACTCGGCCAATCCGCGCTCACTCATATGAGCAAGTCTCATATGCCATAATCTGGTAGTATCAACTCCTGACATCGATGATGCAACTGCAGCCGAATCGGTAACGGTAGAACCCTGCAAAACATACAAGCTGCCAATCTTCTTTCCTTTTATAACCACAAGAGAGCCTTTTGTAACCCTAAGAACTCCACCTTCACCTGAAAAATTGCACCCAAGACGATCAAGAGTGCTCAAAGAGATGAGATTTTTCCTTAAACCTGGAACACGCCTAACATCAGTCAAAGTCCTGATGACTCCATCATGCATCTTAATCCGAATTGTGCCTATCCCGACAGTCTTGCATGAGGCGTTATTCCCCATGAGAATAATTTCACCATCAATAGCTTCATAAGTGGTGAACCAGTCCCGATTAGGACACATATGATAGGAACAACCCGAATCCAAAATCTAATCATCCATGTTCCTGTTTTTATCACCTGTAACCAACAAAATCACATCTTCAGCAATATCTACTTCAGTGGAGTTCTCCTTAGATTTTTCTTCATACTCTTCTTATTTATTCTTGTTCTTCAATCTGTAACAATCAGTCTTGATGTGCCCTTTCTTCTTGCAATATCTGCAGGTCAAATTTCTATGCTTTGATTTGTACCTGTTACCTCCAAAGCCCCTTTCTTCCAATCTTCCTCGAACAAACAAGTCATCAGCTTTATCACCACTTTCGCTTGGGTTAACTCTTTGTCGATCTTCTCCTTATTCAACAAGTTCTCTTTGGCGTCCTTGATGCCAATAGAATCTCACCATAAATCATAGTATCTCAAGTGCTTGTAGGAAGACCAAGAAGAACACAATAACAATAGGGCTTGATCTTCATCATCGATCTTAACATCAATCTTACTCAAATTTGTAATCACAGAATTAAATTTACCAATATGAGATTTGATGGGTGTACCTTCCGACATCCGAAGTGTGTACAACTGTTGCTTCAAGAGGAGGCGATTAGTGAGCGACTTCTTTAAATACAAATCCTCCAACTTAGACCACAAATCAGCGGCTATCTTCTCAGTGAGAAGTTCTTACAAAACTTTATTTGTCAAACATAACTGGATCGCTGTGAGAGCCTTATCATCCAACTCGTCCCAATCTTCCTCCGTCATTGTAGTCGGTTTCTTCGACTTCCCGAACAAAGCCTTCTTCAATCTGCTCTGTGTCAACACGGCAATCATCCTAACTTGCTAAAGGCTGAAACTGATATTGCCGTCAAACTTCTTGATATCCCATTTCGTAGTGGTTGTTGTCATCTTCTCGTCCGATCGATAGCTGAGGGCTCTGATACCAATTTGTTATGACAAACCCTAGGAATAAACTAATATCAATCAAACGAAAGCACGAAAAATATCAAGAACACAAAGATATACGTGGTTCGGCTTGTAGCCTACGTCCACGGGCGAAGAAGGAGAATAGCTTTACTAATGTGGAGATCTCTCAATCACTCAATCCTAAACCACACCCCAAAAGCCTAATACAATCTCTCTCAAATAAAGGAACAAAAGAGAAAATACCAAATAGGCTTCACAAAAGAACTCTCTCTTCTTGATTGGTGCTCTGAAGATTGTTGATCATAATTGACTTGAAAAACCGTTCATATATAGCCTTGAAAATCCCAACTCCTTGCTGTACACGGAATAGGAGTTCTAATAGGAACAGAAATCCATATATTCTAAAGCCCAACAAGAGTCCAAGTAGGAATAGACTTCTAATATGATTGGTTGTGCAAAGTCTAATGTAAGTAGGACTCTTGACCAAACCAAACCAAGTCAAAAAAGAATTCCCAAAACAATATGAATTTGAGTATTTGAGGCAATCTATAACAAGCTTGACAAGCCAAATACCAAAATTAAATAGTGCCACTGCAATTTGAGTCATATACGTAAGCCTGTACCTCAGAAAAATAGCAGCCTTTTCAACATTAGCAAAATCTAACCTACAGATAGACATTAGAATATTAGACGAGAAAGTTCAATTTGATCTGATAACGTAGGATTCATCAAGTTAAGCTGAAACTTAGAAGTATATGCTTCTACCTCTGGATTGAGGATATAATCTCTGATTTAGTTAGAAACTATACTGATAATCATTATTAGCTATGTTAAAAAACACTAAATAAACTTTGAGCAGAGTTCAATAGAAAAGGATAAAATGTATCTTTCCTTGCAACGAATAACAGACAAAGACAAATATTCAAAAAATGTTTCAAATTTACATCACTGAATTCAGAGTTTGGCTAGTAAGACAACTTAATTGATGCCACCCTTTTTCCCTCTATTAGTATGCCTTTTAACCCTTAACTGGTTGTGTTTTGTATAATGCAAATCTTATGAGTACGCGTGCGCGAACATGATTTTACATACATTCAGTCATAAATACACACGCACTCACGCGCACACACACACGCACACACACTTTTGACACATATATGCATGCATATAAATCCATAAATATAAACATATATACTTTTGAGATGGATAAGTATCGTCGTGCTGGTTCTTTTGTGATATGTTGTCAGTGCAAGTAGGGACAATCATCTAGAACAGCTTAAGCAGCTTTATATGTAAGTTTAGCTTTATCGTTAACTCTGGAATAAATTTGGCACCTGGTGCAGCAAACTTCCTAGCAGCTTTATATGTTTGTGTTTTGATCCTAGAATGTTGAGATTTTTTTAAATCTCGAATAAATTGGTGTTTTTGCTCAACACGCTTATTTATCATTCTATGTTATAGTTATAAAATGTTGTTTTTAATGCGGTCTTTTCTTTGTTTCCGATTGCGTTTGTGATCCTAGAATGTGGAGAAGTTTATTTGAAGCTGAAGTATGACAGTGTTTTTGTGCCAAAGCTTATTTTTCATTCCATGTTTTTGAGCCTAGATGTAAACATTTGTTTTTAATGTGATTTGTTTATTTCTATGTGAAGTTAATATGCTCCATGTGAAGTATGTGTTTAATAAATAGACATAAGATTGGTATTCAAAGTATTAAATGGGCTTTAAATGTTTCATCTCTTATGATTTCTTAATATGCATCATGTGCAATGCACGTATTTCATGATTTAATAGATTTAATCAATAGACATATTTCTTGATTGCTATAAAGTACGTAACACACAAAACTGCATCGTTCATAAACTCAATGTTAAAGAAACATAACAAGCTAAACATAAGTTTTCTTTTATATAATTAAAGCTGATAAAAATAACAGAAACTTATAAAGTTTTCCAACACTGCAACCCACAGACTCATAGACTTAAATTTATTTTATTGACTCGATATTTATTTTTGTAAGCCTTGTCTCAGCTCATTTTTTATCTCCTAACGAAATTTCAAAATAGCTGCTAGTATGCCCATCGGTTTAGCAAACAATTTATCCGCCTCTTCTTCGTCTTTGATCTTAGCAGTAATAGAAACATTAGCTTCAGCAGTAGTATGAGCATTTTCGCTAGGGACATAATCAGGATCTGAATCTTCAACCTTCCTTTTTTTGTTAACTTCATAAGAGCTCTCCTCCTCATCATCATAATACTCCTCAATTGATGGTTCTTCTTCTTCATCAAATAGTTGAGCTGAATTACCAATTGCTTGCTTGTTGGTTGAGTGACCCTCAATTAACATCTTTTTTTCTCATCTTCATTGTCACTTGATAAAACTTCAATAATTGTGTTGTTCATAGCAAATGTTTTAACCTCATATGGTTTGGGAACTGATTTGCGTGCTATGCGTTTTAACATCTGTTATGAAACCATAAAATGAATTATTAATATAAATGTAAGTCTTGACACTTGTTTTCTATTGATATAATTAAACCTTTCAAATTATTAAACATTTATGTTATGTACTAATTTTATTACCCTTATGCAACAGGATGGAGTATCTGTAATTGCTTAAAAAATTTCGCAACACTTGAGCTAACTATTAGGTTTAGGATCCGATTACATTAAAAATAGAAAAAAATAAATGTTAAAAGAAGCGAATAAAATGAACGTGTTAGAGATTCTGAGCATAATTTGTTTCTCAAAACTTAGGCTAACTATTAGGCTTAGACTTTGGGCATTAGATCTTATGTTGACATATAACTTAAGCGCACCTACTTCATGGAATAATTATACAATTGCTTTAAATTCAACATTTTAGGAGATGTATCATAAAAGTTTTATATCTACAGCTTCATATTTTAAAAAGAAGTATGAGACTTTCCAATCTTAGTGACGCAGGGGAAAAAAGAACTCAAGCTCAATTAAATTACATCGAAGACACATTTCTCTGGAACGGTTACATCTCTATAGTGATAGTGTTGAAAGGAAATTTGAAATTTTCTGTTTATAGCATGGAAAATAAAAGAGGTCAAAAAGATAACAGTACATATACATAACATTCTATGATTGGAGCCTTAAATCCGTTCTATGTCTTAAAAGTAACAAAAACAAAAATAAAACCTTCTATCAATATAGATTAACATACGAGATAGTATCCAGTTACTGTAGAAAGCACTCTCTTCATTTCTTTTTCTTTAATGTACACACAAAACCATTCATGCATCCAATTTAGAAGCAACATGAGTTGATTTTTTCTTTGTAACTTAAAATATATTTTAAATTTAAGTCATACTAAGAAAAATGCTAAGAAAAAAAGGAATACTGTATGTTAGCAATGAAAAATCAACGGGTAATTTCTTATTATTTTCAAAATGCTATTTTCTCATCGGACAGGATCCTAAGCATTTAATGATAATAGTATGATCGAATTAAAACTTAAATGACTACTAATTAATTAACCTTATCTCAAGGTTCACTTTCTAACAATGCAATATTTAGAAGAAGAAAAAAAACATTCACATTAGTATGTCGAAGAAGGTTAAGTCTTGAAACAGTTCATAAACGTGGACCCTATTTCATTGAACTGAAAAAGCAGACTTTCACCTAACATGACAAGATATAACTCAATAAGACCACACTCCTAATTAGAGTTAACAGAGAAATTGCCAACCTGACATAAAGCAAAAAAAACTTGACCTCCTTCAGTGCAGCTAACCCAAATGTATCTAAACCCAATACTACTATCTATATAAATCAAACTCATACCCAACAAACAAGGCAGTAAACCATGATTCTGATGTCACAAGTCATTCATTATCAAGAAGAATATGAGAAACGAAATATATATAAATTTTATTCTTTAAATAAAAATTAAGTTTAAAACAATTTGAGAAGCAATGGTTCAGACCCTTCATTAAGATTTAGATATTCTTCTTCATTTTAAAATTTAGCAGTAATATCTACCAATCAATGGCATGTCATACAAAGAATATAAAAGGGAAGAATAAATAACAAAATAATCATAATATCAAAATAATCATATATCAAAATATTTACATTCAAAGAAAAAATACCCAGATCAACCCAAAATTAAAAGCAACAACTACACTACCGATCTAATGAAACAAGCAATAAAGACTTCTAAACAGAGATAACAAAGATTACAGTAAAATTACTTTACCTTGGTAGCTTTGTACTCCTATTAACCTCAGATTCCTGAAATCAACAATCAGCATCAATGAAAAAATAAGGTACGTCATGAACCAATTAACTAATCAACCAGAGAATAATAATAAGAAATAAGAATAGGGAAAATGATAATAACAATAACAATAATATGAATAAACAATACTTATACTTACAATTGAAAATAAACATCTTCTTTGCTCCATCAAAACTGAAGTAGCACGTAATTTATACAATCTAAGAATAACCTATATTTCAGTTATGAAACGTAAAGCCCTAGAAATTAGTACCGATTGTAGTAATGAAAAAATCTGAGGGGGTTGTAATTGAGAGGGGAGAGGGGCGAACGATAGAAACGGAAGAATCAGAAACAATTGAGAGAGAAGGGGACTCGTCGAAATCACTGAGAAAGAAGAGGAGAGGGAAACGGAAAAAGGGCAAGAGAAGGGGGGAGCGACGAGCGGGGGAGGGGCGGATGACAGAAATAATTGAGAGGGGAGAGGGGCGGGTGGCGAGGGGGGAACAGCCGGATGATAGAAATAATTGAGAGGAGAGAGCGACGGGCGATAGAAACGGAAGTCTGAGAAATAATTGAGAGAGAGATGGGGAGTCGTCGTAATATTAGAGAAAGATGGGGAGAGAGGCAGAAATATAGGATAGAAAGGATAAAATTATAATTCATTAAGTTGATAGGGGCAAAATGGGCATGCAAAAGTTTTGAAACTTGTTTTCACTTTTAGAAGTAGTATATATTAGCATTTTTACAATGGCTAAAAGGCCAATTTGATCCCTGCACTAAGGCTTCGTACTCAAATTACTCCTCCCACTTTTAATTTTCTCAACTTAGTCCTTGTACTCTTTGTAAGATGTAAAGTTAGTCCTTTTTTAACTCTTGATTAAAAGTTTCGTTAGGTGACATTTAAAATGACATAATTACCCTCACATCCCCAATCTAATCAAAATTTGAAACTCCGTACAAACCAACTTCACCCCTACACCGATCCTTTGCACCCTGGATGCCACAAACTCCTCTCCCCAATTCGACATGCTCCTGATCCTACCACCAACTTCTTCAACCTCCCTCTCTCCATCAAGACAAAATTTTCATTAAGACACGCATAATAACAACACATTCACATTCAATTGAGTCCAATTGACGAGATGCCCAATTCTCCTTCTCAATTATTATTTATCACCATCCTTATTGTCCTTATTATAATCTAATAATCAAATCTAATTACATCTTTCAATACCTAGGTCTTTTCCTCTCCAACTAAACACAGACAGAGACCCAACTTCTATACAAATCCAATTCCTCAAGGGTCTCATAACCAAATAAAACCTTTGAAGAAAAGAAAATCTCTTGCAGAGAATACCGTGTTCCAAAAATAGCAACAACACAATCACTCCACAAGTAAAAATTTTGTGTGTGAGAAGATTTTAAAGATCAATAATATGAGAGTCCATTTTAATGGTAGTTCTTATAATCTTTTCTAATTAAAATTGATCATCTTTTTCACAAAATCTAAAATTGCTATAAACCTCGTTAATTCGGTGTTTTGTGATTCATGGAATTAAAATTCATGTACTTTTATTCAATGTAAATGTATAAGGATCCTCCACTCTACAGAAGAACAAATGGCAACTCTACATGCAAAATTATGTACCTTGATTCTCTCTATTATGTGTATGAGAAGATTTTAAAGTGAAGATGCTGATGGTTAACAGAGAGCTCTAGAAATTGATGGGATTAGAGATTTGAGGGTAATAATGTCTTTTTAAGTGTTACTTAACAGAACTTTTAACAAAAAATTAAAAAAAGGACTAATTTTTTATCTTACAAGATGTACAAGGACTAAGTTGAGAAAAATACAAGTGGAGGGACCAATTTGAGTATGAGGCCTTAGTACAAGGACCAAATTGGTTGTTTAGCCTTTTACAATTTACCATTTGTTGTTAATATGTGAACTGTGTAAATATTTATGTGACATATGTAGTGTTTATGTGATATTTATGGTTAATATGTGCATTTTACTTCTTATATGTGACATTACTCACTGAAACTTAATTGTCAATGTAGAATGAAGCTTATGAGAAACTGTCAATATTGAATGAAGCTTATGAGAAAGAACTTATAAGAATCGGTGTTGATCTAAAGGCCATTAAGGAGGATATTGAAGAAAAGGTTTGAGCTAGAGAAACAAGAGAGAGAAAAAGGATGAGAGAGAGTATACAAGCCTCGAGGAGATGAGGAGGTAAAAAAATTTCTCCTGTTTCATGTGCTCGTTGTTTGTTCTCTAAAATATTCATTTTATTTGTGACATTTATGCAGCCTGCAGATGTAATGGAAGCACATGTGCAAGTTGATGAAGCAAATATGGAAGTTGAGGCGGTAACAATTTCCTATGACTTTAACTTATTTCCCGTGACACTTACATAAATCATGTGATCATTACTTCTTTCCTATAATTTTTACATATTACCTGTGATAATTACTTATACTCTGTGACACTTACTTATTACCTGTGATACATAACTCTTTCATGTGACTTTTACTATTTCCTGTGACATATATTTATTAGTTGTGATACATGCATATTTCCTATGATATTTACATATTTCCTGTGATACTTCCTCATTAGCTATGATATTTCCTGTAATTCTTTTCTATGACTTACACACTTTTTCTGTGACATAGACTCATTATTTGTGATAGATGACTATTTCCTGTGACGTTTGCTCATCTCCTGTGACATTTACTTATTTTCTGTGACATACGCTCATTAACTGTGATATGTAGCCATTATTTGTGACTTTTAACTATTAATATCATATTATTCCACAATATATTCAATTTATTTGTGATCTTTATGCAACATGAAGATGTGACGACAGTTTACATGGAAGTTACTGAAAAGAAAAAGGAAAGGAAAAGGAGGAGGAAGGAAAATGATGAAACATTGAAAGAATTTGTTCAAGGGTTATGGGAAAAGAGCAAGAGAACAACAAGGAAGCCCAAGTCCTTGGATTCTCCATTCCAAACAATTATCCCTAAGAAACAAACAAAAGTGAAGAAAGCTCAAGTCATGGTAAACGTTAATGACAACGACAAGAGGGAGAAGGAAAATGAGCAAGAACTTGTAATTGCATATCTCGAGACGAGAACATCTATAGAGGACTTATGGAGAAGAGAAAAACTAGAGAAGAAAAGAAATTATTGGAGATGTTGAATACGGGTATTCCTATTCCGAAAGACTTTGATATCAGGCTTCCGGGAGTCGTCGAAGATGGTTTTTATCATAATTTCACCCTTCAGAATGTAGCCGATTTATCTGATAATGAGAATAAGTGGTTTCAATATTTTCTGACATTAAAAGTGAACAAGTAAATATTAAGTAGTTATTTATGAATTTCATATGAGATATTTGTAATTTTTGTGATAGTTATTTAGTATCTGTGATAGCTTTTAATATCATGTGATGTTTATTCCTTAAGTATGATTTTCTTGTTCATTTTCCGTGACCTTTTTTCTAATTATCTGTGACATTTACATATTGACAAAGGATAATAGTCTTTTATGTGATTCTTATTTATTACATGTGACACTTATATGTTGGCTGTGATAATTACTTATTTTCTATGACATTTACATGTAAACTATGATTCATAGTTTTTGTGATAATTGTTTATTCCATGTGACACTTATCGCTTGATTGTGATAAATAGTTATTTTCTTTGATTTTTATTAGTTTCGTGATACTTATACATTGATTGTATTGTGTGTATTATCTAGAAAGAGGATTGTTTATGCTGTTGTTAAAACTTCAATTACTAAATAATAATCTCCATTCAATAGCAGACAAGTATCCCACATTAAATACATAATCCAATCAGTTTGTCACTTCGAGACAACCATGTAGGGTCGAAAAAATGTTTATTGATTGAATGAATGGGTTACAATCAAATTCTCTCGACTACAGAGGAAGAGAAGATTGATTTGACTTCTCTTTTGTATGGGTTCTTGGTGGCGATAGGATGCTTCCCTCAATGCTCACGTTGAGATTGCTTCCCGCTGACGATCGTAACGAGTTGCATGATCTTGAGATTGCCGATGAAGAGCTTGATCTCTTTCGCACAAGTGTTGATCTCTCCAAATTCCCAAAGCCCCTCGGCCGTTGGGCTTTTAGATATTTATTGAGCCGCCGCAGCGGCCGCTACAAACTACCGCTGTAGGCGAACCTCGGTTGAATGTCGAGGTTCACCGCCGTAGCGAACCTCGGTTGAATGTGGAGATTCACCGCCGTAGGTGAACCTCGGTTGAATGTTGAGGTTCACCGCCGTAGGTGAACCTCGGTTGAATGTGGAGATTCACCGCCGTAGGTGAACCTCGTTGAATGTGGAGATTCACCGCCGTAGGTGAACCTCGTTGAATGTGGAGATTCACCGCCGTAGGTGAACCTCGGTTGAATGTTGAGGTTCACCGCCGTAGGTGAACCTCGGTTGAATGTGGAGATTCACCGCCGTAGGTGAACCTCGTTGAATGTGGAGATTCACCGCCGTAGGTGAACCTCGGTTGAATGTGGAGATTCACCGCCGTAGGTGAACCTCGGTTGAATGTCGAGGTTCACCGCCGTAGCGAACCTCGGTTGAATGTCGAGATTCACCGCCGTAGGTGAACCTCGTTGAATGTGGAGATTCACCGCCGTAGGTGAACCTCGTTGAATGTGGAGATTCACCGCCGTAGGTGAACCTCGTTGAATGTGGAGATTCACCGCCGTAGGTGAACCTCGGTTGAATGTCGAGATTCACCGCCGTAGGTGAACCTCGTTGAATGTGGAGATTCACCGCCGTAGGTGAACCTCGTTGAATGTGGAGATTCACCGCCGTAGGTGAACCTCGTTGAATGTGGAGATTCACCGCCGTAGGTGAACCTCGTTGAATGTGGAGATTCACCGCCGTAGGTGAACCTCGTTGAATGTGGAGATTCACCGCCGTAGGTGAACCTCGTTGAATGTGGAGATTCACCGCCGTAGGTGAACCTCGTTGAATGTGGAGATTCACCGCCGTAGGTGAACCTCGTTGAATGTGGAGATTCACCGCCGTAGGTGAACCTCGTTGAATGTGGAGATTCACCGCCGTAGGTGAACCTCGTTGAATGTGGAGATTCACCGCCGTAGGTGAACCTCGTTGAATGTGGAGATTCACCGCCGTAGGTGAACCTCGTTGAATGTGGAGATTCACCGCCGTAGGTGAACCTCGTTGAATGTGGAGATTCACCGCCGTAGGTGAACCTCGTTGAATGTGGAGATTCACCGCCGTAGGTGAACCTCGTTGAATGTGGAGATTCACCGCCGTAGGTGAACCTCGGTTGAATGTGGAGATTCACCGCCGTAGGTGAACCTCGTTGAATGTGGAGATTCACCGCCGTAGGTGAACCTCGTTGAATGTGGAGATTCACCGCCGTAGGTGAACCTCGTTGAATGTGGAGATTCACCGCCGTAGGTGAACCTCGTTGAATGTGGAGATTCACCGCCGTAGGTGAACCTCGGTTGAATGTCGAGGTTCACCGCCGTAGCGAACCTCGGTTGAATGTGGAGATTCACCGCCGTAGGTGAACCTCGGTTGAATGTCGAGGTTCACCGCCGTAGGCGAACCTCGGTTGAATGTGGAGATTCACCGCCGTAGGTGAACCTCGGTTGAATGTGGAGATTCACCGCCGTAGGTGAACCTCGTTGAATGTGGAGATTCACCGCCGTAGGTGAACCTCGTTGAATGTCGAGGTTCACCGCCGTAGGTGAACTCGGTTGAATGCCGAGGTTCACCGCCGTAGCGAACCTCGGTTGAATGTGGAGATTCACCGCCGTAGGTGAACCTCGGTTGAATGTCGAGGTTCACCGCCGTAGCGAACCTCGGTTGAATGTGGAGATTCACCGCCGTAGGTGAACCTCGGTTGAATGTTGAGGTTCACCGCCGTAGGCGAACCTCGGTTGAATGTCGAGATTCACCGCCGTAGGTGAACCTCGGTTGAATGTGGAGATTCACCGCCGTAGGTGAACCTCGGTTGAATGTTGAGGTTCACCGCCGTAGCGAACCTCGGTTGAATGTTGAGGTTCACCGCCGTAGGCGAACCTCGGTTGAATGTGGAGATTCACCGCGTAGGTGAACCTCGTTGAATGTGGAGATTCACCGCGTAGGTGAACCTCGTTGAATGTCGAGGTTCACCGCCGTAGGCGAACCTCGCCGACCATCGACGCCGCAGCGAAGCCTTGTCACATTTTGATGCTCGTAAAGATCGAACTCCGCTCCACGCGGCGAACCTCGTATTGAGGTCGAAGTCTCGCCTCTTGAGCAAGTCTCGCTTTGAAGCTTGCATCGGGTCTAGCCTCGGTTGAATGTCGAGATTCACCGCGTAGGTGAACCTCGGTTGAATGTTGAGGTTCACCGCCGTAGGCGAACCTCGGTTGAATGTGGAGATTCACCGCGTAGGTGAACCTCGGTTGAATGTCGAGGTTCACCGCCGTAGGCGAACCTCGCTTGACTTTGATGCCGCGGGCGAGCCTCGTCGAACTTTGACGTTGTGGGCGCAGCCTCGCCAAACTTCGACGCTGTGGCGAGCCTCGTCGAACTTTGACGTTGTGGGCGCAGCCTCGTCAAACTTCGACGCTTGAGGTTCACTGCTGTAGGCGAACCTCGGTTGAATGTTGAGGTTCACTGCTGTAGGCGAACCTCGGTTGAATGTGGAGATTCACTGCTGTAGGTGAACCTCGGTTGAATGTCGAGGTTCACTGCTGTAGGCGAACCTCGGTTGAATGTTGAGCCTCGCTGCCAGGGCGAACCTCGTTTGACTTTGATGCTGCGGGCGAGCCTCGTCAAACTACCGTTGTAGGCGAACCTCGCCGACGTTGATGTTGTGGGCGAGACTCGCCAAACCACTATTGTGGGCTTAACCTCGCTTGACTTTGATGCCGCGGGCGAGCTCAGATTGAGGTCGAAGTCTCGCCATGAGCAAGTCTCGCTTTGAAGCTTGCACCGTCTAGCCTCGGTTGAATGTCGAGATTCACCGCCGTAGGTGAACCTCGGTTGAATGCCGAGGTTCACCGCTGTAGGCGAACCTCGGTTGAATGTGGAGATTCACCGCCGTAGGTGAACTCGGTTGAATGTCGAGGTTCATCACGATGCGAACCTCGCCAAACTACCGCTAGGCGAAGTCTCGTCGAACTTCGACGCTAGGCGCAGCCTCGCCAAACTTCGACGCTGTGGCGAGCCTCGCCAAACTTCGACGCTGTGGCGAGCCTCGTCGAACTTTGACGTTGTGGGCGCAGCCTCGCCAAACTTCGACGCTTGAGGTTCACCGCCGTAGCGAACCTCGGTTGAATGTTGAGGTTCACCGCCGTAGGCGAACCTCGGTTGAATGTGGAGATTCACCGCCGTAGGTGAACCTCGGTTGAATGTCGAGGTTCACCGCCGTAGCGAACCTCGGTTGAATGTTGAGCCTCACGCCGTGGCGAACCTCGCTTGACTTTGATGCTGCGGGCGAGCCTCGTCAAACTACCGTTGTAGGCGAACCTCGTCAGACGTTGATGTTGTGGGCGAGACTCGTCAAACCACTATTGTGGGCGAACCTCGTCAGGCCATTGACGCCGCGGGCGAGCCTCGTATTGAGGTCGAGTCTCGCCTCATGAGCAAGTCTCGCTTTGAAGCTTGCACTGGTCTAGCCTCGGTTTAATGTCGAGATTCACTGCTGTAGGCGAACCTCGGTTGAATGTGGAGATTCACCGCCGTAGGTGAACCTCGGTTGAGTGTCGAGCCTCGCCGCTGTGGCGAACCTCCTCTTTTAATGGGGAGCCTCGCAGCTTTGCGACCTTCCTCATATGCTACGAAGAACGGGTCGTAACTTTCAAACCGTATGTCGGAATTGGACGAATTATATATGAAAATCGACTATCTCGACGAGACGGAGCCAACCAAACCCACCCGAAGGATTCGGTTTGCTCCGGTCATTTTGCCAAATTCCTTCCGGTTTGGGAGATATCGACACTTTTGTCTATTTTGTAAAGTCAAGCATTCAGGTGAACTTAACCTTTAGGCGGACTTGACTTCACTCAGATGGACCCTTAAGCTCTTTTGCTCATTCCGAGTTGCTGTGCAGGGATTAAGGCAATTTTTATTGCCTACAAACCAGAGTCCCCAGCTCGAATGACTCGAAGGGTCGACATCTCTTGAAACTGGCTCGAAATGCGGTACATGTCGGCCTCCTTGGTAGGCCGACTCAACGAGCGACCCATCTGACCACCTCCCTGGCTGACTTCTCATGAAAGATGACTCAAAAGGTGGTACTTCTCAGCACACAGCCAGGCGAGTAGAAAGATGACAATTATCTCGGGCTCCACGCTGACAGCTTGTCGCCATCACATTAAATGCATGATCAGAAACATTATTTCTCCATCCCTAAAGATCTCTATAACACATCAGACCACATTGGTGCCCCATGCCTCCAGTCACTTCACAATAAATACCGAAGTGACTCCCTCCACTCAGCAACCGACACTTGTAAAGTAAATACTGGCTCAGCCGCCAGCCTAAGCTCGACCGAAGTTACCAAACCACCCCTCTATTACCTACTATAAATAAAGGGGCTATTTTCAGCACCAAGGTAAGCAATTTCTGAGCAATATTTCTACTAACAGAGAACCCTCTGTTCATTTTTTCTTCCCCACTCAAGTATAAATCACTGACTTCATCGTCGGAGGAACAACCGGAGAACACAACTCCGCCCTCTTACGAGCTATTGCATGTGCAGGGAAGAAGAGCTGACACATCTTAGAATCAGATATTCGGAGAAGATAGCGGACCCTCATCTCCTTGATTCATAACTAAGTGACTGTGTGATTTCCAACATCAACAATTTGGCGCCCACCGTGGGGCCTCTTTTTTTCCGAGCAATCATATCTTGTTCCGAGCAAAGGGCTGACCAATCCATCCTT
The DNA here is from genome assembly GCA_012295165.1 of Asparagus setaceus. Classification (NCBI taxonomy): domain Eukaryota; kingdom Viridiplantae; phylum Streptophyta; class Magnoliopsida; order Asparagales; family Asparagaceae; genus Asparagus; species Asparagus setaceus. Next base: position 12,187,434 of record CM022710.1, read on the forward strand.
GGAGGACCACATTCAATTTATGTCACTCAAGCCCAGCTTGAAGAGTCCACTTACCAGATCACTCAAGCCTTTTAGCAGCAGTTCGCGGTGTTCTCTAACGAACTCCTTAGGCATTTTCCTCCCCCACAGCTTGCTCTCTCTGCCGCTCTTCAACCCTCTGAGGACCAACCTTCGGTGAATCATCCACCATCTGAACCCCGGCCTGTAGCCCCACCTCATACCCCGCATGCCACGGCCAGACAATAGAAAGACCGCGTCGGGTACGTGTCTCCTCCGCCACACCAGACGACTCGCCCTGCGGACTCCCGTCGGCGTCACCTTCAATATGCTAAAGCCTCCGGTGAGAGCCTTAGCCCTAGTCGTAACAAGGAACACGCCGAAAGAGGAGTACCACGGGGCTCTCGGCACCATCCTCTCGCTTTAGGACCCTCAACTACTCACGCAGCATCCGGTTATAATCGGACTTACCGACCAATCACCGAAGCTATTAGGGGGAACACTCCCCTCACTAACGGTATCATGAAGGCCTCCTGCGAGAAGTTCAAGATGCCCCAGGTTGACAAATACAAGGGTGAGGGAGACCCCGTGGAGCATGTCCAGAACTACTACGACATGATGAGTATGCTGCAGGCGTCCGAGGCAATCATTTGTCAGTACTTCCCATCACCCTGTTGGGAAGTGCCAAGCTCTAGTGGAATGCTCTGGAGAAGAAGTCCATCAGCAGCTTTGAGCAGCTCAGCAAGAAATTTGTGCACCACTTTTTGGCCGATACTAAGCAAAAGTTGCCGCCTCATGTATTGATACAGACGAGGAAAGAGCCTGGAGAGAGCCTACGAGCCTATATCAAGAGGTTCCAGGCAAAAAGACTAGAGGTTCACAACCCCGGGAGTTCAGTCGCCATGTCCACCATTGTGGCCGGTTTGCTGAACAACGAGCTGGCCGCCTCACTTGCCAAGAAACCAGTCACCAGCTACGAGCAGCTGATGGCTAAAGCTCACAGGTACATGAACATGGAGGATGCCCAAGCTTATAAGGCGGCGACCAGGACAGCAGAAGCCGTGGCAGCGCAATCCGAGCACTAGTAGCAGGACATGCAATACCAGCCCTGACGCCAGCGCCGCCAGAGGCCGTGGTGACCCTAGTAGTGACGCCGGTGCCAGAGATGGCTAGAGATCTCCCACCGAGGCAGGAGTGGCCCAGGACCTTCCAAGAGTCGACTCCCGCTCAAACCGGTCCGACAGACGTGACCGAAGAAGGGAGCCGGCACCAAGACCAGCCCTCACGGTCCTCAACACCTCTCTTACCGACGCCCTCCACATGGTTCAGAAGGAGGGGTATCTCAATATCACTCCCCCCAAGATGAGGTCAGACCCCGTAACTAGGACGTTCGGCAATACAGTAGATATCACAAGGATCATGGTCATCTTACTAATGATTGTCGAGTCCTCCAGAGGGATATCGAAGACCTAATACAGAGAGGGTTCCTCAAAAGCTTGTCTCCCCAAGAGACAGGAGGTAAGCCGTCCCAGGAGGGGGAACTAGAAGGTCTCGCTCTCTGGCCGACCTCAACTCATATATAATATATATATATATATATATATATATATATATATATATATATATATATATATATATATATATATATATATATATATATATATATATATATATATATATATATATAAAGAGAGAGAGAAATGTAAAACTTGGTACCACGCACAAATTTTGAACTTGGTAGTGATGTGTCTCATTCTCATCCACTCTCCAACCCATGTGCTTGTGGTCCCCATTTGAATGAGTGGGTGGAATGAGCCAACTCACTACCAAGTTCCTTAAAGGAACTTGGTACCAAGTTTCTCCATATTCCTCTCTCTCTCTCTCTCTCTATATATATATATATATATATATATATATATATATATATATATATATATATATATATATATATATATATATATATATATATAAAGAGAGAGAGAAATGTAAAACTTGGTACCACGCACAAATTTTGAACTTGGTAGTGATGTGTCTCATTCTCATCCACTCTCCAACCCATGTGCTTGTGGTCCCCATTTGAGTGAGTGGATGTGATTGATACACCTCAACTACCAAGCACCAAGATATCCATTTTGCTCATATATATATATATATATATATATATATATATATATATATATATATATATATATAAAGAGAGAGAGAAATGTAAAACTTGGTACCACGCACAAATTTTGAACTTGGTAGTGATGTGTCTCATTCTCATCCACTCTCCAACCCATGTGCTTGTTTCCAACCCATGTGCTTGTGGTCCCCATTTGAATGAGTGGGTGGAATGAGCCAACTCACTACCAAGTTCCTCCATATTGCTTATATATATATGAGAAAAATAAAATTGATACCAAGTTCCTCCATATTGCTTATATATATATATAAAGAGAGAGAGAAATGTAAAACTTGGTACCACGCACAAATTTTGAACTTGGTAGTGATGTGTCTCATTCTCATCCACTCTCCAACCCATGTGAATGTGGTCCCCATTTGAATGAGTGGGTGGAATGAGCCAACTCACTACCAAGTTCCTTAAAGGAACTTGGTACCAAGTTTCTCCATATTCCTCTCTCTCTCTCTCTCTCTCTCTCTCTCTATATATATATATATATATATATATATATATATATATATATATATATATATATATATATATATATATATATATATATATATATATATATATAAAGAGAGAGAGAAATGTAAAACTTGGTACCACGCACAAATTTTGAACTTGGTAGTGATGTGTCTCATTCTCATCCACTCTCCAACCCATGTGCTTGTGGTCCCCATTTGAATGAGTGGGTGGGAATGAGCCAACTCACTACCAAGTTCCTTAAAGGAACTTGGTACCAAGTTTCTCCATATTCCTCTCTCTCTCTCTCTCTATATATATATATATATATATATATATATATATATATATATATATATATATATATATATATATATATATATATATATATATAAAGAGAGAGAGAAATGTAAAACTTGGTACCACGCACAAATTTTGAACTTGGTAGTGATGTGTCTCATTCTCATCCACTCTCCAACCCATGTGCTTGTGGTCCCCATTTGAGTGAGTGGATGTGATTGATACACCTCAACTACCAAGCACCAAGATATCCATTTTGCTCATATATATATATATATATATATATATATATATATATATATATATATATATATAAAGAGAGAGAGAGAAATGTAAAACTTGGTACCACGCACAAATTTTGAACTTGGTAGTGATGTGTCTCATTCTCATCCACTCTCTAACCCATGTGCTTGTTTCCAACCCATGTGCTTGTGGTCCCCATTTGAGTGAGTGGATGAGAATGGACCACCTCACTACCAAGCACAAAAAACTTGTGCTTGGTACCAAGTTCCTCCATATTGCTTATATATATATATGAGAAAAATAAAAAAACTTGATACCAAGTTCCTTAAAGGAACTTGGTAGTGATGTGGAAAAATTTGGTCCACAAGTCTAGCTTTTAAAAAAAATCTTTCTCTCTCCTCTTTCTCTCTCCTCTCTATTTCTCCCCTTGAGGTGTGGACCGGATTTGTCCACCTCACTACCAAGTTCCTTTAAGGAACTTGGTAAAGGAACTTGGTACCAAGTTTCTCCATATTCCTCTCTCTCTCTCTCTCTCTCTCTCTCTCTCTATATATATATATATATATATATATATGCTGTACAAGGATAAACATCACACAAAATAATATTACAAACACAAAGATATACGCAGTTCGACTTTGAAGGAATACTTGGCTGCCTGAGGTCTAAAAAATATAAATATTTATAATTAAACTCGAGTCGGGCCAGGTCGGGTCGGGCCTATGGTAGGTCGGGCTTGCTTGTTTGGTCTCGAGTTTGGATCATAACCCAACCTGACCCATGAACCACCACTAATGTGGGCCATGTTCGGCCTGGCTAGGTGTGGGTCGGGCTGAGTTTAAACCCAAACCGGGTTGGGCTAGTTCGGCCCGCGTTTCGCACTAGCCCATGCCCAACCCCAATATTAGTCCCTCTATTAGATAATCTGTCAAAATCTCCTAACATGGTTGGATTTGGGTTAATCATGGAGGATTAATTACCGAATTATCCTTCTGAATCAAATTGCTCCAAAGTATCTCCCTCTCTCCCTCTCCCTCCCCTCTTCTCTTTGAAGGTGTTAATAGCGATAGGAGGGGCTCTCTCTCTTCTCTCTCAAGGTGTTAATAGTGGTGGGAGGTGTTGTGCTGTCCCTCCCCCGCCCCCCCACCCCCACCCTCTTGAGGTGCCAATAGCGGTGGGAGGTGCTGGCGCTCTCTCTACTTATTACTTATCAATAGAGAAGATGAGAGTATAGTTGTCCAACCACCCCAAACATTAAAGTTAATGGAATATTCCCCACTCATTGTAAACTACGGGGCTAATATCAATACATATAGAAGATTTGGGGGACTAATATCAAAATATGAAGATCTGAGTGACTAATATCAAAATACTATAAATGCAAGGGACTAATATTGAAAAATCCATTTTTTTAATTGTTAACGTAAGACATATAAGGGATTTTTCGATATTTGTCCCTTAAAATCATTCGTATTCTAATATTTGTCCTCTGTATATTTTGTATTAGTCCCTTAAATTGCTAAAATATATTGATATTAGTCTCACTGTTTTAAAAAGCCTCCGCCTAGTTCGCCTAGGCGTACGCCTAGGCCTAGGCGGTACCTAGGCCGCCTAATTAGCGCCTAGCGCCTGGGCGGTAACTAGACTGCCCACCTAAATTCTGGGAGTGTTTAGGAGAGCATTGTCTGCTTACGTGGACTGCACCCTTTAGGCATTGATCGCGATTTTCTGTGTTGCAGCCTCCACGTCCTCCAACCTCCTTCAAACTCCATTAACCTCCAAATATAAACACCTCCACTACCTCCCCCGACCTTTAACAAAACCTCCTCGACCACCACTTAAATGAAGAGAGAAATCCGCCTAAACATCAGTCCGACACCTAAACTTTCTATAACATTGACATTTACTATCAATTATTATAATAAAAAAAGAAAACCTCCTAGGCTCTAGCTGTCGGGTCCAACGCCTAGGCCTCATAGCGGTTTCTATAGCATTGTTAGTTATTATTTTGGCTATTTAGTATTTAAATATGCATGGTTTAATACATATTTTTATCAATTATTATAATTAAATAATTTTAAAAATAGCCAAACGCCTAGGCGCTAGGCGCTGGCTCAAACGCCTAGTCCGCTTAGCGCCTTCTGTAACATTGATTAGTCTGTCTACTACATTGTCTATTCAAAATCCTTAATCTTAGTTAGTTTTAGACTACCGAAGGTATCTAGTTACCAAAATAACCCCACCCATGGCAACTTAACAATCGGGTTTGAGACCTAGGTTAGAGAAGGAGATTTGGTCAATAGAGAAGCTTCAATGACCTTTTATAGCTTCTAAAAATGGAAAAGAGTCATCGGAGAAGATGAGTTTACTGTGATCAGATCATTGGAGAAGAAGAAATGTGAAGCAGGTTGGACTCTTAACGGGTACATGAGTTTGTGTATGAGGAGTGGGTTTGGGTATAAGGAGGGTATAACTGTCCCTACGATATAAACATAACAGAATATTCTATAGCATTTGTAATCCTATGTAACCTTAAAGACTAATATCAACATATTTCAGCAATTTGAGGGACTAACTGTGAATTTTTACACAGATTATTATTATTACTATTATTATTTTGATGGAGAATGTTTACACAGATTTAAGCGACTAATATCGACAAAAGCCAATACATAAATTGTCATCTCGCTCCTCCCCTTAACCCTTCCTTATCTCTCCCTTACACAACCAAACAAATCAACTGAAAACTGCAGCGCAGCAAACCAGATAAAAACTCCCTCCCATTCCATCACCACCAAGAACAAAAAAATATCTCCCCTCGCCCTTCCCAATTTTTTTTTGACTCTCACCTCCAAACCCTAACCCTAATCCCCATTCCCCGAATCCGCCATGGCCGTCCTCTCCTTCTCCTCCCCGGTCCGCTTCCCCTTCACCTTCTCCCGCCGCCTCTCCCCCTCTCGCCTCCGCCGTAGCTTCCTCGCTTGCTCCGCCGAAACCCTAGTCGCCGCCTCCGGAGAGAAATCGGCGGTGAGTGGCGACCTCAAATCTTGGCTCCATAAAGAAGGGCTGCCTCCTTGCAAGGTCGCGCTCAAAGAGAGGCCCTCTCATGGTGGAAAGCATCGGTCGATCCATTACGTTGCTGCCAGCGAGGATCTCAAGGTGAATTTGGGTTCTTTTAGTTCATTTGGTAGTTGTTGGTTGTTTTCTTGATTTGATGATGGTGAGGATGAGCGTGTTGAGTTTTGGTTGCAGGCGGGTGATGTGGCGTTCTCAGTGCCGAATTCTTTGGTTGTTACATTGGAGAGGGTTTTAGGGAACGAGACAGTTGGTAAGAGATTGATTCTCAATTTATTGTTAGCAGGGCTTGTAATTGGTCTCTGATTATGCATTGACACCAAAATGGTTTTTTCTGTATTGGAAAATTAAATATTAGTATATACCCCTGTTTCTTTTAATGTTTTTGGGTGTTTTACTGTTATCGAAACAATAGATATCCAGTGGACCTAAGCATACTAGTATACCTCGAAGCAAAGGGGCTGTTCTAAATACCTTGAAACATTTGAATTTTGAATCGTGCAGTCGTTCTAGGTCAAGCAAATGTTAAGAGAAAGAAACCAAATCATAAACACTCGGGTTCTCGAACCAGGGTTGTTGAAGCTGGAGGCTTGAAGTAACTAGTGATAGTATTAGTTAAGCATGTTTGATTCAGCTTTTCCTAGTAAAATGACAGAATGAGCAATTTTCTAAAGAATATGACAACCGTAAAACTGTATATGGGTGTGGCAGACGAGGCTGTTGACCACGGTGGAAGCTTTGGTGCTTACCTTCAAAGCTTGGGATTTTGCAGTCACCAATAGGCTTCACTAGGTTGGTTTCTCGGCTTATTCAAGCTGTAATTTCTTTGACCAGGAATTTTGCATCGAAATATAGAGATTAGAGAGTCGGCTGTTAAATTTAGTAATTTAGTTTTGTTGAACCTTTCCCGCCTTTCAATTGTGCTCTCAACCTGATCCTTCTGATACAAAGTGATGAGAAAGGCTTCACACACCCAAAAAAAAAGGGTCAATCCAAGGTTGCAGGAAGAAGTGGGAGACAATTGGCTGTGCTCCATTCTTTTTCTTTCATGGTGAATTTGCAAGTGTATTGCAGCAATCCTCTGGTTGTAACCTAACTAAAACTGATTTGTGTAAAGTTTATAAACCAAATTATTCTTGGTGAACTAAAAAAGCATACCACTACTTATTCAAGTATTCAACTATATATTGTGGCTCTTTGATAAGAATCCTTGAAGGTAATTTCTGGGGAAGGATGGTTGTCAAGCTCTCAAATTGCATGTGAGATATCATGCTTCAACTTGGAGGAAGAATGTAGCGACTATATATTAAATTACCCTTTTGTTAGCTCTAGTATGTAAGGAGTCTTAACACATGTCCTTTAAAGGTTAATATGTGTTGTTGCTGCTCGTGATACATACTGTAGTTTGTGATCTCCATAAGTTATAATATATATGGAAGAGAGATCATGCGTTTCAGACCAATGATCATGTAGTTTCTAAACAAATGTTTACAGTGACATTAATGAGACTACTTGACTAATGATTGGATATATTCAACCCATCATATCATGGTCATAGCGTGTTTATTAATGAGAAGAGCTGGGATGTGATTTGTGGTTTGAGTCCTTTTGTATTTTGTTATGATTTCAGTTTAAGTAACATTTCACCCTTTGTGTGCGTGCACATGCGTGTGTGCATACATTCATGGGTGCTCGTGTGCGCGTGTATTAGGACTAGTTTTTATTTTTTATTTTTTGGATTACTCGTGTTTGATGCGGTCTCTGATAGGACTGAAACCAACTTAAAATCCGTCTCAGGCATTCATGGGTAAGATATAAGTTGATCTGATGGACATGTAGGGATGGATACGGGTTGAAAACCGAACCTCCCTGACCTTAACCTGAACAAGAGAATGTAGGCATTAAGAAACTGAATCTTTCCAGATCCAGCCCAATTCCAATCTTGAACTTAATCTGGACTCAACATATAGTCGATAGGAGTTAATTATGGAAGCGATGACATTCTTAATTTGAGGTGTTCCTTCTTTTTACAATATCCATCGTCAAATTTCCACTTCCTAAAATGAAAGATATGATAAACTAACAGAGACACTAATTGCTCATGATTTCGTTGATAAAAGTTTATATCTCCTATATTATCGGCATATTTTCTTGTTCTATTGCTTATATGGATGTTAATGAAAGTGAAAGATTCATATATGTACTGGAGAAGGCTCATGCATGGAAATGAATCACAGCATAGAAAAGTTAAAGGTAATGCCGAAGTTGCATGGAAATGGATATGGGTACCCGTGCAGGTGTGAGTGCGGGACATGGCAAAATTTGTAAAATGTAGGGTACGGGGACACATATATATATATATATATATATATATATATATATATATATATATATATATATATATATATATATATATATATATATATATATATATATATATATTGAAATTAATGATTTACATGAGATCATTATTATTTCCAGCTTATGATTATTAGAATTAAAATTTCTATCATATTTTTAAGTTTCTTTTATCATGTTGATGATTGTAATTGAAGTTGCTCGTTTTTGAATTAGACACTCAAACGACCCTTTTAAATTATAGTTTTGAACTTGGATATGGACTAAAACAAACACGACTCATGGCTAACAAGTTTCAAGAAATGGATATGAAGCGTAGGATATACTTACAAGTAGTGTATGACAAGCGTTTTAAATTAAAACATATAGCATATAATTGAGTACATGTCTGAATAAATGTATGCATATATCCAAGAAGTGTCCATGAAGTATGGGTACGGGTACGGGTACGTGTCGGACACAGCTTCATGATAGACGTACCGGGGTAACATAGGGTAATGCCTTCTAAGTTCAGTAGTTGCATTGTACAGTGTATCACTTGATCTATGCCTAGCTTTCTTTTTGTGATGCCAGATCCACACGAGGCTTAGTTTTGTATTTGCTTAAGGAGCGACTTAAACTAAACAATGCCAAAAAAACTAATGATAGTTTTTAACAGAAGAAGGATGTCAGTATCACTTTTAGGTTAAACACACTTTACTAAACTAAGATACATAGAAAATAAGTGTCAGACATGGCAAATGTATTTACCATGTTGGAAAAGAGGTACATGCCAAAGTTTCTAGCCAGAAGTTTCCTACATAGCATAGGTTATTCTGGTAAATTCCTCCCAACTAACAAGCAGTACATGAAATTCATCAGATTCTCAAGCAGACATGATATTTCTGACCTTTATGATAAATCCTTACTGAATGGTGAATTACTCAAAAGCCTTTATACCACTATGTTGTGGACATGCACCTAGCTGCAGGCTGTGGCAATAGTATGGTCATAATGTTAAAGAGGGAAAAAGGATAATTGTTACATGCAATGTTTTAAATATCGGCCAATAAACCGATATTATCGACGATTTATCGGTTTTGGGGCCTTCCGCTATGATAAGTTTGATTCTAAATCGATTATCATTTTTGGATGTTTATCGCTGATAATGCGGCGATAAGTGAGTTATCGGCTTATATTGTCGGCTCAAAAATCGAATTATCGGCCTTTGGTTTGAGTTATGATTTCGGGCAATGGGCACCTATTCAATGCACTTTAAACACGACCCAACCCGAGTTTCTACCATTGGTTAGTGATCCTAAACATAATTATTTATATTTTGGTATATTTATATTTCATTAAGTATGGTTAGATTATATTTTAGAATATTATATTATGTATATCACCATCCGGTAATGTCACTCCGATAAATACTACTTATCCCTGATATATTTCCGATATCCGCTATCCGATATGGATTTTGACCTTCCGATAAATCCCCGATAACCGATATTTAAAACCTTGGTTACATGAATCTGCTAATTCAGGTGGCATTTATCTATATACTAAAACAACTGGCTCTACAACTGTAGTAATGCACCGTAGATAACTACAATTCACCTTCTAAAAATTATGATATTGTAGAGAGAAAAAAATCAATGTACAAAGATCATCTTACATTTTAGAGATTTGGGGAAGATATTTTTACACTAACTTTATGACCCTTGAGTTTAGATAGGAGTGTTCTACAAACATGTAGGCGCACAAAAATTTGAGTGGTGGTAAACTGGGTGAGCAAAAAGTTGGTGAATGTTAGGAAAAGAGTATAGGTAATTAAGTTGTTCCGCCAGAGCATTTTAGCTAGAAGAGAACACTCTAAGAGGACAAGCAAATGAATTTGAAATTGGTGATTCGTGTGGCTCACAATGTTATGCTCACTATTCCACTGTTCCATCACGTATGGTTGCCAGCCCTACTCAACAATATTAAATTTAGCAAAAATAAAAAAAATGGAAATGTAAATGGGTAATTTTACCTATAAACCCAAAGTGTTACACCATTTATTTTTAAACCCACCCACATTAAAAAGGAAATTTTTCCAATGAATCTAAAGTTTTACTCCACTTATTTTTAAACCGACCAACTTCAAAAGCACCCTTAGACTTAAAATACTCCAACGAATAATTTTTATATGTACTTTGTATTTCAACAGTTTGTATACAATGTCAGTTGTTATATTTTGTTGCAACTTGCTATATTTTAGTTCTAAGTGGTTGGATATACGGTTATTTTAAACAAATGCTTACAGTGTTTATTTATTCTTTTTTTCACATTAATGTTGCAGCGTCACAATTCATATATGAAATTTTGCCTATAAACCGAAATTTGATAGAGATGGTTGCCTATAAACCATTTTAGATATACTTTGTACTCTAGCAGTTTGGTATATGGTCGTTATATTTTGTTGTAATTTATTGCATTTTTATTTTAAGCTGTTAAATATACAATGTAGTTTTAAACCAAATGCTTAAACCGTGTTGTCGGGGCTTTTTCTACACTAATGTCATGGGCATCACTTGATGCAGATGAGTTTTATTCGTTCATTTAGTTTTAAATACACCTACCTTCAAAAAGAATTCTTTGCCTGTTAACCTAAAATTTTCCAAAATCACTCTTAAATCCAAAATAATCCACCGAATTAATTTTGAACCCACTTTATATTCAACAATATGGTATACATTTGCTATGTCTTATGGTAACATGCTATATTTTTCTAAATGATTATATGTATGGAGTATTTTCAAACTAAATACTTAAACTATCTTTTTTTTTTGACTTTTTTCACACTAATGTATCTGTCGGGTCAATTTTGCTTGTTGTATTATGTTATGATCACAAGTTCCTGTGCATCTGCAAAAAAGACAATGACTGGTTCTTCTGCCAAAGAAACAGGTTTCATTCTAAGAAATGTTAAAACGTGTCTTGTGATAGTTAACTTCTTCTAGATTGTAATAATTAATCTAGTAGTGAAATGTCATGGTTCCGTGCCTGCATGTTTGCTTGCAAAAAAGATTATGACTGGTTTGTCTGCAAAAGAAACAGGCCACATTCTGGGAAATACTAAAACATGTCCTGTGAATCTGTGATAGTAAATTGTGTATAGATTACAATAGTTAATCACGATCTTTGATTTTTTTTTTCCTCACGATCTTTGATTTTTTCCCCATTCTGTCCCTTTTGTTGGAATTGCATATGTGGGTCTTAGGAAAGAAGCTCTTGAACATTCATTTGTTCTGGATTTATTTAATATCTGACTCTTCTGCAATCTCCTTGGGTCATGCAGCGGAACTGTTAACAACCAACAAGCTGTCTGAACTAGCCTGTTTGGCTTTGTATCTCATGTACGAGAAAAAGCAGGGTAAAAAATCGTTTTGGTATCCATTCATCAAGGAACTTGACCGTCAACGGGGACGAGGACAACTAGCTGTGGAATCTCCTCTTCTGTGGTCTGAAGCTGAACTTGCTTATCTCGATGGTAGTCCTACCAAGGTAGGTTCTGTTGTATGGATTTCCTTTTATGTTAAGGTTTTTTTAAAAATGCATGTGGAATCTATCATGTGCTTAATATTCTAACAAATTAACAACTAAGTTATGTTTTACGCAATGATTTAGGCTGAAGTTCTTGAAAGAGGTGAAGGAATAAAGAGAGAATACAATGAATTGGATACAGTCTGGTTTATGGCAGGTTCATTGTTTAAGGTCAATCTCATTCACACATTAGTAATCTTTAACTGTTGCACGCTCGTTTTATCAAAATAGACTCAATATGAAGTTTGTCATATACTTTGCTTCCCCATGTTTCATATCCTTTATTTTCTGTGCAGCAATACCCTTTTGACATACCTACTGAGGCTTTTCCATTTGAGATTTTCAAGCAGGCATTTGTTGCAGTTCAATCATGTGTTGTGCATTTGCAGGTAATTCTGTGATGTTCATTTAAAATGCTATGAAATATAAATTCAGATGGATAGGATATGAATGTCTCTAATGTTCCATAATCAGCTGAAGAAATTTAGAGTTACTAGTATAAGGAGATTTGGTACGTAAATTACTGCCAGTAGGCAGGATCGCCTGAAATGTTATCGTAATTAGGACGAGAGATTTCTCTACATGTCTACAACGTACTTTTCAATTTGATGTATTGCAATCTTGGTAGTTCACAGCATACCTAAGTTTCTTTTATGGTTGAAGAAAAAAATCTTAGCAATGTAAACAGTGGCACTTGTTGGTTGTTTAGGCTTCATATGCCTCTACTTTGTCAACCATCTAAAAAACCAATACTTCTGTTTGTTGGAAATAGAAAGTCAGTCTGGCTAGAAGGTTTGCTTTGGTTCCTTTAGGGCCTCCCCTATTGGCTTACAAGAGCAACTGCAAAGCAATGTTAACTGCAGCCGATGATGCTGTTCAACTTGTGGTTGACCGCCCGTATAAATCTGGAGAGGCAATTGTCGTATGGTATTCTTTTTTCCCCAATTCATATGTTTAGTGAGTATGCTATAATTTTGGATCCTCTTGCCATTGGCAATGCTGTTAGTCAATGTTCTAAAAAATGTCACAGGTGTGGGCCACAACCAAATTCACGGTTGCTCCTGAACTACGGTTTTGTGGATGAAGATAATCCTTATGATCGTCTAGTGATTGAGGTGAAGTCCATACCATGCATTTAATTTTAGGCAAATCTTCACTGTAGGTCCCTAATGTATTAGCCAAATATTATTTGGGTACTTAGCGTTGAAAGTCATCAGAGGTCATAGCGTTTTCTCATCATCAAATTAGATCCTTTTCAAATTTTTCCTATCTCCTGATGTGGCATTTGGACTATTTTTATCTATTCTTTTTGCACATAACCCCCTATAAGTTTTAAAAATTACAAATAACACCTTAAAATTTTTTAAAAATTACAAATAACACCCTATAAGCCGATCACTTGTAGCTTTTAAAATTTTAGGGGATATTGTGATGTTCCAACTAAAAGGTTGTTATTTATTATTTTTAAAACTTTTAGGGTGTTATTTGTAATTTTAAAACTTTTAAGGGTTGGTTGTAATTTTTACCAAACCACTTGTACCTTTGAAAATTTTAGGGGATATTTTGAGAGTAATTTAAAAATTTTACTATAATTTTAAAACTTTCAAGGCGTTATTTATAATTTTAAAACTTATAGGGTTATGTGCAAAAAGGAGAGATAAAAATAGTCCAGTCGGTGCCACATCGAGATAACAAAAATTTGAAAAGGATCTAATTTGATGAGAAAACGTTAGGGACCTCTCTGATGACTTTCAAACGTTAAAGACCCAAATGATATTTGGCTAATACATTAGGGACCTACAGTGAAGATTTGCCTTAATTTTACGTGGGACTTCTATAGCCCGTTCATTAACTTTCTTGCATTGTTACTTGTGATGTAGGCATCCTTAAATATGGATGATCCACAATACCAAGAGAAGAGAATGGCGGTTCAGAGAAATGGAAAGCTTGCTGTTCAAGTTTTTCACGTATGAATTTGTAGTATTTGACTTTGTCATACAGTTGCTTGGCGAGCATTATATTATGCCTCTTTGTGTAGGTGCATGTGGGAAGAGAGAAAGAGGCTGTTCTAGACATGCTGCCTTATCTGCGATTAGGTTATGTCTCAGATCCATCTGAAATGCATTCAGTTATATCTTCACAAGGTCCTATTTGTCCTGTAAGTCGCCTTATCCACTTTGTATTCTTTTTAGTTCTGTAAAGAAGAGTATTTGGTGATGATGTCAAAACTAGCACATGTTTATGTCTAAAAGGAGAGGTCATAAGAGAGATATTATATACTATTATTCTTCTTCTTGTAAGATTTTCCTCCCTGTCAATCTCTACCATTGGACTATAACCAGCATCCTGGGAAACAAATTGGAGTTAGATTGTTTCCTACATAAAGCTCCTTATGTTATATAACACATAAAACACATATTCTGATATATGTTAACTTTCTCATGCTTTTGGCTTTCACAAGGTGGTGTTTAGACACTCTGATGCTTGATTCTTCATTGTAAAAATGATTAGAGCTACGTTTATGTAAATGAGGTAGACTGAAATCCACTTAGTCTGGCAAACTATGATGCACCATACAAATATGTGATAGGATACATGATACTGGTAGCAGGTTCAATAAAGCATACAAAATTAGAAATGGACACTTGCGAATACATCAAAATAAAGTAATATGCATGTGTGTTTATTTGTCCCTGCATACACATATTAATGTTGTTTATTTCCAAAATTTGGGTATTCAAAATAAATTCTCAAGCTATATACATCAATTGTTACCCTTAAAGTTACATTTCTGTGTCAACAAGTAGAAAGCCATAAAGATTCATCTAAAGTTCAAACGGAAATGTGAACCCAATAATTTAAGCAGTTAGAATTCTACCTTTTAGTCTAAAGTACATATTTTCTATATCTGGGACCCATTAACTTTAAGGATACATCAAAAGTATCTGGTATCCTCCTGATGCAAGTTACTGCTCTTGTTTCTGATCTCCTTCCAAGGGGCATCTGCACTTACAGCTGGCAACCTATATTGTGACTCTTAATACATCTTTGTCTTTTATATGCTTAATATGGAAAATTTTGTCCAACTTGAGCAATAAACTGTTGTTGTATGCATGCCGTTGTCCAAACCGGATAATATCTGTCTGTAGATATGTATGCATGGCTTCACGTGTGTGCAAACTGGCAATGGGCAAAGCTTTTACAGATGGTTTACCTACATGTGCACACACTGTTAAACTATTGTTCTCATTTTCCTTTATGATTTATAACATTATGATGAAATTGGTGATTTTTCTATGAAATGACCTATATATGCACCTCTCAGACTATGAAGGAAAGCTAAATATATCATTTTAGATTTCTCCTAATGAGTGGGTGTAGTTCCTTGTCAGTTAACACTGATCGTGATCGGTAAAGTTTAGTCTTTTTGTTAGTCAACAAGGCTTGCTAACTGAAGTTTTTGACTAGGAGATGTGTTAGATGATATTGTATATTCAACTGTTTAGGTGTTTGGGTAATTGGGCGAATATCCATATCCGTTTATGTAACCCTCCTAAGCTCTATTTAAGAGAGGTTAGGGTTAGATGAATAATATCTTTGGCTTTTCAATTTCTCTACATGGTATCAGAGCCGACATCTCGATCCTAAAGAATTTCTCCTCTCTTTCAAGATCTTGGGGCTGCCGAGGGGGTTTTGCCGCAAGCACGACCTCCATGCTTTCCCTTGGCGGCTTCGAAAACCTCGGCTTCAACAACCTCAGTCAAAAACCCTACCCTTTAGAAACCCTTAAAAATACTGCTACTGTTCATCACAGTACTGTCTGCTGATTGCCTTCGACAACTTTAGATCCGATCCGAATCAGATCTACATCATCGGGTTTATATTGCACCTACATTAAATATGCACAACATTGCATCAAATCCATCTTCAGCAGAGCTGTTCAAGAACTTTCTGGTCCGTTCCTTCTATAGATCAATCCAAGATATGTCTAGCGTACCTTCTACAGATTGAGCGCCACTTTGATCACTCAAGCACAAATCTTCAATATTTCCTCACCGACCTACTACCTTAACCGCCTAGGGTTTCTATTGGCTAGCCCGCCTAGGGTTTCTAATGGCTTGCCCGCCTAGGGTTTCTACTGGCATCCCACCTAGGGTTTCTACTGGCTTCCCACCTAGGGTTTCTTCTCGCATTGATATGTCCCTATATTGAGGGTCTTCTATTTCTGGTTGGCTGATTATCTACTTATTAAAAAATAAGGATTTGGTTGTGAACTTTGTCTGACACTATTTTGGGTCTTGACTTATGCTCGAGTTATATCTGGCTAATATGATACTTTTTTGGGTTGCTACTTCGTCAGATCTATTTCCTGCTCAATGGTTACTTCAAATTTCTATTTAAGAGAGGTTAGGGTTAGATGAATAATATCTTTAGCTTCTCTATTTCTCTACAAGATGTATGTTCATCGAGGAGGTGAAATCTTTGTCAATTGATCGTTAGTAGATTATCTACTATTTCCTCTGCTTGCTGTATAACCATTCTTGTTACTTATAGATCAGTATTGCATGATTGCTTCTCTCTGCTACCATGTGAATGCTATGTAGGGAGGAATCCTTTAGTTTACGAGCTCAGATTACTAAGTTTAATTATTCAAATCTTTTTGCATGAGCTCTCCTCCTTAATGATACAGGTGGTACCTTATAATTATGTAGGTACTGTTTGTACTTTTTTCTAAGATGCACATCACATTATATTGTTAATTTCATGTGCATTTTATTAATAATAGGTGAGTCCATGCATGGAGCGAGCTGTTTTGGACCAGCTTGTGGGATATTTTGAGACTCGTCTTGCCGGCTATCCGACAACCTTAAGAAGATGAATCAATGGTAATATTTACTACAATGTTATTCTTTTACTTTCTACATCTGACCAGGTTCCGTAGCTTATTAAGTCAATCGTGTGGTAAATCAGTTGGCAGATTACAGTCTGGACCCAAAGAAACGAGTTGCTACCCAACTTGTAATGATTGAAAAGAAAATGTTAACTGCTTGTCTTCAGGCTACTTTGGAATTCATAAACCAGTTGCCAGATCACTCTGTTTCTCCTTGTCCAGCTCCTTTTGCGCCTGAATTAAAATAAATGGTATATATCTCTCTCTCTCTCACATGCATGCACCCACACATACAAACACCGGCATATACACCCATACAAATATAACAAAGAAAACCACTGACATTCCATCTCTTTCTCTCTCTCAAAATAAAAGACTGATATTGAACTTTACTCACTGGCAGGACCACTTAATCCTGTTACTTCATAGCTATAATCTTGAAAGTCAAGAATGATGCAGCTGCAGTTTTGACTCTGGATTGCAATTCAGCCGCATAATCCAGGTGAGTCTGATGAATGGTGGACGTGAACTGGAATCATTCAATCCGAGCCATGATTACTTTTTTTAGTTTTTTAAATTTACTTTTAGACTTGCTTTCCAAAAAAAATAAAATAATAATAATAATAACTTTTAGGTTTTTCTACAAAATTGCTCTACAGCTAACCAAGTACATACACGGGCGGATCTATTCACACTCTAGGGTGCAGTTGCACCCCTAGGCATTTATGAATTTGCATGTACTGCAAAATTTTACAACCCGCCTGCCAAATATAAAAAGAAAAAATGCACCCCAAAGCGCTAAATAAATTAGTAACAATTTGAATAATTTATTGGAAAGTAAAATCTCATTTTTAATTTCTAGCAAAAAGTTTTATTGAGTGCATTCCCATTACGTATTGTAATTTTGGAATGTTACATTTTTATTTCTAGTTCTAGGTAAATAGACACTTGTTATCCGCCTTTTAAACAAAAAAAAAACACCCACACCCCACAAAGGAAAATTTTCTGGATCTGCCACTGTGCATACAGTGTCTGATTTTACACATGTTCTTGGTTGTCAATGAAAGTTAGATACTTGCTGTTTGAAATAATGTATCTTTGAAACTCGTGCCCTAAATTTAGACATTCATGGGAGGATGCTTGCTATTTAAGTTAATAAACCTGCAGCAAAATCAACTTTCTAGGTATAGTTATATACATTTGCTTCTTAGAAGAATCCATTGAGAATGCAAGCGAGGTTTATGCTAACTCAAAACTTAATGAGGATGCACACCTACCGGAAGACAGTGAAGATTGTTGAACTTAATTGCAGTGTTTAGACTAATAATATGTTCTGTTTTTTGTACAAAATATTTGCTTTTCTTCTTAAATGCTGTTTTAAACATATAGACATACACAAGGAGAGACAAAAAAAGGAACACGAGTTGCTGAGTGCAATATTCTAATCCGTCCCACAAGCCCCTTAATTTCACTTGAAAACAAGAAATGCTTCCAAAAAACGCAGATAAAAAAGAATACTTGAGGTTTTTAGATCATTGTTATCGTTATCATCAGTCATCACCATCATTTTTGTTTTTTGTATCTAAAAACTATTAGCACCATTCAAGAATATAGAACTAGCAGGGTAGCAATTAGGTTGAATTACATGGTAGTCCAATATATATTTCAAGTTTGGTTTTGTAAAATCATATGCTTTAGATTAGACAGTTGTATTAAAAATTGATCAATTTTCTTATTCGATACTGAACAGGTCCATACATTCAGATAATTGTAACTCATATATGGTTGGTTTCAGTTGATCACAACAAAATCTAAATGCATCCATTTGTGGCAAACCTGTGCATGACTGTTAGTGGTATTTTGACTACTAGTGACATGGTTGCAAAACTGTGCATGATTTAGAGTGTCGATCCTTCATTTCTATTGATCAGGGTCGGCATCCTATCAAAGGTTACAATTTTAAATAGGATTGACTCATGGACTCTTGCATCTTCAAGTGTGTGTTTGGATTTCATTGGGGGTGGGGGAATTTAAGGGAAAATAGGGGACAGAAGAGAAGGGAAGGCAAGGCAATTCTCTTGGGAATGCTCCTTAGCCTCCTTAACAAGTAAGCAAGTAAACTACCTTCAGGAAGGGAGGAAAATTCTTTTTATATCCGTTCTAAATAGGACTAGTAAGAGCATAAAACCATACTTCCCTCGGTTCCAACAGTAAGGGGGGATTTCTCTTTTATCATACGGTTTTTCAAAAAAGAATGGACAGATGGGATAGCGCTTTTAACAGCATCCAATCCTCAGATGGCATAATAGGGTTCCCGTCGAATCAGCTCTTACGGTGATCGTATTCGGTGTAAAAGTAAGTGCTGCTTGATAGAAGACCGCTATTGAATTAGCTCTTGTGCGCATGGACAAAGTAGACAACGCGGATTCAGAACGGGACTACCTTTTCTTCTCTTCCTGGTTTAGTGGTATTTGATTGTGCCACACCATGCCCTAGCTTTCCCTCCGAAACTGAATCACGAGCTGGACTCGAAGCAGCCCCTGGGTTCCACCCCACCCCCTTCTCTACCCTTCTCCTTTTCTTTTTCTCTTTTTTTTTGTTTGGGGTGGAGGGATTTCTATTGATTGTAAGGCAGCATAGGGGAATGAGGGGGGACATTTTCGGCTTAAAAGCTTCCCAAACTGGGTGAATAGGTTCCCCTACCTTCCTTTCTCCCATATTCCCCTCTATCCAAACAGGCCCTAAGTGCATGACGTGTTGGCACACTTAAGAGCCATTCATATGTAACTGGTTGGTAATATGAAAGATAAACTACATTTCATAGGCAACTGGTTGGGGATATAGTAGAGAAATACTGAAATATATAGGTATCATTTATAAGAAATGATTGAAGCTTTACAAAGTTGAAAGCAGTAAGATCTGTGAACTTGAAATGGAGACAAAGCACTTTCTACATTTTTCACCTTTGTATAATAATAAATTTTCTGATAAGGGATAAGCTGTCAAATTGCTTGTCCTTTTACATATGTCTGTAATATTACCCTTTCATGTTCACACTTCATTTACCAAAAATAATATTCTCCACAACCTCTTCACGTTATGATCTCTTTTTTTTAGCTTCTGAGATATATCAGTTACATGTCTTTATTTATTCATTCCTGGTGCATTGAAGTCTGAGTTTATCTTGTCTATGGATGGGTCTTATTCTCAGATTATCTTTGCCATATTGCTCATTGCTGGCTGGCTAACCGCATCCGAGTTTCCATCGAGAATCCAGTTAGGTCCTGTACAGCTTTTGTTGTATTCTGATTTGTTCAGGTTGTATTACAAGACAAAGAGTGACACCGAAACAAAATTCTGATGTGTAAATCCTTCTCTCGGTTTTGGCAGTATGCCTCACTTTTTCAGATACTGGAAATGTTGTGGTATAAAGTGTTTTAGTTGTTAAACTCCATCTTGGTTTTCCAATGAAATGTTTGTCTGGTAACTACATTGTGTTTCTATATGGTTAAATGTAAACTATTGACGTTGAATGTTTTTCTTGTGATGTAATTATCCGTCTATAGTCACATGAAATTTTTGTCAGGAATCACAGACTTATGTTTAAGCTAATGGATAAAGTTTAACGTGGTCAGATAGCTGCATTTCCTTTTGCTAGTGGATATGCTGTGGTCAGATAGTTGCATTTCCTTTTGCCAGTGCATATGCTGGGAACCCGATAAAAGCTTGACTTTGCTTGATCTCCCTGTTGCATTGCCTGCGACATTCCCATGACTTTTACTCTGTATGGGTTATAATCATTTCCTCTTTTTTTTTTGATGGTTAATCAAATGCCTTCATTAAGAATAAGATTCACAAATATACAAGGCATAGGATAAATTGTTAGACCAGCACAATTTCCTTGCAAGTTATGGAGAGGTCTAGGCCAAGTGAATTCTCTTCGAGGTCCTACCTTATAACAGAAACATCCCACATGGAGGTTCCAAAAGAAGCTTGATCCATGCAGATGCTCAGTTTACATGAGTTGTTTATCACATATTTTCTACACTTGCTGCTTAATCTTTACAGAATGATGATATGTTGCTAGTGCAAAACTTATTGAGCATGCAACAGTCAATAATCCCGCATAGATCTCAACATATTCATCACATCCATGTTTTGAAAAACCCACAATCTTTCAACCATCATTGTGAAAGACTGAACAATATTCGCTTGTTTTGACGTGCATGTTGTGAACAATATTCTTATGGTCTAGATCTAGAATACACAAAACATGCAAGAAATCAGAAGCAAGTAACGGACTCACAGCATATAAGGTAATAAAATTAAATTTTCAATGAACAAAAACTGAAAAACTAATAATTTATGCAGCACTTTGCTGCATCAAAGCTACCTTGTCCGTGCAATACTCTCCAAGGGATTTTGTTGAAACTATATACCAATCGAAATTTATTACTGATTCTGGGCATCTAATTGGTCAGCGCAAGTTACTTGCAAAAGTACTTGCTGTGAAACTAGGACAGTCCACTTTACTTGATCCAATAGTGCTCTTGCTAGATCCTCCTTCAAATTGATTATCAGTTCTCTATGAATCAGACATTATGCTACTGAGTCTAGATGCAATTTTTGCAGATTTGTAATCATCTCTAAGTTGAATAAACCTGGAATTTTGAGATCTATCAGTATATAAACCATGGCAATTTAATATTTTAAATATTAACAAATATCAAGAAGCAGGAACGTACGTTAAAGCGTCCTTCCGGATGCTTGGGTTTCCTTCGAACAAGGAAGCAAGGCTGTCAGGGGCAACAACAAAGACGTTCGCCGCACTGAAAAAAATATTTATTTAATCACCTCATTTACTCATCTACGAAGTGAAAAATAAACACAATGAAAGAGCATATTTTCTACAACTTACATGCTCAGCAGTTCAAATTTTTCATCAACAGAAGGAGCATTGAAACTGCGAACGAAGTCTCCATACTCGGTAATGTCTCGCTTTATCCTCAGTCCACCACTGCAGATAATCATAGTATTACAGAATAAACCTTACGCTTTAAATTGATGGTGAATCTCATATTATTAATTTTGATTTATTACAGTTGATACATTATTCTAAGCACTACGTTGAAGTAATAAAGAAATATCTACCCTTTTAGACAGCCAAAATTTGGTGGAGAGTGTCCTATTAAATGCCGCAAGTCTAAAGTTACTTTAAAGTTAGTTCCTTAAATCAAGAGTAAAACTAGGAATCAGAGGGAGTAATTTAAAACAACTAATGAGAATTTGGGATCTAGTATCAACTTCAATGACTTTAAGCGACTAATTTGTCTCCATTCACTATTTTCTCCCTTGGTTCGAGAGACTAATTTTAAACTTAACATTTGAGGGACTTAATCGCAATTTCAATGATTTGAGGGACTAATTTCAAAATAGCTTAAGATTTGAAGGACTTAATAGCAATTTTCATGATTTGATAAACTAATTTCAAAATATGAAAAAACTTAAGGACCAACACAAAGAACTACTCAATTATTGTTCGAGCTGCAGTTTGCACTTGGATTACTTAGTTTCTCAAAAGAAAAGGGTTAAGTCTCAGGTTCATAACTCGGGTGACTTGTTTAGGCGAAGAAAAACATCAGGTCATTCGAGTACCCTATAATAAATCAGTTGGGTCACTTGACCCAATTATTAAACAGGTCGGGACCAGGTCAGTGTTAAATGGATCGGGTCAAGTTTGACCCGACCGAGATGACCCGACCCAATCCATTTGCCACCCCTAAGCCAAATACTGTTTTTTTATTTCCAAAAATACATCTCAAGAGACTCAAAGCAATAAGAACGTTGCAAAAGCAGAAATGTATTAATAACATGACATCATATATCTAATCTAATACTAGTCTAAAAGTGTATCCTATGTTCAAAACTTTCTTTTCCTAAAATGTCCTCTAGATTACATCCAAAACACCAAAATGCCCTCATTCAAACTCATTCAAATAGCCAAGTAATCCATTCGTTCGAATATTATAATATTAAATAATAATAATAATAATATTATTATTATTATTATTATATACTGTATATTATATTCTATTCTATTATTATTATATATATTATAATATATACCCTCATCCATATTCTCATTCAAATTATAATAAACTTTTAATTAACATAATAGTATTAATTGGTATTGATATATATATGGTATGTACTGTTATCTTATTATATATCATGATATTATTATATGCATGAGCTACAATGCACAGTTACTAATGGCATGCCCTGCAACCATGTTGTATACCACTTTGGCAAATTTCTATATGTTTGCCTTTTCAAATTCCATAACTAATAGAAAACCTCAAACTCTCGAACCCCCACCTAATTCCCCAGTCCCTCTCTCTCTATCTAATACTATTCTAAAATTGTGTCTAATGTTAAAAAATTTCCCAAAATGCCCTCCAGATACCAAAATGCCCTCATTCAAACTGTCACTCAAATAGCCAAGTCATTTGTTCATCCAAATATTTTAATATTAATTATTATTATATATTGTATATTATATATTATATTCTATTATTACTATTATATATTATAATATCGTCATCCAAATTCCATTCAAATTCTAATTAATATAACAGTGTTAATTAGTATTGATATACATGGTATGTACTATGTTATTTTATTATACATCATGAAGTTATTATATATACTGAGCTACAGTGCACATTTACTAATGGCAAGCCTTGCAACCACGTTGTATATGTTTGGAAAATTTCTATACGCTTGCGTTTTCAAATTCCATAAAACTAATAAAAAACCTCAAAACTCTGAAACACCCATCTATTCCACAGCCTCTCCCTGCCTCCCTCTACATTCCATTAATTGTCGCCCCCTCAACTCCCTCTGCTTAAAATTCATTATTATCATTTAGTGGCTTAATATTCCACAGCCTCATCACTTGAAAGCATAATTGAAGTGTGCGCTTCGCGCTTCATAAAGTACTTTTCTTTGGGAGCACACGCTTTAGACAAGATAGGAGGATATAAAAAGATTTTTGACTAACATTAAAATGCCCCTATGTATTTTCAATATGATCATGTAAGTGTAATAAAAAGATATATGTTATGCATGTAGCCTAGTTTACTATGATTCGTTTCTATACTTTCAAATATTTAATTCTTATTTACTAATCAGAATATGAATGTATATATTTGTAAATTATTATACCACCATATATTATATGTTCATAATTTTTACAAATTTAAAATTAAAATACTTAAAACTCATGAAACTTACGTCTCATACTATGAAGCTTATGCCTCGCTTCACCAAAAGGTCTAGCATTTTGCCTTGTGCTTCCGATTTTTTAAACATTGGTAGAAATTATTAAATAAAGAATATCAAATGAAGACTATTAAGTGAAAGCTATTAATTGTGCCAAAGCTTATAAAACGAGTCTAAATCCGTACCACTCAGTCAGAGTAATGATAATTGGGCAATATTAAACTTTGGTTATGAGCATGATAATTATCAGGTTTGGGTTTTTTGTCTGTACTTGCTAACAACTAAGCTCCATCAGGCAAAATATAAAAAGAACAACTATCAAATGATCATCTTTATTAATAAAATAGTTTGGACATATAACATAATATTTTTTTGGCAAATTATTTTACATAATAATATTATAAAGTGCTTCATTGACCTTATAGTTAAAAGTGATCTCTTTGTTAAAACACATTCTCAACCATTATGCATGACTCCAAATAATTTTAACCCATGAAATAAATTGATTATATTTTGATAACCCCCATTAACACATTAATTCCCTCTCAAACCCTTTCAAATTCTAATACCTCTGTATGCATAATGCACGTGCATTGGGCATAGGTACACTCTAGGCAAGATGCGTTGACAAATTATTACAAGATTTTCTTTCTATTACAATGTAACCCCTAAAATATTTATATGTAGACTTACAATTCCATATATAATATAAAGTTATGTACAACATAATAAAAATAAAATAAATAAATAAAAAAGTACATCAATAAAATATATTCGATACAATTAGGATTCTACAGAGGCATCCCTAGTAGTAAATTCCTCGAAGTATAGGATATGAATGCACAATGACATGCATGTGTTGCAAAACACAAAAAGGCACTTGAAGCTTCAGAGATTCACTTCCAATGACAACGAAGAAAGCAGCAAGAAAGAGTAGTTTACAAAGGCTACTTTCTAAATCTTCCCCTATAAGATCTGTTGTCTTGGGTGGTTGGTGAATTCATATAGATTTTGGTTGGTTTTTTTTTTTTGCTTTTGCTGGGCATGTCAACAGCTCTGTTTCTTGCCTTTTTCATTTTTTGATTTGGGTTTGGTTTCTATTTCTCATAATCTTACGTAGGATCTAAGTCCCTATGTACATCAATGTTGTACGGTGAATGACGACTATGCCCGCTCGTCACCCTCATGGATTTACATATTGGGAAGTAGCTTCTTCAGTTATGGGTTTGGAGAGTTACATAGCTAAACCTTTGTAAACTCCTTGTATATATGGCTTTCTAATATATTTTGAATAGCGCACCTTACCCTATTTTTACCTAAATTTTTTTTTGACATGCATGTGCTTTTACGCATGTATCCCTATAGAAGATATGTATAAAGTTTAGAAATATCTTGGAGATATAGGCTTAGGATAGTTAACTAAATTATTTAATAAGATTATCGAGAGAAAGAGGATGCTCAATGAGTGGAGGATTAATACTTTGATACTGACATACAAGAATAAATGAGATATACAAAGTTGCTCAAATTATCGTGGTATAAACTCATGAGTCATACTATGAAACTTTGGGAGAGAGTAATTGAGCAAAGACTAAGAAAGGAGACAAGTGTATATGAAAATCAATTTGGGTTTATGCCCAGGAGGTCAACTATGGAACCTATACATATTTTGAGACGGTTGATGGAGAGATATAGAGAGAAGAGAAAGGATCTACATATGATTTTCATAGATCTAGAAAAGCTTATGATAGAGTGTCTAGAGAGGTAATGTTGTGGGTTTTAAAAAAGAAACATGCATCTAACATATATATTAATGTGATTAAAGATATGTATGATAAAATAACAACTAGAGTAAGAACTAATGAAGGAGAGACTGAACTGTTTCCTATAACCATAGGTTTACAATATGGGTTAGCCTTAAGTCCTTATCTTTTTACATTAGTTATTGACCAACTTACTAGGCACATTCAGGATGAAATCCCATGGTGTATGTTATTCGCGGATGATATAATTTTAGTTGACGAATCTAGAAGAGGTATAATTTCTAAAGTAGAAATGTGGAGACAAGCTCTTGAATCTAAAGGTTTTAGAATTAATAGAACAAAAATAGAATATATGCAGTGTATTTTTAGTAAAACTAACTAAAGAAAAGAGCCTATAGTACATATTGATGGTCAAGAAATATCTAAAACTAATCATTTTCGATATTTAGGATCAATCATTCGGCATGATGGTGAGATTGAGGATGATGTTGTCCGTCGAATCAAATCGGGATGGTTGAAATGGAGGAGTGCTTCGGGAGTATTATGTGATCATAGAATACCAATGAAACTAAAAAAAAAATATAGAACAGTTATAAGACCAACAATGCTTTACGGGTCGAGTGTTGGGCAATTAAAAAATGTGCAAAAAATGAGTGTAGCAGAAATGAGAATGTTGCAATAGTCTTGTGGGTATACATTAAAAGATAGGATAAGAAATGAGTGCATCCGTAGTAAATTAGAGGTTGTTCCTATTGAGGATAAAATGAGAGAATCGACTAAGATGATTTGGTCATATACAACGGAGACCTCTTAGTACACCGGTTAGGAAAAATAATAGTATTATAGTTAATGGGGCTAGGAAATGTAGAGGTACACCTAAAAGAACTTGGTTGGAAGCAATTAACAAGGATATGATTATGTTTAACTTAACGGAGATATCCTCTAATAGAATGGAATGGAAGAATACGATTCATGTAGCCGACCCTAAACATTTGGGATAAAACTTTTCTTGTTGTATGTGCTTTTACACACGTGTTAACACATATGTAGTCTTAAATAGGATATATAGTTTTAATAATATTGATGGTTATGAGTAAAAAAATTATATATAGGAATAAAAATATAGAGGAATAAAATACCTAAATGCTTTGCCTCTTTTCACACCACATCCCCAATCAACATTGGTTGTAGAATTGTAGGTTGAAGATGATGATTATGAATTTTTAGTATAGATATGCATATATTGATATTTGTATTCATATATGATATGATACATATCATATTCGCCGTAAATGAATACAAATATTGATAAGACTACAAATATAGGTTTAGTTATCTGTAAAATATCTTGGTACAAACGCAAAGATCTAGATATTTGAATTGACAAAACTGTTAGAACTATTTAAGCATGAAATTAGTGAATCCAAAGCTAATTTTCATAATTTTAGATATCTAACTCTAAGTTTGTAGACATTTTAAACGCATTAATGAAATATGATTTGAGAAATTTTATTTTGTTTTGACACGCTTGTATATATACCATATATAAAAGAGCAGCCTTATTTAGCATCCCTTTGAACCTGAAATTTTCCTTTGAAACCCAAAATAACCAACAAAGATAGATGTTTGAGCCTAAAAGGCCAACATGAAGGCAAGAACCTTTCTAGAGATTTAACTGTTACTTGAATTAGGTGTTCGCGATGATAAAAGGAGCCATTTTAATTCCTTCGTCAGCTGATATCAGACTAATAAAATCTTTAAAATTGTGCAGCTCATCTTTTATGCATGGGCCCAAAAGATATTATCATTCCATCTCTTAATATGGCCCAAAATGGGCCCAAAAAGAATTCCGGTTATATACTCCCAGCTGCCTCCATCACAATTTCCTCTCGGCGATTTTTTTTGCTCAGATTTGGGTTTTTTCAGCAACAAATATAATTTTGTATGAATTTCCTAAGGATTTTTAAGTCCCTCTTCTCTTCCCCCTCTCTCACCCTCGAGTTCTTTGGATTCAAATTTTAATTTGTTTTAAAATTGCCCCTAGCCCATTGATGGAAATTATTAAGGAAACTATAGGAAGATAAAGTTATGAGTTTAGTATCTCTAAAAGAAAGTTTGCTTCTTGCTCTAAAGGGCTGTTTTGTTGTGTTTGGAAGAGTGGGCTACCTTGTTTTATGCTCTCATTGGATGATGACCGTAGTGATTTATACCTACCTTATCCTCAAAAAGTTGAGGATAAGTCTTCGGATTATGTGTACTTATTTCGTTCGATAAACTCTAAAAACCATCATAATAAATACATCAAGTGTTATTGCAACATAATGGTATCAAGTTCTTTATTTCTAGATTCTAGCATGTCCAAACTAATCTTGAGCTATGTACACTATGAACAGATTGCCCACACCAGTATTGTCAATAAGAAAAAAAAAGCCTTCTCTCTACAAGCTCGGAAGAGCAATATATGGGTTAAAGCAATCACCTCGTGCTTGGTACAATGCTTTTGAGCAGGTTTTAGATTTAACAAGACTATTAAGTGAATGCTGTTAATTGTGCCAAAGCCTATAAGTTTGCATTTTCAAATTCCACAAAACTAATAAAAAACCTCAATCTCTCAAACCCCATCTAATTCCACAACCCCTCTTTTTCTCTCTCTACATTTCATTAATTATCGTCCCTCAACTCCCCCTTAGGCAAAATTCAAGATCAGCACGTTGCCCCTAAAATCCGCCCATCTCTATCCAATTATTAAATTCTCTTTAGGTCTCATATTAATGATGATGAATAACTTCAAATCTTTCTCATAACTCCCAATTAAATATCCATCAGTTTCATAGCCTCCATTAATCATCTTTAAGATTCCCATTAAAAAATTTTAAATTGTACCCTTTCAAATCCCTATCACATAATGTAACCTCTCTTCAATCATTCTCCTATATAATATCACCCTCTCAAAACTCCCAGTAGCAACAAAGCAAACCCATCAAACAATCTCACGCTCTTAAATTCCGAAATTTACCTTTCAATGAATGATTGACATTTCCATACATTTGTTTTCGATTTGATATTGAAATGTTGTTGATTATGATCTTTAATTTAGTTGTTGAGGTTGTTTGCATTCACTTTGAATTGAAATTATTGGGCATGTCTATGTGATGGTCTCAAAAGGATGGATGATTATGGCGGTTGAAAAAAGGGGCAAGTACTTTATTGTGGATTTATTTATCTATATCTATGTGTAATAACCAAAATTTTTGCATGCAAAATAATTTATATGTTTGAATATGCAATATTTCTTATGAAAAGGCCCATAGGTATGTTCCACAAAGGGCCTAATTAGTGTCCAAGCTCAACCTAAAAAAGCCCACAAATCTATAATTTAAAATCTATTAAAGATCCTAACGATGTCTCCACCATCTCCCGTGATTTCTTCTCACGGATGAATCATGGGATTATTCTGCAAATATCTGGAACTATCAACACCCACGAAGCACAGAAACTTTTGGAAAGGAAAGAAAATTTCTAAAGATAAGATAAGATATAACTAAACCTATCTCTTTATAACCAAACCGACTAATGAAAATCCCTCAATCCTAGGGATATCCTAATCAAACCTTCCCCTTAAAACAAATCCTCTCTCCTCTATCGTTCCTTACCCAAATCCTATAGAAAAAGAGAAAAAAGAGAGAGAACGATGTTAGGTGCTTGAAAAGGAACGTATAGGAATTTCCAATTTTAAATTTCTCATTTTTGAGGCAAGAATCTTTTTAACTTATTTATATTTTTGTTTTGCTAAAATAGATATCACATTATGAGATTAGAGTTTATAGATAAAATTGACTGTAGCCTTGTGTAACGTGACATCATCATATTATATATAATGACTTTGTGATTTGTATCTTTTGTTGGCTAGATAACTAGAGTTAATTAATGTTCCTGCTCCAAACTATTTACGGTTTAGACATACCTGAAACTTCCATGCATAATACACAGTTACACCAATCATATATATAAGTGTTTGCATGGATAAACTTTAGTGTCATGCGATTCATGGACTTACTTTTGTGTTCTCAATATTTTATCTGAAGTCAATGTAGTGTAGA
Source organism: Asparagus setaceus (assembly GCA_012295165.1). NCBI lineage: Eukaryota > Viridiplantae > Streptophyta > Magnoliopsida > Asparagales > Asparagaceae > Asparagus > Asparagus setaceus. The sequence continues at coordinate 12,217,638 of CM022710.1, forward strand.
ATTTTGCCTTCCTCTCTTCATATAAATATCCTCTCTTCATATAAATATCATTTGTGTACCTGTATCTATTCATCTATTATGGAAACATATCTTTTATGAATGATCCTTGTTTGAACTCTCTTTGAGTATCTTTGGTGTGGTGTTGTATCCTCCAAATTATAGCCTCATAAAACCTTTGGTTCATAAACTCAACTGATACTTTTCTTCAATAAATTACTATAAATGCTTTATATGCTAAATATTTTCTTATAAACTCTTGGCTAAGTATATAACAAAAATAAAAATCCTGCTGTTAAATGCAATCTATAAATTTAATTGACCTATAAGTTAGCATTTTTATATCATTCTATACTGTTTTCTCTAAAATTAAACATATAGAACAATATCATTTAGACCTTAAAAATATTTTTAGTTTTAGATAATGATATGTTTTTAACAAGAAAATAACTTTCTTTTAAATGTAATTTTTCATAGATTTAAGCTACCAAGTTAGCAAAGCATCTTTCATTAGGGTTCGAATAGTTTCCTAACTAAATCAAATTTTGTTCTAACTTATCCATTTTTCCTAATAATAATATTGTTATCATTTAATTTATTTTCGACCAGAGAGTTTGTACAAATAGATACTATCTGTTTTCAAAATCTTTTAACAATCAAACTACTATTTTTGTTTATGAAATTTACACTAACAATCAATAAATACTATTTATATATTTTTTCTGTAGTATCATATTCAAAAGAAGCCCTTGGAATAGTGGTTAGTAAACTTGTCTATTATCACACTAGTCATAGGTTTGAATCCCGTATGGGTTGCTATCTTTTTGTACCAGTTAGCAACCAGACCTATATTGGTTGCTATCTTGTCAAATCAAATTCAGTTGACCTTAAAACCCTTTCAACTGTCACATTTTTATTATTCCCTAAATAAAATTAGATCATGTGATGTGATTGATCACCTAGTGATATCCAATAGGACCGACTGTGCATGAAGACGTCTCTCGTCAAAAATATAATTCGTAAGCGTGCTATCATAGCATGGTTACATCCTTGACATCGATATCTCGGTGTGAGGTTTTTCTTGGTTATTATTATTATAGCATCGACTAGACGATGCACCTCTCTTGATTACACATGTTCTGGACCATGACTATTTTTCATAGTTTTACGGAAATCGTTCTACGGCAATTTCATGGTTAGTGCATAACATTTCATGCACAGTCTCTTTAATAAACTAATAAACATGGGGTTTAATAAAGAGGAATTGGATGGTGAATATTAAGTCTATATAAGCGAATTTATGCATATACCTGATATTCAGAATTATATATATACAAGGATAAGGGCCACTACTTGACTTGAAGCCGTGTTCCAGGGACGTGTTACGGAAAAACCGACTTATATACATGGAAATATTCTCCTCTAATTAAAAAACAAATAATGAATAATATGCTTGTGTGATTTATAGTAGTGACTAAGTTATCATTTGTAGTTAATATCTTCCATTTAGTCACATTTAATCTTATTGTAGTGCTTGCATGTTTAAAATACAACTCTAAGATAGCAATCCCATGCTTTTATTCTTTAAACATTATCTCTTATATCTATCACATACACATACACCTGCATGTGCACCTTTTCTTCATCTTACATGCTTGCTGGGAGTTTTCTAACTCTCCTGGGGGTTGTCTACCCAGACTTGGGGATTGTTCTTTTTTGCATGATCGAGAGTATTTTGAGGAGCAAGACTAGCGACAGTGATCACCTTTCATAGCTATTAGTCTCTTCAGCTTTAGTCCTTAGGTAGTTTATGTGTTTCAGACTTTTTTTTGAGCCACATGTAACATTTTCAGATGATCGTGTCTTATTCTTTTTCCATTTTGGATAGATGTAGCTGGACCATTTGTTTCTGGAGATCTCCTTTATTGATGACTACATATTTCCTTTGTTTATGTTAGTTACATGCTCTGTTGTATAGTTTCTTGTTATATCTGTGAACAGGATGATCTCGAAACGTGAATGTGACTGTAAGGTCACATTGTCAGCCGAGTCACATTCTAACTTATACACATTTTGGAACTGGGGCGTAACACTATGTCTTATCATTGGATTTAAATTTCCAGTAATAAATATGTAGCACTCTGGGGCAAAGCCATCTAGGGCCCACCACGGCCCTGGCTCCCCAGGATATTAAAAAAATAATAGGTAGTGGTGTGTAGTAATTATTTAAACTCTAGGGGTTAAAATGAAAAATCCTCTTAACATATTCATATATGCATCATAGATGAAGATTTTACATGCTTTGGTCTACATAAGCACATTCACATATGTTTTTATACTAAAATAAAAATGACATTTTTCTCTTAAAAATTTAGAATAAAGTCTGTTTATCGAAGTTTGATGCATGAACAAAATCTAGCACAACAGACCCTTTAGACGCTAAGCTTTTAGCTCAATGAAGTATCATTGGAGAGATATTAGAACTTCTCAGACTCAATTTTTATCCCAATTAAAACAAACACATTGTTTCTTTTCTTCTTCTTAAACTCAATTTTTGAAGTCAAATCTGAATATCTCCTATGAGCTTCTAATTTGCCATGGCATGCATTTTGGTCAAAAGTTGAGATTCTCATCATCTACATGATTATCATCGACAAGTTATTTTCATTTAATGTTTCTTTAGCCAAAATAGTATCAGAACTGAAATGTGTATAAGTTATTAATATTTTTGCATTTCAAATAGAATAGCTAAATCAATTTCAATTTTCATGTAGTTTCAAGATATGATTTAGAATTGTAAAATGTTTAGATTTCATGTAGTTGTTGTGTTTAATAGTAAAATTGTTACAAAAATTACAATTTGTAGTTTGTGATTACAGGAAACCAACTACAATAGATATATCTTTTAAAAATCTTTATAAGATTGAAGTATGTTGATTCAATGATGGATGAATATATTGAAAAAATAATTAGTATTCATGAAAATATTTTTTTTGAAAAGCCTCTATTCTAGTTCTTCTTTCACCTAATTATATATATATATATATATATATGAAAAATTTGTTACATAATGTCATGTTTGATCACTTTTGGTTTGATGTATAATATGATATTTGTATTCAGCCCCTCCTTAAAATCAATCCTGGCTCTACCACTGGCTGAACTAGTGAAATAAGAAGCTGTCAGAGCAGCAGACTTCGTGAAATGTACAGACTGAAATTCTTTAAAGACTTCTGTTGAAGATGCCTCCTGTAATGTTTACCTTTGGGTTGTTCATGTCAAGTAAATAAAGTTTAATTCTATGATTCTATCCAAGTTCAGTCAATTGCATAGCTAGGAAATTGTTAATGTGCTTTATATGTATTTTTATATGTTGTTTGCATCAAAGTAGAACTGAAATATGAAACCGATATTACATAAAAATGCATTCACTTTATTCATGTTTATTCAGTACATCTCATTGGGTTTAGTTCCTAAAAGCAATATAACTTTTCTTTTTATGAGCATAAATGTAAAACCCTAAGCTACAAGAGTGTGCAATAACGGGTTACTATAGAGTCTAAAATGCATATAAGCATATTTTATAGTTTATGAAAATTCAAACAAGTTATGAGTATAACAAGAGAGCTAATGAGAACCTTCCCGATATGCAACTCATTTGATATTCGCTTTGTGCATTGAGTCTCTTTTATGTCTTCTATAGAGAATGCGACATAAATTCATATATCTAAAAGAAAGTATAAATACATATGAACTTTGTATTGATATTTAGAATTGATAATACGTGTTCGTGAAATAATTTAAGGGAAGAATTTTTTAATGTTGGAACACCCTTCTGAGTTGCAATCACTTCGCTATAAGTTTAAGAAATTATTTTATTTAATTCAAAGAAGAATTTCCTTCTCATCATATCTCTTCTGTTCCTATTACTTGGCTTTTTAATGTATATCATCTAAAATTACTATTTTGCTTAATTATTTAAAGTTATCACAATTTAAAAATTGTAATAATAAAAAGTCTAAATCCCCAGAAAGTGGTGCATAAGAAAATTCCTAGTGATTGCAATGACCAAATACTTTTAAAAATCATTAAGCTTTATCTCTCAATCCAATTTAGACTTGAATTTTGCAATTTCTTTTTATTTGTAAAAAACTATATTTTAAATTTAATGTTAGCCTTTAGCTTCAAAAGTTTACAAATTTTTTAGATCATGATTATCCAAATTGCTCATGTATATTAAAGGTTCCTTTTCTTCTAATATTTTTACTAAGTTAAAATATACAAGTTTAAAGTATATATATACCTGGGAATTTAATATTTCATACCATGATAATTTTACATTAAAAATCTACCCATTATAGTAATATTATGTGATGGTTTAATAGATGACCTAAAATACACCCAAAAAATTTAAAAATAGAGCACATCTCAAGACTAATAACTAAGAATTTATATTTAAAATTATACAAAACATACCTTAGAACAATTGTTTGAAAATTTTGTTAAACAACTAACATAATAAAAAGAAAAAAGGAGAAATAGAAAAGCTCCACAAAAAGTTCATTAATATCTTTCTTTTTCTTTCTTAAATATTTTGGATGGTATCAATAGACAATATCCATTGTTAGAAAATGTGATAAGTATGTCTACATGCAACACACGCATACACTATCCTAGTTTTTGCTAAGTACCCTATCGTTCAAATATATATTATAGATAATGTTAAATTTCCAAGTTTAGTTCACAAGGGAAAACTAGAGTAGTAATCCAATTATAGGTTCAGGTTTATTGAAACTTTTGCAGCCTACATTTCATATATGTATAACATGTAAGGATATAACAGCTGTTACCTTGGACTAAAGGTGAACTTCTGCCAATGATTGAGCAATCCTTTGTGCAAGCGATTTCCCTAAAGTTATCATGAAATTACCAAAAATGAAAAATAGCAGGAAAATTAGTTATGCACTTATCAGGTACACCTGCTTGAAATGCAGAACACGATATAAAAATTAAACAATAATTTAAAACAAAAGTAAAAATTGAGGAGATTGCTAAGGAAGATAACAATGACAATATAAACTTCCATTTGTCACAACAAATAAGCACCAAAGCCCATGATTGCTTACTGAAACATAAAAGATATAAGCATATCAACTGGAACACAGCACATTGAGAAACTATTATACCAGCTTCTAAGACTGTCATAACAAGTTGTTTGAGAAACTTCAGTGCGGTGTGTTGGAAAAGAATAGATGAAGATAGAACAATTTTTCTGCATTATGTTCATCATTAGAGATGAGAAAATCTCCATAGAAATCCTTCTTCATATATCTAACAACCAACTTCCTAGTCCACAAGAATCTGAGATGTTTCTTTGTTTTGCATACCTCAAATTGCCTGAGGCCCTAAAGAATGATCTACGTATAATTGCTGCTCATCTAGCCTTCTATTCCTATAAAAGCACTTCTCTTTTGAGAGTCCTCTGGGAAATTAATTTGCTGCGAACTCATGGCACCAAGTTCACAACCAAAAATTCTAACCAAACTCTAATGAATCTATTTAACAGGAGTTGTAATCATAATCAATCCCATATTTCTTAGCTGATTCTTTCACATATTCCTCGACGTGTCTAGCGTTTTTTGGTTCAGGTTGAAGGTAGGGATCAGCTTTAGTTCATGAACTACGCATGAGGGTTTTTATGACAACTTAGTCGCTATGGTTAATGGTCTCTATTAAGGAATATATAATGGAGATCTATAATGTTATAGTTATATTAGGAATAATATATTAGGAGTATAAATTAGAGATTTGGTGATTGAGAGATATTAGGAATGTAACTAAGAGAATAATTGTGATTAGATAATTGTATTTAGTCCCACATTGACTACACAATAAACTTCTTGTTATTGTATCCCTATATATAGTAGTTATAGCTTTTGAAATATGAATGAGAATCTATAATTTTTATTATTTAACATGGTATCAGAGCCACGCAAATCCTAGCCTCTACAAAACCCTAAATCTTCTCAAACCCTAGCCCTCCAGTCCCTCACCATCAAACTTCTCCCTTTGCCTTACAACCTCCCTTCTTCCCTATGACTAGTCACCGTGAACAGGAGGTGGTGACCGTTCACGTGAATAGTATCGCGATAACAGTTCATTTGAACAGTGTCGCAGTGACTGTTTACAGTGAACAGTACCACCGATTCTGGATCCGTCCTGCTTTCGATGGCCTTGTTGATGATCAGGATTACCATTATTGATAGCAGTAGTCATCCTCGATGTATATGTTTTCGCCACCGCCTGTGCCGCCTCGATTTCCCTTTGTTTCACCGCCTACTCAACATGTGGACATCACCGCCACCACCGCTTGTATTCTAGAAATCTTGACCACCGATAAAGAGTTTGTTTTGTTGATCCATGAAGATGATCGTTTGTTTGGTTGATCCTTGAAGATGATCATTTATTTGGCAGATCCCTAAAGAAGGATCATTTGTTAGATCCCGAGGAGGATTATTTGTTTCTTGAGGATGATCATTTGTTTGGTGGATCCCTAGAGAGGATCGTTTGCTTGGTGGATCCCTGGTGCAGATCGTTTGTTTGGTAGTTCCTAGAGAGGATCATTTCGTTTGGCCAATCTGTGAAGAAGATCGAGGTATCACATTTGGTGATTTTGGTTGAGGTTATTCATGGTGGAAGACATTCAAGTAGAAGACTAGAAGATGAAGACAACTACGATGAGAAAAGTCACACAAAAGATTTCAGCATTTTAAGTCGTGTTATAAATTGGAGTGAGTACATCTTGTTTGTAATAAGCTGGACATGTATATCATACATGCTCCAGCTTAAGAAGGAATGTTAAGGAATATATTACGGAGATGTATAATGTTATAGTTATAGTAGGAATAATATATTAGGAGTATAAATTAGAGATTTGGTGATTGAGAGATATTAGGAATGTAACTAAGAGAATAATTGTGATTAGGCAATTGTGTTTAGTCCCACATTGACAACACAATAAACTTCTTGTTATTGTATCTCTGTATAAAGGGAAGTAGTTGTAGCTTTTAAAATATGAATGAGAATCTACAATCTTCTATTGTTTAACATAAACTTATATTTTCTAATAAGCTAATTATGTAGCAGTCTCGTCTTACCCACCAGCCTAAAAAAAAAGGTCAATTTGACCTTTAGGACATGTTTGGGCACTGGAAACTAAATGGGAAGTGGTACCATGCAATAGTTTGCCAGTAACAATGTATGAAAGCAAGTGATATATCACTAGCAATGCTGATTATAACAGAAGCACAGACCAACAAACTTACAATTAAGGTTAATGATTGCACGCACTTCATGATCAAATGAGTGAAACTGTGCCATTGTTTGTATAAAACAAGAATAAGTCAAAAATTATGTGTGAACTTACCATTTCACTCAGAAATGACTGTTTGTTGAGACCCTCAAGAGCAGTGAATGCAACTTCTAGCACACGAGAAAGGTAGGCTACAACTCTGAAGATAATGAAAGAAACTTTAATCATGTAGTAACCTTTACTTATTTGGTAAATGATAATATACCCTGAACATACCTTATGCACGCATTTGTTGGTCGATGGTCCGGGGCAATTCCATCATCAGGCGACCTATAATCTGTAGCCTTCTGCTCTGTTGACAGCAATCTCTCCACCTGCATGAGGTTAATTATAAGACCAAAAAACATGTGGATGATTCCAAAGTATAAATATAAGCAGAAGACCATTTTATCATCTTTGATTTTTTTTTTAAATCATGTTTGTGCCTACCTCATGCATGATTTTTTTTAAATCATGTTTGATCTTTGTAAAGCATCTCCACCATACTCGAGTAATTTAGTCTGTCTGAAGTCTGAACCCCCTCCATAAATAATCATGCTCCAAATGGTTTTTCTTTATGAAAGAGAGACAGATACTGTGCTTTTCTTTTCTTTTTTCTGTTCATGGAATGCAGTGTTTGTAGTTCATGAGTTTCTGCATTATTACTTTGTTGATGTTGGTTATGTCAGTGCGCTATAATGTATATTTTGTCATGTTCCCCTTTTTTCTTTGTTGATGTCTCTGATTTGTTGCGTACTATTCATTTTTCATTTTTTGTTTACTTTTACCATAAAAAGTTTATGATTTCTCCACCTCAGCTGCTCTGACCAGTTTATTTATCCAGGTTAGGTCAATTGGCAATTTGGATGCAGTACAGTCTGGTTCAATTTGCAAAAGCTGACCCATTTAACTATTATTAAGGTCCAGTCAAAATTGACCCATTTGCCAGCCCTAGTCATGGATCCATAAGTATCATAGCACATAGAAATATCTGCAATAAAGGAAGCAATTATTTTATATCACAAATTACTATAACTGACACATCTACTCATTTGAAAATGCACATTTGAATTCAGTATTGCTGGCAGCACATAAGTTTTGCATATATAGACCTTTGTAGTCATCGTTGTTGTAGTAGAATAAAACATTTTCAACACAAAACTGGAAAAAAGCATCAAATGCAAGACTTCTTCATGAAGCATATATAGAGAACTAGCTATTAGACCATCAGCTTGGCTCGGTCATTGCAGTGCAGTGCAGAGCACCCTTGCCATGGTCAGGTTACATAACAACAATATTTCACTATGCCAAGATGGTTTCATTTTGTTATATACCATTCAATGCTGCATTTGGTATTCTCAGGACTGTTGTCATGTTGAGATGAATAAAACAATTCTGTTAAGGATGTGAAAGAAGTTACAGATCCATACCTCAGCCATCACAGTATCAATACATTGGAGTAGACCCTTATGGGCAGCAATCTCAACCCTAGACACAGCTGTGCCCATCTCTTCACATGATGCTGCATGAGCACCATCAACAGGAAGCAGGAGCCGAGTAATAGTATTTGAAAAATACTGCAAGAGTACAATATCTGTGCTTAGAACTAAAATGCACGTGTAATAAGCACTCGAGGGAAATGTCTTACTTGTTGAAGTATTGCCACACTACTGGCAGACCGTTGAACAGCAATCATAAAAGATCTGAAACTACTTTCACCAGCAGCAGCAGCCGCCTCTGCCTGCAAACCAATAATTTTCACTTGTATAATAACACTTCCGAAATTAATACTTCATGCAGGGAAGTGAATTAGTGATTTTTTTTTCCTAATTACTAATGAATGATTTTGTCAGTAGGTACATAATATGTCAACAGGGCAAAGAAAATAAATATGGAAGTAGATTTAACATACAGCAGAAGCTGCAGCAGCAGCAACCCTTCTACTGACGCTGGTGCCTATCATGAATCTATCTCTCAAAGCTGCAGCTTCATTCAAACTCTCTCTGGCCCGTTCAAGCCCTTCAGTCAAATATTGCCTCATCTGTAGATGTTTCAGCAAAGAACTTAAAACAAGAATTGCAGTTACAGCCTCTAATGCGAATGATATAAACCAAACTTACTTGATCAAGTAAGCAAGTGAATACTGATTTCACGTTAGCTGCAAGAGTAGCGGGCTGGAAAGTGAAAAAAATTAGTTTGTTACAGCAACATGGAGACAATTAAAACAGATGCTAAAAGAATGTTGAAACAAAACTCTGAGTTGCAGCATCAGCACAAGTTACAACAAAAATAGGGCTATAAACAAGAGTTTACAAGTGTCCAAGCACAATGGAATATCAACAAGTATCTAAAGAAAAGTAAAACAGGTAAGAATTTTTAAGCCTTACAATGACTTGAAAATGAAAGCATTGACATATCTTGAGAAAAAATCCCAATGGCATAGATAGTATCAGTTGTCAATAAATTTTGTTTTAAAAAAGCATGATAAAATTAAAAAAATATATATTATCTATCTTTAAACCAGTTTTACTAGATGAAAAGTATGCTTCAATTTGTGGCACAAGCATTGATATGAGAGACGCTACTTTGAACAATATGTGATAAGAAGGGGGCAGGCAAAATTCGACTCACAATTGGGAGAATCTGGCAGGATTATTTTGATATACATCATGAATTATATGTATGCACATGGACAGAGAAGAGACATCATATATATTTGAAGACATTTATTAAATCATGATCATAGATCTAACTAAATTAAATAATCAAAGTTCAAACTCCAAAATTGAAAGCCATAGAGAATGATTCGATTTACGGCACAAGTATAGATATGAGATACACGTTACTTTGAACGGCATGTGATGTGAAGGGGGCAAATAAAATTCGACTTACAATTGGGAGAATCTGGTAGGATTATTTTGATATTTATTCATGAATTATATGTATGCACATGGACAGAGAAGACACATCATATGCATTTGAAGACATTTGTTAAAATCATGATCATAGATCTAATTAAAATAAATAATCCAATTTCAAACTCCAAAATTTAAAGCCATACAGTACGTATAGAAAACCACAACAACACCTATCAAGAAAAGACTAAAACTTGTGCTAGATGTATTAAAGAGCTCATTAATCAATTAGTCATTTTTGTGATCTAAGCTCATTAATCAATTAGTCATTTTTGTGATCTAACTTTATTTTTAGGTATAACAATTTTGGCAATTCTGATAGGAAACATGTCACCATGAATTGGAAAACACAAACTCGAGGAGATGGAATGAAATAGGTAGCACTTATTGATAGTTGAAACTAACATAGCACAGCGGAAAGTTGAATATTTCAACAGTAGAAAAGCAGTTTGAAATGTATAACCGTATCCACAATACAATCTCTATAGCCGGTAACTGACAACAATCTCTGAGTATAAAAGTACAAAATGCTCTAAATTTATATCCTTTAATTCTTGATATACAGAAAGCCGGGGTAAAATACTCTAAATTTATATCCTTTAATTCTTGATAGGTACACAGAACCTAATTCTTAGAAAGACGTACAAAATTATCTCAATGAGGGGACCTTATACACATTAGAATTAACAAAAGGACCAATAAGTTGTTACCAACTATTAATTTATTTTGATTGATTTCCTGAGTTCTAGTGTACAATGAGGTGGTTTAGCACAGGCAGCACCATCGTCCTGACTTCAGAATAGTCAGAGTTTGGTCAACTAATTTTAAGCAATTCCAATTCTAAATACAAATTTATGACTTAATGAGGAAAAATTGATTTCATTAGTTGATTAACTCAAACGCTTATCATACAAGGTCATTGTTTAAGTGAAAACTTGAGCTTTTTTACGCACATCTTCTAAAGAGATAATCAATATAGAGTGAACCCCACACTTAATGTAGCCTTGACCACTAGTAACTTTCCTCGTGACCATATTAAACCTTCATGTGTGTGTGTATGTGTGTGTGGTATGAGTTCTTTTTCATTTCCTTTCTTTTTAGCCTACAGAGAATTTGAGCACCTGCATAAAAACATGCTATAAGACAAAGTACAGAGTACAAACAAAAACATAGGTAAAGATTGAAGACAATATTTTTTTCTAGATTCAAAGTGACTTTCTCTATTTATAACTATTCTAACACAAGAACATAAGTTACTGATGAATAACAAATACTGACCAGGGAAGAAAGTAAAATGCATCTAGATATCGCCTCTTCATTCCAGCGCACAAATTCTGTAACTATAGTAACAGATATCTGCTGGTGGCTAGATGTGTTTATAGCTGTTTTTGAACGTGAGGCATTTCCTGCAGCATCAGCTTGTTGCTGAATTTCAGCATGCAACTCGTCCATCTGGAACCATTATCATGCTAATAACAAGCTTTACACATCCATAAAAGCTCTATTTGCTACTAAAGATAAGGCTAAACATCTAAACTTCAAAAGGAAAACAAAATTAGCTTATGACTAGTTTACAAATGAGATAGATAACCTTTGATTGATAAAGCTGTCTAAGGGAGGCTTGCTCGTGTTCAGGGTAGCCATCCTTGTGGGTGAGAAACAACGATTCTGTGAGGCCTGGACCAGAGAAAAATAGATCATTCGGCTAAGTAGAAGAAATAAAATAGTAGGAGTTACAGTTACAGAGTTGCTGAATGAACTGTGGACCTAAGAGAAACTAATACTGGTTGAGAAAAATTTTGGGGCCATGAGGCCGTTAATAAAAAAATAACTAATTTATTCAATTATGTCAATCAAGTTAACTGGAATGCATAAAGATGGCCCCAAAAGCGCCACAGACCAAGGGGTGGAAACAAACAGAATCAGATTGAATAGTAAATTCGGATTCCAATTTTGATTCATTTGCTAATATTCAAATTCCATTTGAAGAACAAATGATATTTGAATTCGATTCGTCACACGCACAGCGGCACAGGCGCACTCACGCACACAGCTCTGCATCTTTCGCACTCTCTGCATCTTCGGAGTCACCAGATCATGACGATCTCACACGTTAGAATATTCTTCTGTAAAGTAGCAAAATAGTACCAATTTTCAAGAATCTCTGCTAGTAAGGAAGCAGTTTGAAGAGCTCCCAAGTATGTCAAGCTTACAGATTGCTATAGTGTGATAAACAAGTTGCTAAAAATATATAGGTTTCCCATTTGAACTCTAAGGTGCAACTCTATTCTGTAAGACTGAACCATGCTAATTTTACTGCAGACTCTGGATACAACTTTTGTACTCAAAATTCAAAAGGCTGATATTGATGTGCCCACCTGCCAACTCAACAAGCCTGAAGTCAACAAGGGGCATATTCTATACTGTAAATGACTGAGTCCCTTGGATATCAATACAGTATCCCCAAGAGTAGCACAGCAACATTTCATATAAAAAATTCCAACTAGTTTTACAATGATGGTAACAATCTAAAGAAGTGTGGGTGCATGATATATTAAAAGTTTAGTATGAAGGTTTCTCTAAGAAAATGATTACCTTCAACATCCAAGTCACCACAACCAACAGATTGTAATTCTTTAGCAAGCTCTCGTGTCTTCTCGTATCCTATTGCAAGAACTCGTAGATACTGTAAATTAAACCAGCAAAATCACAGATGAGCATCCAATGAAGCCTTAAGAAGTTACATAAACCAAAGCAGCAAAAGGTCATTACAGGAACATACTAGTAGTAGGCCACCTTCTTCTACAGGAGGTAAGTTCACAAGAGAAGGTTTTATCAACAGCTTGTCAAGAATCGATGTTACCCTCTGTTCTAAGACTCTCTATATACAACAGAGTAAATATAGTATATTAGACATTTAAAAAATTAAGAAATGCAAATTTTAATAGATCAATACACAAGAAAAGACTCATCTAACAGACCTGCACAAGTATTGACATGACATCATTTGGCGATGGGAAAACGGCCATTATAGTCGCAGCCTCCTTGCGCACAGTGTCTACAAAGTCCAAAAGTTTTCTGATCATAAGATCTCTTAACATTTAATCATTTTGAAAACAATGGAAAATATTCATCAGAAGAGTGACCTGTAATCTCTTTGTATAGTGTGGAAAGACCGCGAGCAATATTGCTTGTGCCAGATTGCAGTCCTTGATCACCAAGCACCACCTTGGTGTCTGTATTCATAACTTCTATATCAATAAACATTGGTCGAGATGCTACATAATGTTGCATGGCACTAGTGCCCCTGTTAAACTGCAATACAGAATAAACAATTAGACCATAATTTCTCTAAATAAACATTTTCCAACATGCTCGAAGTAAAACCATGTTTGTGATTAAACTAGCAAAACTGCATTGAACCTTGAGAGCCAATTCATGGTAACTAAGGTCCGACTTGGTTTAAAATCTGAAAATACATAGACCTATTAATTATTTCACAAATATTCAGAAGATCACTAAAATATCTGGTCTCATGGTCCCTAGGGATCATTGTTGTGAAAAGCAGAGTGAAGCAGGAGTACGAGGCTTACAATTTAGGGACTTCAGAGACTTCAATGGCAAAAAAGCACCAACAACTCTTTAAGAAAGTAATTAAACATAAAATCAGAAAATACAAAAGGCTCATAGTTAAAAGGAAATATAACATGAAAATAGGAAGCATACGCCCAAAAATATTAAATATCTTTAAGTGTCAAAGGAAAAAGGAAGGCAAAAAATAAGATTACGTAAGCCCGCTACTATATACATGATTTCTCATCAAAAACAAAATAACAAGGTTTGAATTATCAGTTAATATGGATATGTATCCTCATATTGCATCGCATTCTAATTATGTCGATTTAATCCAACCGATGCCAAGCGATCCACCGCTGTCAGCTCATGACAACTTATATGGATTGATATTAGCTAATAATGGCCAATACAACAAGAGATCTAGGATTTGAATACAAAAATGTTATTTGATATTGTTATATTGAGAAAATTAAAAAATAAGTAAATCAACATAACAGTTTGTGAATCATCATAAATGCTAGAACTCTTGCTACATACATTCGGTACTTCCTATTCAAAACTGTTGAAACTCGTAAAACTTCAAAACCATATCTATAATTTGTCAAGCAATACTACTACAATGCCAAGATATCAGACCTTGGCAACTATGAATTGTGAATGGGACAATCAGTTGGTCATTTTGCAAGCTAATCAAGATTTAAGGAAATACCAAAATTTGACATTGGAACTGTTTGCTAAAAGCCATGGACTTGACTTTTGTTATAAACTTCAAGAAACATCAATATAAGATTACAAGGCCCTAAGCCATAGTTAACTCCCATCCCCTAAGTAGCAACTTTTTGTTATAAACTTCAAGAAACACCAATATAAGATCACAAGGCCCTAAGCCATAGTTAACTCCCATTCCCTAAGTAGCAACTTGACTCGATATAGAAAAAATATATATAATAACCAAAGAGAAGGAAAACTATTGTCTTTTTATAACCTAATGTTTTTACACTAAAAAAAACACATGCAGATACTGAGCAAAACAATCTTTGACAATCCAAAAAAGTGTGGTTGCTTTCTTATAACTTATTCTAATACCAGCAAAATGCCAACAGCAGAGTGCGCAACACATTTAGATTGGATACCTAAGCGTTTTGTTGTCAAGGATCAATGGCCTGGGTTCTACTTTTGAATGACGCATCACCAAGCTTGCATTGGTAGAATTTGAGTGAAATTTTTACTTGAAATCCTATGGAGGTTTGCTAGCCTCCTCAAAAATTGAGAAGGGCTGGCAATAATAGACCAAATGCGCAAAGACCTAACTCAACCCCTCATGTAAGAATCTGAGTTCAGAAGGGGCAAGATCCATATCGTGGGGGTGGGAAGCACAAGTCAGAAGCCTCTTTGGTTCGGAGCATAACTTGAACAAACAATATTGGCAGTTTTTTACCAATGTAGTACGACAACCAAAGGCCTAGGCTACTAACCGTTGACAGACAGAAAGTGAGTGGAATAGGTTGATTTATATACGTTGGACCTGCAAAAAGAGAGTATGTCTGATCAGTAAATAGAGGATGATGTGGCCTATGTAAGAAATATTTAGATAGTTCTTCCATCATTGGAGGTCTTTGCTATGAGGATATGGAGGCTGACTGACAATGAGGTCAATAAAGGATAAATGGATTCTAAAGGAAAATCATGGGTATAGAAGTGTTCGCATGAGTCCATGGATAAAGAATATATGCATTTATTAGTTGAAAATGAAGTAGAAACATGAAACGTCCCTGGAGTTTGGTAACAAAGAGTCAACCACAAGGTACCCAAGGAATACTACGCAATAGACTGCCTAGGAAGTGCCTAATCTCCCTTCTTAAAGAATTGAAGATAAGGTCGAAACATCAAACTCCGAGAAGGAAAGGGATGACAGCAAGGAATACCAAACATGTCTTTAAAGCAGTGACATCTAACAAACTTGGAAGGGTGGTAAAGTCATCATGGGAAGAATCATTGCATTGAGAATGAACAATAGTAGGGACGGAGGAAGGATAAAGTTAGCCAAAGGAAATTGATAAGAAAGATGAAAAGGAAATATAAAGGAATAAAACTGGTTGTATGATGCTGGCAATGTTTATGGAATAAATCAGTAAAGAAAAGTCTACCAGTCTCAAGAAATGTAATAAAAGATTATTGCAACCAATTGGAAGACTTGAAGAAGCAAGGAATTCCTCATCCTTGAAAGAAAAAACATCCATAATCGGATGTCATCATTGTGTAATTTTTTTAACAGGAAGGATTTGTTGTTGGAACAGGGACTTAGGAAGTGAAAGATGAACTTACCATAATAGATTTGATGACACTTTCTTAAGAGTTGGATGGAATTAATAACAGCCAATAGACAAACAAAGTCATATTGTGCCACGAAACCCAAGACATTGATGATGGCTTTCTGCTGAACGCACTGACCCAGTAGTGAATAAGTTCCTGTCTGGAAATGCTTGCACATTTTTTGCAGCCTAATGTAGTAAGATATGGAGAAACTTTACCCATTGATGCTAGGTATTTCGTAAACATTTTGCAGCCTAGTACCATGAGTAGAAACAAGACCCTTTCAGTGCCAGGTACTGTAGTTGCATCATCCTATGTGAAATACCTCGCACAACGACTAAAACAAGATCAAGTTTCCTCGACAACATTCGCTCTTCATTCATAGTTAATGTTTGTTTCTTTGATTCCAGTTTCCATACTAATTTGGACATCTTACAGAAACAGAAACCATCCAACAAATAAGACTGAAACCCAATAAGCTATGCCTGAATCCTCATAGTTTCCAGTATTCAATA
Organism: Asparagus setaceus; assembly: GCA_012295165.1. NCBI lineage: Eukaryota > Viridiplantae > Streptophyta > Magnoliopsida > Asparagales > Asparagaceae > Asparagus > Asparagus setaceus. The sequence continues at coordinate 12,234,305 of CM022710.1, forward strand.
ATGAAGTAAAGGAACCTTGTAGCAGAAGGACAAATGTGCATGGATTTGTATGCCTATTTTACATTGAGGATGACAAAGAAAATTGGTGCAATACTTTATTGTGTTTCCTCTATCTTTCATCATTGAAGTTTTCCATCTCACTCTTTTCCAGTTATCCAATGTCATTCATCCACTATTTAAAAATATTGAAACAAGACTACAGACCTGAGACAAAATTTTAGCGCATTCTGCCATTGTCGATAATTCGCGCTTTTGTGATGCGGCGTCAAATCGTGAAAGAAGCCTATTTTCCAGTTCTGAAAAATTAGACATGAGCATTAAAAAATTAATATTCAGAAAAAATATTACGCAAGAACTAGTAAAACTTACCATTACAGTAATCTTGAAGATTTGCAACGGCAACCTCTAAGCCCCTGCTAGCATTGGCTGCACCAACTGCAGAAGACATGCCAATGCCAGCCCTACCAACATCCTCCTCAGCAAATGATCCTATGATTAGAAAAAGAGTGGTGATATAAAATGCAGGTTGACTTTATTTGGAAATTGGAAGTAAAATAGTTAAAATTATAATAAAATAAAATGTGTTGTATAAGACATTCCATCTTTATGTTTTGAAGAACAAAATGCATATTATTCCTGTTGAAGGAAGTTAAAATTAACTTCTTTCAACTTGAGGTTTAGAAAAAAATTAAGCTTATATATAAGCTCTTCAACATATTCTTCTAATTATATGTAAAGGGTGTCTAAAAAGTGCAAGGATTCTAAATTAAACATTATATATACCGCATAGCAGAGAGTTAGAATAGAAGAAGCATAAGAGAAGTTTGAGTAGTTGAGTGGAAATCCAACTTGAAGCAGAATAGAGAGATGTTGAAAATAAAAGATGGATACCATGGGGAAATGTTCACATAAATGGTAAACAATAAATACCTATATCGGCCGATATATCGGTTTTGATGCCCTTCCGATATAATATTTATGAAAAAATATCGTTTTTCAATTTTTACTACTTTTTTCCGATATATCAAAAATATCGGCTGATATTTCATTGAGGAAATATCTGCCGATATTAGCTAATATCCAAATAAAAAGGGTTATTGAGTTTGGGTTTGATTTTTTTCCCACCAGACCTAGAAACTTAATAAATTCCCAAACCCAAATACCCTAAATCTTTAGTCAATCTCATATTTCTCCTCCCTCTTTGTTCGGCACTCCAGCTCAAAAACACTATGCGATCTCAGCTACGAATCTCTCTCTCCTCTCTCTCCACTCTCTCCTCTCTCTCCTCTCTCTCCTCTCTCTCCTCTCTCTCCTCTCTCTCCTCTCTCTCCTCTCTCTCCTCTCTCTCCTCTCTCCCTTCTCTCAAAAACACTAAGTGATCTCAGATACGAATCTCTCTGTCTTCCTCGCTCTCCTCCTATCTCTCCTCTGTTCATGTCCTCTCTCTCTCTCTCTCAGACCTCTACCTGTATCTAATGTTCTAAACGTTGTATATCATTATTCATGATGCAATTTTTTATGTTTAGAATACATTAAATATGTTTTGATTACATATTACAATGTTATGCTACATATGAACATCATCCGATATGACACCCCGATATTTTTGACTTATCCCCGATATATCCCCGATTTCTGCAATTCGATATGAATTTTGGTCATCCGATATTTTCGATATTTTTTATATTTAATACTTTGCTTCCTTGCACTACTCTCTGTGTTTGTTCTATCGTACATCTTCCATTTTCATTTCCTACACCACGTACTATTTATAATCTACAAAGTTAGGTCTATCACTTTGCTCCATAGTTCTTTCCCTCTCTGTATCTCCTTGCAATGATGTTGCAAGCAGATTGCCTGCAATAGTCAAGTCCATTTTTGAAGAAAAACAAATTATAGTCTTTTATAAAATCTATGCTATGGTCCTATGGATTATTAATTCAAAACTCATACTTGTATGCCTACTTAGTCCTTTGACTCTGGATCAAATTTTAATGATTTGCAGATGGGATTCAATATTCTTCGGTTTCATTTCTTCGTTTCAAGTATCTCTTCAGTTTTGTCTACTCTTTTCTCTACTTCCCTTTAACTTCTTTTCAATTCTATGAAAGAACTTTCATATGAAAACAACCAATGTGATAGCAGTTATTTTTTCACGTTCCAAATTCTGTATGCCAATTGCCAAAAAACCTGTTATGCTTTTAAGTAAATTATTGGCCCCAAAATAAGGTTTTAAATGTCGAATGTCGGGTTCATGTCGGACGGCTAAAATTCATGTCGGATAGTGAAAATCGGGGATATGTCGGGGGACATGAAAAAAATATCGGATTGCTATATCGAATGGTGTGCATATGTGTAATATAAATATCATAAATGAAATCTAAACATACTTAATAAATTCTATTGTTTAAATATATAAAAAAGTAAATAACTTATGATGCTTAGGGTTGATGTTGGAGGAAAGAGGTGAGAAAAGAGGAGTCCGATCTTGTGGTTAAGGAGAGAGATCACCCGATATTAATGTCGAAGAAACAGCTCGGAGAAGAGACCGATGAGATGTCGAAGGAGAGAGAGAAGAGGAGAGACGGAAATGGCTTCTGTCTTTTTTTCCATTTCCCTAACTGATCGGGTTTTGTCTTTGGAAGCAATTTTAAGGCAATCAGGAATTTAAACCCAAACCTGATTAGATAAAATAACTAAAAAAATCAGCCAATTTTTCAGATTGAAAAATCGACCGACATAGCCGACATGTCCCCCGAAATATCCGCCCGACATATTCGACATGTCCCCTATATATCCGACATGAACGCTGAAAACGCAATACGCATTGAAAAGCTCCATATCGTGTCGGTTGGCTCCTAAATCCGACATATCGGCCGACATATCCGACATGACGGCCGACATTTAAAACACTGCCCTAAAATTAATGAAAAACTGTGTATTTTCAGCACATTGCATTTACTAAACAACTAGTGATAGCTTACGTAATTTCTGTGCAACTGCTGCAGCTTCAGCAACACGACTATCATCAGAAAATAGAGATGATAGTTCCATCAGGTCACCAGGGCTGCTATTAAACTCCATCAAGTACTGTGAAGATTATAGAATATAAATTTACGGAAGCATATATTGATTGGGAAAAAAAGAGAGGCAAAAACTCAAAGAACAAAAAATTCTCAACAGTCCCTACCTTTATCAGATCTATTGTTTGACTAGCAGTTTCTCTCTGAGAATCTGCACTCTGACAAGCAAAACATTTATTAAGTCATTGCATCTAGAAAAATAATCTTATCACAAATGCAAGAAAACAGTAGACTGGCAAAAATGATTAGAATATAAAATTAATAAAAACATTTAGCGTAATGATAACAATACCAATAGAAAAGAATAATCAGTAGTGTACCTGCAAATGGTCCCCAATCTTTGCGGCAGTCTGCCCCACACTAGAAATTCGAGAATCCAGTCTGGCGAAACTATCATACAAGCCATCTACACCTTTTTCTAGCTGAAGGGAAGATAGAGTGATAAATAAAATGTGAATAACAAGTGTCATCTTACATGATTACATCTAACTTGCATGATTACATGATAAATAAAATGTGAATAACAAGTGTCATCTTACATGATTACATCTAACTTGCACTTAAGGACGACATAAATTATAGTACATATAAAAACTATGACTGTAAGATTGTTCAAAGTTCTTGAGAAAAGATTTTTCAACATAAATTAAGTCATCGATGAAGAATTCACAAATTGTTACACCAAGGACAGAAGGATTCATGCATGCTCACACTAGAACGACGAGAAAATACATGAACATGTAGGTACCAAATTTATGTCAGCATGTGGTGCCTACACTTACCAAGGTTTTAAATGTCGGATGTCGGGTTCATGTCGGACAGCTAAAATTCATGTCGGATAGCGAAAATAGGGGATATGTCGGGGGCATGTACTAAATATCGGATTGTCATATCAGATGAATTTCTACTCAATTTTGGTCACCAAGATGGAATGCACTTGTCTTGTTATAGCTTATCCTACTTGAGTTAAGTATTCATCATCAAGACACGAGTTGTTTTCCATTTCTTAAAGGGAAATAATGGAATATTATGCCAACAAATAAACAAAATATACATTGTCAAACTAGAACTTTCGAAGTGTCTTGCATAAAATTAACATAAAGTAAAGTGTCTTGCATAAAATTGACATAAAGTGTTAAACTTTAGATTGATTTCAAGGTACGATTCAAACTTATTGTTTACATCACGCTTTTATGAATTCGCAATTTCGACGAACGAGAGGAGATCGCGGCGGAAAAGAGAGCAATATTTTTTTCTTTGCCCTAATCTGTATTAGATGCTATCGAGTTACTATGGGAACAAACGGCTAAAAAAAATTAATCGGGTTTGGATTTTGAGTATTAAACCCAAACCCAATACTTATCAACTCAAAAAAAAAAGGCCAATTTTTTAAGGCTGAGAATCGGCCGTTATGTCCGCAATATCGCCCGACATGTCCGATATGGACCTCGAAAACGATATCCGACTTGAAATGGCCATATCCGTGTCGCTCTAGCCTCTAATCCAACATGTCGGGTGACATTTAAAACCATGATACTTACATGTATCGAATTATCTAGGAAAAAAGATAGTTGGGTACTTAGAATCCTTAGACACATAGCCGACAAACAAGTCAGAAAATATAATAAACTTGAACCTTCACATGCAAGCCTGATTTTAGGACTTCTGCTGAATATCCTATGCCATTAAACTTAGCTAACCTGTTTAAAAATAAATAATGGCTTCGCAATCTACTACTGTTATAATGAATGCAAAACCCCTAAACAGTTGCTATGAACAGTAGTTCCTAGGTGGACCTATCAACATTAGCCAAATCAGCCGCTGCAGTAAATTGGTATCCAAATTCAAATTTCAAATCAGCCGCTACAGTAAACAAGTATCCAAATTAAAATTTCAAAAAACCCTCCCTTTCGCAAAAAACACCCTCCCTCTCTTTGTAACCGCACTAGAATATAAAACCAAGCTGCACTATAAAAAAAACCCACGCTCTTCTCGAGATCCCCTCTTTTCTCTATATCCCAATTCAGAACTCCACCTCTCTCTTCAAATACAATCGGGAAATAAAACGCCCAAAAAGATGGAGTCTTTAGGGTTTGATCCCACTCTACTTCCCCTTACCCTTTCCCAAGTCTGGCACTTCTCCGTTTGGAGAAGCTCCTATCAGCTATCGTCACTGCGAAGGAGAAATAAGAATAAAAAGTTGAGTTTTGTCGATCTAACGAGGCCGATCATCGGATCTTTTCTTCTGATCATTTTCTTTTTCAAGCAATAGACCTTGGATCATTCAACGGGAAAGAGAGGTAGTAAATACATCTCTCCCTCTCAATTTTTGTTTCCAATTATGGAATCTTTAAGTTCTTCAGGTGTTAACGTTTTCAATTTTTAGGCTGATGTTCTCTTGAAATTAGAAGTAGAATTTTAAATTTATGTGGAATTTCTTTAAATCTCTTATTGATGTTGAAAAGGTATAATGGTTAATTGCTGGTGGGTTTGTCATTTTGGTGGTTTTTGTAATTCCTATTTGTTAATTTAGGGTTTTTGGATAAAAATTTCTTATTTTTTGTTTTCAAGTTGTTGATGGCGAATTCCGGGATGTTGGATCTAAGATATTACGATATCCTACTGATCGTGGGTTATTACATGTAATTATTTGTCAAATATGAAATTTTGAATCTTTTATGTGAATTAGAGAGAGAATTTTGATTTTGGGACACATTGTGATTTTATCTTGAAAATTGATTCTCGACAAGAAACATTAGTTTTGAATTTGTGGTGTATGTTGCAGATGAAACCCATAGAAAGAAGGAAGCACAAAAATAAGTTCTTCCAATGATATAGATTAAAAACCCCTAAACTCTCTTTTTCACAAATCTTTCTTGAAAATATTATGTTTTAAATTGATGGTATAGATTAAAAGAGGTCATCTTAATTTTGCTAAATTGTGTGATCAATGTTGTCAGGTTTAGCATATTTTACTTTATTATGTGTGATTATCTTAAATGTGTTCGATTTTGGAACGCTAAGCTCTTATTCTCTGAAATTCATCATGAAATCTGATGGTTTTTTATGAAAGAGTTTATTAAAATATCCGTGTTAAATATAGTAGTTAGGGTATCTTGCTTTCCTTTAATTTAGTCCTACATCGGTTAGGATTCTATAACTTCTCTTTTGCTCTTCATGGTTTTGGAGCCCAAAGTTCATTTTCTGTGTTTTATCTTGAAATTAAATGGGTTTTTTGGTTTGATAATCGCAGGAGAGGAATGACATGGGCTTCAATTAGGTCTTTCAAGCAAGAGCTTGATTTGGAGCATTTTGAGAGATATGAGAAAAGAATGGTAGCAGCAGTAGAAGATGAGGGTAAGTTATATTTATTGATTCAGGTTTCTAATTTATAATTTGAGATCGTGATTGTGGGTGTTAGCATTTATTTGGATGGGATTTTTCCATGGTGAGTAGTATATGTGTATCTTTGTCTATGTCTTCATGTGTCGCTATGTCATTCCTCTAATCAAGATTAGTTCTCTTTTAGATTGTTACAATTGTATGAGAACACCTATGATTTTGACATTTTGTTGCATTAGGCACCATAAATTTTGGTTATTTTACTTTTCATTGTATAGAATTAATTTGAATTCATGTTCTTTTTGTTATGATTTGATAATTTCATAAAAGATCAATAATATGGTATTTAGTTAGTTGTAGAATTGAAAACTCTCAAAAATTAGTTGTTATCTCTTTAAATACAATTTTTCTCCATTGGTTGTAGTAAAATTAAGATTAGAATTTGAATTTTGATGGGATTTTTGTGACATTTAGTTACTTATGTTTGTCCTAATGCTATCATTGAGTTATAATGAGCTCAGATTGTTTGACAAAATGCTAAATTGAAAACCAAGCATGAAAAATTATATAGCTTACAAAGT